>CM040129.1:166014603-166504047 GCA_022559845.1 Amorphophallus konjac | reverse complement strand
CGATCAAGGAATTCGTTCCTCGCGGTGGTTTAATTTTCTGCACTTTCATTCCAACCCCGATCAAGGAACTCGTTCCTCGCGGTGGTTTAATTTTCTATATTCTTTTGTTCTGACCTCGATCAAGGAACCCGTTCCTCGCGGTGGCCTTATCTAAATGGTGCGGTGGGTCATCTCCCGCGACCATTTTCATTCTAGTAATTTAATTTTGCATGCTAACCTTCTAACCCCTAACCATTTAATTTTAGCATCCCCCCATCATCGCTTTAAAACCCCGCGGAGAGTAGTATCTCGCAGCAGTTTATTTGATCCCTTTTTCTTTTCTTGTTATATACATAGAGTTATTATAATAAAAATCCCGCGGAGGGTAATACCTCGCGGTGGTCCTTTGTATATAGTTATACTTATTACTTATATCGCTGCAAAAACCCCGCAAAGGCCAATATCTTGCGGTGGTATGTATATATAATATTTATTGTTTATATTGCAGTAAAAATCCCGTAAGGCCAATGTCTTGTGGTGGTTTCTATATGTACATATATATTCATTACTAATGATACTACTATATTGTTGTTAGAACCCCACAAAGACCAATGTCCTGTGGTGGTACGTCTTTGTTCGTATTGTCCTTATAATTGTTCGGAGAACGATATACCGTTACAATTTCTAAGTCTACGTGTCTCTCCATTTCTGTTACATCGATTCTCAGACTTCCCGGTATATGAAAAACTGCTCGTGGAACGGTAGGCCACGCTTACCTGGAAAGGGTCAGTTTGCGCGAGAGGGCCTTCGGACCCCTATCTCCGCCACGTACCGGAATTTGTTCCGCATCCCTCTCTTCCCTTTCTCTCTCCTTGATTCGGTCTCGTTATCCCCATCTTCTAGGACAGACGAGGGTGGACGACCCCCGCCGTCTACACCTCTCTGTCAATCACCCTTTTACCATTACTTTGCATCATTGTTTTTCCCCCGAGGGTGACGACGACTCCTGCTGTCTACACTTTTCTGGCGATCACGGTGGGACCTCTTTTATTTTCTCTGGTTACCCAAATATTTTCGGCACCCACGTGTGCCCCTCCATTCAGCACCCCCGTATGCCCCTCTTGACTGCGCCCGCGTGCGCTACATTCGTGCTCCCAGTAGCACTCTTGCCATCGGCACCCACGTGTGCCCCTCCACTCGGCACCCACGTGTGCCCCTCCTGATTGCGCCCGCGTGCGCTACATTCGTGCTCCCAGTAGCACTCTTGCCATCGGCACCCACGTGTGCCCCTCCACTCGGCACCCACGTGTGCCCCTCCACTCGGCACCCACGTGTGCCCCTCCTGATTGAGCCCGCGTGCGCTACATTCGTGCTCCCAGTAGCACTCTTGCCATCGGCACCCACGTGTGCCCCTCCACTCGGCACCCACGTGTGCCCCTCCTGATTGCGCCCACGTGCGCTATATTTGTGTTCCCGCTATCACTCTTGGCATTCCAATTACATCCCTCGTGCACTACGTGCATTACTCTAGAGTCCCCTTGAAGTCTGAAGAGATTCGTATCATTGCAGAAAAGGAGTGTTGTGATGTTTGTTTAATTTATTTTGTTGTATATATTTGATGTCTGTTTATATATCTCTTGTTAAATTTAGCACTGCATTGCATATCATCTCCCTTTTATTTTTATTTCTTTTATTCCATTTTTTTAGGATCACCTTTTCTTGGTGAAGGAAAGACTCTCCGTCGGAAATTCCTCTCAACGGACTAGGATCTCCTTCACTGGGACCTCCGTAAGTCCCCGACATCGAAGGATTCCCTCTTCGTTCACTGGGCTAGTTGTACCATTGAAGTTCCCTGGAGATAGTCAACCCATTCGTGGTGAGTCGAGTGTCCTTAGATCACACGGCGAAAATTAATATTGCAACTAAGGTCCCTCATGTGGTGTGAACATTAGATTAGAAAAAAGAAAAAAAATGGGGAAACCAAAAGAAAACAAAAAAAGGGGCGTTAAACATCAACTTGTTTGCTAATCTTTGCTAATGGTTTGAGTGTGTATGTTATTACATTCTGATTAGAAAGAAAAATAAAAAAGAGAGAAAGTAAAGAAAACAAAAAAAAGGGCGTTACACATCAACTTGTTTGATAATCTTTGCTGTTGGTTTGAGTGTGTATGTTATTGCGTTCCGGTAAAATCTCGTGTTCCGGAAAAGATCAAGAAATGTCCGGAGACGGTCAGAATCCGACCCCGGGTCACCAGGGGACACATGTCCCTGCTGAGGACGCAGGTTCCTCCCGTGAGCCCTCATATGAGGTGCGAGCCGCCTTCGGGGAAGCATCCCCGCCACAAGATATTTCCTCCTTGCTAGGTGTTCTCGCGAACACACAGCTCAATTCCGATCAGATTCGAGCCTTTCAGGCCGTCTTAAAAGGGAAATCTGTTGATTCTACTCCTCAAAATCCAACACCAGTTGCTCTCCCTACTCAAGAGCCCGCACAGGCAATCCCTTCCTCATTCCCTCTTGTGCAGACAACTCTGCAACCTCCCTCTTTCCAATTACCTCCCAGTCTCAAGTTCCACCAATTCCTCATACAACATTTCAGTCAATTCCATTTACTGATATGCCACAATGTCTGCAACCTCCCTCTTTCCAATTACCTCCCCAGTCTCAGGTTCCGCCAATTCCTCATACAACATTTCAGTCAGTTCCGTTTACTGACATGCCACAACGTCCCACTCATCCGGAATTCCCTTCTCAGGCTTCCGCAAGGCCTCAGTGGCCACCACAACCTGCTCCTTATAATGAGGTCACCCAATCTCTCCTTCATAGGATGAACAAGATGGACGAACAATTCCGAGATTTCAAAAAGATTGTGGATGTCAAATCCGCGCCTGAGGTCTCTTTACCAATCCTTCCAGTATTCCATCTCCCTCCTTCTGAAATGCCAACGTATCGACGGTACACCGGCACAGGCAACCCCCTCATTCATCTGAAGGACTTTATGTATGAGTCCTTGTTTTGGCAGAACGATCAAAGATCATTGGCATACCTCTTCAGGAGATCATTGGATGGTCCTGCCTTAGAATGGTTCTATTCCCTAGAGCCGAGTGAGGCTGAGAACTTCGACGTAGTGCAACGGAAATTCCTACAGAAATATTGGGATAGGGTCGGTCCCTCCTTCTCTATTACAGATCTAGTGGCTGAAAAAATGAAGCCGGACGAAGATTTCATCCAATTTGCCGATCGATGGAGATCCTTGGCAGAGAAAGTGAGAGACTCCATTTCAGAATCGGAGCAAGTAAAGATGGTCGTGTCTAATACCACTCCACAATTTAGACACGTCCTGGCAATGAACAAGCTCACCACTATGGAGGAACTGTATGAGAGGGCTCGATATATCCAAACACAGCTGAAAGATTCTCCCCTCATGCATATGTTCGAGCCACCAAAGCCAAAGGTGTTTAGGAAGCCGGGCACGGGTGCCCAAGGTGGGGTGACAGAAGGGGTTGTAACAAATGAACAAGTGGGCGCGGTTGGCCATCCCAACCAGCAAGCTAACCCTAGGCCCCCACAACCCCCACAATTCCCCTTTCATCAGGAGCAACAAGGTCAGCAACCCTATCGTCCTCCCCACAAAACAATCTCTTCCAGAACAATATGCCTCAACCCCTCCATCTTCAACAACAACAACAGCGACCTCCTCAATATAATCAGGTTCCGCCACCAGGGGATTATGGCCACCAACAACAGAGAAGGCCGATCGGCCCTAGGAGAGCTCATTACCCGCCTTTGCCGGAGTCGTTGCCGGACATCTTTAATGCTCTCATGGCTGCTAATTTCCTCACCTTGCCTAAGGAAAAAGCCATATGGCCCCCGAACGTCGACACTTCCAGATATTGTGTCTTCCATAGACAGCCGGGTCATACAGTGGAAAACTATTTTCATTTCAGAGATTATATCTATGATATGAATGATGAACATCAAATAGATTGGGATGAAATGAGGCGATGCGTCACCATGATGAAGGCCAGGAGACCTCCTCTTAGACAACAGCAACAGCAACAACAACAACAACAACAGCCTCAGCAGGCACCACAGCAACAACTAAACATGGGCATCCTCCAAAATCTGTTACTGGCGCACCAACAACCTAACCACCAAGTCAACCCCATCTCTTCCTTCCCAGAGGTTGGAAGAGGACAAGATTGGCATACGGAAAGCGGCTCTGTCCTTGTCACCAATCACATTCCTATCCAATCCCCACGCCTTATTCGTCCCGCACCTGTCTATCCTCCACCCATAGCACAACCCGCAGTGATACCTCACTCATTTCCACTGCTATCACGTCCTCTCATCCGCGTCTCTGCTGATGACCTCCCTTCGAGTCCCCAGCAAATACCCTCCACTTCCACCATAACACCGTTACCCTCAAAGCCTCTCATCATTTCTCACGCCTCCACTTCATCATCCACCTTCATTCCGCCTCCACTAAACAAACCCCTTATTGTCCAACACCCTTCCGAGGCACCGTCTACCTCCACCACAACCCCTTTACCCTCGAAACCCCTCATTATTCATCACCCATCCGGGGCCCCATCAACCTCTACTATGCCTCCACCTTTTAAACCCCTTATCATTCACCGTCCATCTGAGGCTTCATCCACTCCCACCATGCCTCCACCAAACAAACCACTCATCAGAGCCCCTACACCTATTATTACCCCTGCTTCATCAATTGTTCCTCCACCACTACCCCTCGAACCCCTGCTAAACCCCATATCTAACTCTATAAAGGTGCCGCCAAAACCATAAGCCATGGTGCTCCGTAGTGGAAGGATGTTCCATCGGATTTTTCCCCAAAACAGCCAGGTCCCCGAGCATTCTCAGCCAGAGAAAGACACCGAAGAACAGCCAGAGGAGTCTATCCCTGGGACACAATATGACCTGTTGAAACACCTGGATAAAACACCAGCTCGGATCTCCATTCTCGAGCTAATCAAGAGGTCGAAAACCCATCAGGACGCCTTGATGGAGTATCTTCAGAGGGTTATGGTAAATGAGGATCTCCCAGTGGAGAAGATCTCGTCAGTATTGACGCCAACTGATACACAACCGGCTATTATATTTCACCACCATGAGCTTGCCCCCAAGGAGGCTCAAAAATATGCTTTGTGTATTGCAGTAAAGATCAATGGGGTGTCTGTAGACCCGTGTTTGGTGGACACTGGTGCGTCTATAAATGTGATATCTATGATCACCCTCCAATCATGTGGGGTTGACACGGAACAGATAAGGCCTTCGTCAATCACCGTTACGGCCTATGATAATAGCAAAAAGCCGCCAATGGGGATGGTCATCTTGAATGTAGAATTGGGCCCTGCATCAGTCTTTACGGAATTCCATATCCTTGATATGGATCCCACATTCAAGGCCATACTAGGCCGCCCTTACATTGAAGTTATGAATGCGGTGCCTTCCACCAATCATCAGTGCTTGAAGTTTCCGTACAAGGCTTGGATTATCAAGGTAAATAGCATGCCCATCTTTTCTACAGTGGATGCTATTAATACCTCTTTACCTTCTGTTTGGCCGACCCACTGGCCAATTCTTTCACTGCCAGATGTGTGTGACCCTCGCTGCGCCCCTTTGACACAGAAGCCGTTTCTAACACCAAAGTCATGTCACCCTTCCCATTCTAAGGGATGGGAGATCATGAGAAATATTGGCTACCAGCAGGGTAAAGGTTTGGGGGCACAATCACAAGGGAGACAGAGACTGCCAAACAAGATAAGGTTAACCCTTAGAGCCGGCCTAGGCTTTGAAGGGCCATTTGAATCATATGAGGGACCTCTTACATGGACCTTGTACTCTCATTTCAGAAAGGGTTCGGTTATACAGTTGGGAGATTACCCATGAGAATCACATGGGAAATTGCATATTGCCTATTTAGCTGAAAGCTGCTCGAGAACTACAAAGAAGGGGAAACACGATGACCCAGACTGTGAATGGAATAAGTGGTTCGATATACACAATATTTCCATGGCACTACAACAGATGTTCTCGCCTCCAGACTTAGAGGGGCCACTTTTGATCTTCGAGGTACCAAAAGATGTCGTTGACATTGCCGAAATTCCAAGTTTTCCTCGTCGAGAGGAAGTTGCTACTGACGGATCGCTTTCCGTCATTCTATATGATCATTCTCTCCAGCCATTGCTGCTGACGCTTTCTTGGACCCTACGTTTATCTGATGATATTCCCAGGTCCCCTTCTCTACTCACATTCTTGCGTGGATTTCTCAGCCCATGCCAAATTTTCAACCATGATCTGCTCAATGAGCCATGCAACCCCCTAGCTATAGTTCCCTCCTCTCATTCTCTAATTTCTTTCAATTGTTTTGTAATTGAAAATGAAAATGAAAAAAAAACGTCGATTTTCAAACTCTTCAACAGTGCATCTCCTTTGAGGAGACCTCCTACATCTATCACGAGTGTGCCCCGACTTACAGGCCACTCATTCAAGGTCCCTTGAGCGACCTTCTTTACCCCTCTATCGAGGGGTCTCTTCCTGTACATTCTTCAACTTCTTCTTCGTCCGCAGAACAAGTCAGTCAGGTTAGGAATAGCGAGTCAAGGGTAGTACCTAGAAGAAAATCCAAGGGCAGGGAAATTCCTCGTCGATTCCTTCTAGATCTAGCCAATAGGTGTCAAGCCTTTCTAGCCATTCCTCAATTGCTATAAAATCCCATCCATCTGCCGGAGTTAGAATGTGAGGAGGATTGCACAATTGATGAGGGATACGGAGTTTATGAGCTCACAGATGAAGAGTACCCTATTGAAGAAGGGGACGAAGAATATGAGGATGCGGCTGACGCATATGCTAGCGGAATGAGGAGGTTTGAGGAACCATCAGCCGCTATAGAAGAACCCACCAAAGAGATCAACCTGGGGACCGAGGAAGACCCTAGAATCATCCTCATAAGTGACAATTTGCCACCATCTGAAGAAGAGGCATTGATCGAGGTCCTAAAGGAATATATGGACACGTTCGCGTGGAGTTACGAGGATATGCCGGGATTAGATTCCACCCTGGTCGAACATCGCCTAACGCTAAAACCAGGGTCCGTCTCGGTAAAGCAAAGGTTAAGACGTTTCCACCCCCAAATGGCTTTAAAAATGAAGGAAGAGGTCGATAAGCTCCACAAAGCCAGGTTTATTAGAGTCGTCCTATATCCTCAATGGGTGGCAAACATTGTCCCGGTCATGAAAAAGGATGGAAAGGTGAGAATCTGTATCGATTTTCGGGACCTTAACCGCGCGTGTCCAAAAGATGATTTCCCCTTGCCTCACATTGACGTGTTGGTTGATAATACAGCAGGCGATGAAACTCGCTCATTTATGGATGGATTTTCGGGATATAATCAGATCGTTTGACAGAAGAGGATCAGGAGAAAACATCATTCACCACACCTTGGGGAACTTACTGCTATTTGGTCATGCCGTTTGGTTTGAAGAATGATGGAGCTACTTATCAAAAGGCTATGATGGCAATATTCCATGACATAATGCATGTATATTTAGAGGTGTATGTGGATGATTTACTGGTGAAATCCAGGACTAGGGCAGAACACCCAAGAGTTCTGGCTAAGGTGCTGCAAAGATCAAGGGAGTTCAATTTGAAAATGAATCCGAAAAAGTGCGTATTTGGCGTCTCATCGGGCAAATTGCTTGGTTTCATTGTGAGTAAGAGGGACATTGAAATAGATCTCAACAAAGCTAAAGCAATTAGGGATATGCCACCTCCGAGAAATCTGAGAGAAGTTCGAGGGTTAATCGGAAGGTTACAATTCATTCGTCGATTTGTGTCCCAGCACTCGCAAAGATGCAAACCTTTATATGAATTGACTAAGTCCGGAGTAGAATTCAGTTGGAATTCTAAATGTCAAAAAGCTTTTGAAGGATTAAAAGAATATCTGACCAATCCACCTGTTCTAATTCCACCTACGCCAGGTAAACATTTAATCCTTTACATCTCGGTCCTAGACGACTCCGTGGGAGCTGTCCTAGCACAAGCTGATGAAGCGGGCAAAGAAAGGGCAACCTATTATTTGTCCAAACTCCTCAACCCTTGTGAGCAGAAGTACACGGCTATGGAGAAAACTTGTGCCGCCCTTGTCTGGGTGGTGCAGAAATTGAAACACTACTTTCTAGCTCATGAAGTTCATCTGATTGCTCGAATGAACCCTATCAAGTTCCTTCTAGAAAAATCTGTCCTTACAGATAGATTAGCACGCTGGCAAAGCTTTCTTTCTCAGTTTGACATCGTCTACATCCAGCAAAAGGCGATTAAAGGGTATGCTATAGCTGAGCATCTCGCTCACCATCCCCTTCCCAAATTCGACCCTGTCCAATCAGAGTTCCCAGATGAGGAACTAATGTCCATCAACCAATCAGATGATTGCATGTGGACGTTACATTTTGATGGAGCTCTGAATTCCCAAGGGAAAGGAATCGGCATTGCCCTCCTGTCGCCTGAAGGCCTTACATTCCCACTAGCATATCAGCTCAAATTCCCCGTTACCAACAATATAGCTGAATATGAAGCTCTTCTAGCTGGACTAGAACTCGCTCATTCCTTTCGTATCACCGAATTACGAGTCGTAGGTGATAGTCAACTCATTCTTCGCCAGGTGCTCACTAAATATCGCACTCGCGATCCCAAGCTCAAGCCATACCAAGAACTCACTGCTGCCTTTGCCAAACTGTTCACCAAATTGATCTTTGTCCATGTCCCTCGTCATCAGAACATTCTGGCCGATGCCCTCGCCTCGTTGGCATCATCTTTAAGGTTCCCTCTAGGAAGATGGTTTGAGTCCATTCACATCTACAAGCGTCATGCCCCTGCAATCGATGATGCTTCCTACGTAAATATCAAGGACAGGGTAGCAAGGAAGGCCCTACAGGAAGAAATCCTTGAGAAGAGGGAAATTATGTTGACAGAGTTAGAAGAAGAATTGGCTGATGAGGAGAAGCCATGGTTTTACGAAATTGCCAAGTATTGCAAAGATCAGTCCTACCCTGAAGAAGCCACATCGGAAGATAGAAAAGTCATAAGGAGAGTGGCACAGAGGTACATGCTGGTTGGAGGAGTGCTATACAAGAGGAGTCTTACTGGTGTTCTTTTAAGATGTCTCAACGAAGAGGAGGTCTGGAAATGCGTCGAGGAAGCACACTCTGGTGTGTGCGGTGGCCATGTGAATAGCCAAATGCTTGCCAAGAAAATCCTTCGGCAAGGCTTTTACTGGCCCACCATGGAAGAGGATTGTGCCATCTATGTCCGCAGGTGTGTCAAGTGTCAACTTCACGCCGATAAAATTCATTCCCCATCTTCTTCACTTCATCCAGTATCCTCCCCATGGCCTTTCTCCATGTGGGCTTTCGATGTCATCGGTCCTCTTGGTAACCCTAACTCCCTCACTAAGCAAAAATCATTCATCCTTACTGCAATGGAGTACTTCACCAAATGGGCCGAAGCCGAAGCTTACGTGGAGGTTAAAGCGTCAACAGTATGCAAATTCATCATGAAGAACATCATCGCCAGGTTCGGTATTCCAAGCACAATTATCACCGACAATGGGCCGCAATTCATATCTCAGGACCTTCACGACCTCTGCAAAAGGTATAAAATTGCATTACATCATTCATCACCTTATTACCCACAAGGTAATGGCCAAGCAGAGGCCACTAATAAAACATTGATTAAAATCATAAAAAAGACCTGTGAGTCAAACAAGTTCTCGGATTGGTCAGAAAAGTTGATTGAAGCTCTATGGGCCTATCGCACTTCAATCCGTACTCCCACTGGGCAAACCCCGTTCGCCCTCACTTATGGGATGGAGGCGGTAGTTCCGTATGAAATCTTGGTTCCTTCTCTCAGGGTACAGTTGGACAAGGAATTTCCCCTCGACGAACGTCGTGATTCACTCCTTGCCCAATTGGAACTCTTAGATGAGAAACGGCTGGCCACTGCCGAGCATGCACATGTATATCAGAACAGACTCACACATTTTTATCAAAAGAAGGTCATTGAAAGGAAATTTCAAGTCGGTGAAATGGTAGTGAAAAGAATGTTTGTAAAACCTGGTGGGCCGCGTTCTAAACTCCAACCCAATTGGGAAGGACCGTACGTGATTCAGGCTGTGCATCCTGGCAACGCCTATAGGCTAGTCAATGCTGAGGGGATCGAGTTATCCCACCCTTGGAATGGGATTTATCTTAAGAAATACTACCCTTAGATAGGTGTACATAGTGTCAAAAAATGATGAAATGTAAAATAACAAAAAAAATAGAAAACAATGAAAACAACAAAAATATGTATATATACAACAACAAAAGCAAAAAAAATAGGAAAAAATGAAAAGAAGAAAAAAAATAGAAAATTCAAAATGCTAATGCCCAGAGATCACCATGTAGTTAAGTCATTGCATTCAACCTCCGTGTTGGGATAGGGCCTATTAAGACTTGGTAGGTTCCGGGTCTTGGTTTGCCAGAGCCGTGGAGATCCATGCCGGCTAGTTTGGCTTATGCCCCCCTCAAAAGGAGACAACATGCATGTACACATGTGTTCTATAAAAGATCGGTAGCATCGCTCATGGTGAGGCCTCACCTAAAAGGTCTCCAGAACGCTTAAATCTTCGTTCTCTCTCTCTTCGACCGAATGAGACAGCCGGCGCCCTTAAAACGCTGAGCATGGAAAACACGAACACAACTCCTAGGGTGAGAGTAGGGTCTAAATCCTCGAGCATGGGTCAGAGTACGAGAAGAGGGCAGTGTCCCCGCAGGCATCCAAGAGGGATTCCATAATGTCAAGATACTATGTCCCTCGCAAAAATCTGTCAAGAAAAATCAGAAAAGAAGAACAAAATCAAAGTCAAGTGAAAAGTCTGGTCGTAACCGTGCCTGATTCCACAAATGAAACCCCTTTGACTGAAAGTCAAATTCTATACAAAAGGGGTCATGAGATGTAAATGCTCAAGATTTGGTCTGAAGTTGCCCGAAAGGGGAAGTTAAGTGCGCCCCTACTGGCTCGCCGGGTTAACGGTTTTACCGGTCCTCTCAGAAGATTTACCCCCTATACTCTTCCTTCTTCCTCTGAAGATGAAGGCTCAATGGAGTTCCTGAAGGATGAAACTCACCAAAGTCTGCAACCACCTTTCGACCCAAACGTATGGTTGAGTATCTTGGAAAGTAGAAGTCATTGTCGTGAAAGAGTCTCTGTGTTTCTGGCAGGTCAAGACCCTTATCTACCATCTTAATTTCTTCTAGTCTAACCTCGGGCTTAGACCAATGCAAGCGCATCACCTATAGGTGCGACGGCGTCTGATTCCGGGTCAGCGTCGCGCGGTTGGTCATTTGGGTTCCAAGGTGTTCCATTACATATCATCGAGAGTTGTGAGGAAATAGACCCGGGTCGGGCAAATCATTTACCTCGAGCACCTTTTGGGTGAATCCCTGTGGTCGGAAGCAACTGGGAGCCTAAGCATGGCATGACGGTATTGTCATCAGGGTAAGTCTTAGCCGGCGGGATTATCATTCGAGGGGTCTAGAGGCCCAAATCAACTTAGATGTGCACTTAGGATACCTGGGGGGTTAGCAAGAAACCCTTGTTCTCGTGCAGGTTAGATGTTATATGAGTTGGTCATCATGCATTCGCAAAAACAAAAAATAATAATAATAAACCAAAAATAAACAAAAAAATAATAAACCCAAAAATCTGAAAAAAAAAGCAGAAAAATGTATAGGCACAAAAAAAATGGAAATGTAAAAGACAAAAAATAAACAAACAGTAAAACAAAAAGAATGAACAAAAACACAAAAACAAAAAAATCACATTTCGCATGATTGCATTTGTATGTAACATCTTATTTTAAATTTCCGTTTGCATCTGTGTGCTTGTGTGCCGCATTCATCATTATCCTTTATTATTGCCTTTGTTAATAAAGGCTTGCCCCTTGACTCCTTATTAAGAACAGCTCAAATAACATTTGTTTATTGAGCAAGGGGCAAGTCAGAGCAGAAATGCTAACTTGTTTGCTTAGATGAATGCAAGGATTCGGGAGAGAAGAAAGAAGTAGCGAACCAAGCATAAACTATTTTATTCCACTCCCAACCAAAAGTAAACAACAAAAAGTCTACATCATGTTTCACCTTCTCTCTCCACATTACTTGTCCCGCCACTCTTCGGGCAAGACGTTCTTGGGGGTGCTACCCAACCATGAAAAGTGGTACTTCTACCGCTTTGCGGTCCTCTTTCTATCTCCACTCCCCGACGTCGATCTGCGGGGACAGCAAAGAAGCTACTAACACGAAAGCCACGCTCTCATGCCCTTCGGTAGCGTTCCTCGCCATCCTTCAGCCACTGCTCGGCGAGACCGAGACTGGTCCTCAATTCAAATAGTTGGTCCTCCAGGGCCCTCCTCTCCTCTTTCTCGGCTGATCTTTTAGCCTTCTCTCTTTCCCTGTCCTTTTCCCTCTCAGCACGTTCTCTCTCTCTGTCATCCCTTTCCAGCTGAAGGGTGATCCTCAGCTCCATGGCGTCCCGATAAAAATTGTCATCTGAGCGACGCTACAATTCCTCCTCCAGCTCCGCTATCCTGGCCTTCCCTTGTGATGCATGAGCAAACATCTCTTGCATCTCTTCAGCCTGCCATATCCGTCATTTCAGGGGTGTGATGAGACATAAACAGAGAAGCTCGGATAAGAGGAACCTTCACCTGCGCGGAAAGCATTCCCTCTGCCTCCGCGGCGCGCTGTGTTACACGGGCAAGCTGCTCGTGGAGCGAATCTAGTTCCGACGAAGGAATCCATAGACTGGAAGAGGCACCCTCTGCCCCTACTGCTGGTAGGGTTGCGTCGAGCCGAGCGCGCTATGATAGCAAGAAGTGGCAATGAGTGGCTAAACACCAGAAACCTAGGGGTATAATTAGGAATATGCATTTGCATACATACTCACCGAGACATGTAAAGCCTCACGGGTGTCACCCAACTCTTCCTCCGTGTCCGCCAAGCGAGCCCGCAAGTTCGCTATCATGGTATCACGGGCATCCTAAACCCATGTCATAGGAGTCAGCATTACATTTAAAAAAAATATAGGAAAAAAATGATCAAAAAGTGAGAAAGGAAATACACCTCCACAAGTCCCTCAGGATGAAGTCGCTCTGCGTACATCGCCCTATAGAGACGAAGATAATCTTCACTATCTCGGGCGTGCGACTCCACGAGCGTGCCACCCCGCTGCCAATCTTCATATTGTTCGGGGAAGCGCACCCGCCAGTCGACACAGGTTACCGGCCCACGTGTCTTCCTCCCGACGCGGGGTGGTGCGGTCATATCTACCCATTCCTGAGCAAGCCCTAGAGTCCTCATGACCAATCGTAGTCGGAGTGGCTCGATTTCATTCAGGCAGTGGACCCAAAGGTCTCGACCAAATCGAGGGTGACTTGCGATGACCCACGGTTGGTCGACATCGACCAAGCCCGAGTAAGGCCTCCAGATCACCTACGTTGGCATGCATATGTCTCCTTAATCACTCAAAAAAACCAAAAAAAAAAGAGAGACAAAGGAAAAGACAAAAAAATGGAGTCCTACCATCTCTGCGGGGAACTCTTGCAGCTCACGCCTTAATACCATCAGCTGGTAAGATAGAGAGGCTGTGCTCATAATGGGTTACCGACGCCGAGCTAGTGGTGCCACAGCCACACGCCACTGTCGAGCTCGCCCCATTGGGATGTAGTAATAACTCCATACCTGTGTCGTCACATGTCATCAGCATTTCATGAAATAGACTAGTTGCATTAACAAATAAATAAATAATTACCTGGAGAAACGGTATGAAGCCACTCACAGTCACCTCTCGATCTGTCCCTTGGGACAGACTTGCGAACAGATGCGCCAGCACAGCAGCTCCCCAGGCATATTGCCCTACCCTCTCTAGGTCCACCAAAAATTCTAGGAAACGACAATGGATGTCATCTCCTTTGGAGCCCAGCAGTAATTTTCTCAGCAGGAAGAGGAGGAATATCCTCAAGTCCATGTTTGACCTCTCCAAGCTACTGGCATCCACGCAGTACACAGCGTGGGACCCTCTTTCCGCTCTCTCCATGAACTCCTCCAAGGACTCGTTATCACGGTGACGAGTGTCAGTGAGCCCCAATGCCTCCATGATAGACGCCTTGGCTACTGACCTGTTCTTTTGGTCCTTTAATTCCAGACCAAGAAGCTTCTGAGCCACTTCGTGATAATCGGGGTAGGTGACCCCGGTCACCGCCTCACCATCCACTCTAAGGCCGGTGATTCGGGCCACATCTTCGAGACTGGGCACCATGTGCCCCCAGGGCATCAAGAAGGCACAACTCTCTGGGTCCCATCTCTCGCGCAATGCTTGGATGAGGGCGAGGTCGAGCTTAATGGGTTCGATCCGGAGGAATGCACCAAACCCCATCGCATCCAACCGGGCTTTCTGGAAGTCAGGCAAGCCTCGATAGGCGGCCACCACTAATTCCCATGTGATGTGTGACCTCGTCATACTCTGTGGATTACACAAGAAGTGAGAAGCGGGTGCATCATTGAAATAAAAAAAGAAAAAGAATGAGAAAGGAAGAAAGGGATCATGAAGAATGAGAGGGAAGAACTGGCTCGATTACAAGCTCCGATTGGGTCCTCTCACTGAGTGGCCTTTCAACATCGGAGAGTCTCCTGGAACTACCACTGGATCTGCTCCTCTTCGAGGAGCGGGAAGACTCACCCTCCACCCTGAAACTGGACTCTCCCTCCATCTCAGAGAATGAGAAACTCTTACTCCCTCCTGTCGACTTTTCACTCTTCTAACCAGTCTTCACAACTCCGTGCTTTCAAGTGAAGCAGGCGGGGGGAGTATTTATAGGATTGAAGGGATATGATCCAGATCTCTCCCACTTCCTCTTGCAATGGGCCTTGTAACAAAGCACCCATCTTTCACTCGAAGTAAACGAGGTCGGGAGCGTAGCGGGTTCATTCACACCCTACACATCTAGGTTCCCTGTGTTCATCATGATTCAAATAAATCTGAGATGAGGTCATCTACATGGAGAAAGGACAATGCAGGTCGACCTCTTCGAATTTGGGAGTGGACTCATCCACAGGAGAAAGGACAATGGAAGTCGATATCTTTGAATCCGGGAATGGACTCGTCTACATGGAAAGAGGACAGGAGGGCGGTTGGCATCTTTGAATTCGGTGGTACATCATTAAAATTTGTGATGGATTCTCCCGAAAGAAATGCCCAATGAGTCTGAGACACGATCCGTTATCTCAGGGGAGTTCTGTTAAACACGTCACATGAGGACGGCATGAAAAGAAGAGGCGTAGAAGAGAAGGAACGCATGGAGGGCAAACCCGTCACAAGAGAGCATGTCATTCCATTCATACGTCTATATAAACTGTCGTGTTCACCGTGAGAAGAGAGCGGGTGTATGAGCAACTTGCTAAATCTCGCACTACCTCCTTGGTCGTCTCTCTCCTCTCCTAAGAGGGAGGTCCCTGGGAGGTCATCTAGAGCTCTGCGACGTTACAATTGTCTCATCGTATCGCGCATTCTCACCCTCTCTGGTAGCGCTCCTCGCCCTCCTCTGGCCTCTCTCGCGACCCCGACGGCCGCGAAGCTCTTGAACCCGAGGCTGTTGGCTGAGCCGCCCCCTGCTCTGCGATGGAGACTACACCAACCCCCGGAGCTCCTCCACCGTGAGCTCCAACTCTCCTCCAATCGGCAGTGACTCTGAAGGAGTGACGTGTCCGAGCGCTGTGTCTTCCGGAGCTTCATCACTTGGGCCTCACATGCCCTCCTCTCCTCTTGATCCCGATGTAGCTTTATCCATGCCTCTCTTTCCATTCTCTCCCAGTTTACTTCTCTCCTCGCCACCTGAAGAGAAATCCTCAGCTCCATGACATCTCAGGGCATCTCCGCATACTGTAGTTGCTTCGGTCCCCCAGATCCTATCCGGTAACGGCCGACCATCACCCGACGTCTGCCATTCCAGTCACAAAGAAAAGGGGAGGGGAGAGACTGAAAGAGAGTGCAATGGCATTAAGGCTCTGCATTTATTTCAAGATAACATACATCAGGGTTTGGGCACCACAGGCCTTAGTTTCCTGAGCTCCATCACATAAGCCTTCCATAGCTCTCGATCCTCACTCACAGACACCGTCACCTTCCTCGGAATGCTTGCCTTCCATGAAGCTTTGATCGCCTTCACATCCTTCGCATCATCCTCCGTGCCTAGCTCTCTCTCCTTAATCAGAGGAAGGTTGGATAGCATAGGAAGAGAGTGCCGAGGAAGGCCAATTTGCAGGCAACACCGGTGCGAGCTGTAAAGAATAAATTTGGTTGCACCGATAAGCTGGAGTTCAGCATCGGGAGAAGACCTTGTGAGGAGACCACGTGAAAGTAAACATGCTGGCACACAAGTGAACATATCTCGCGCCAAGGAGTTGAAGTGAGTACGCCAGTCGCCACGTGTCTTCAGACGGGGCATGCGATTCGCCACCTTCCCACTGAAGCCCAACATATCGGCCATGTAATGGAGGGGGCTTTGTTCGAAAATCCTGGAGGCGGTCTGTACCCATTCGTGGTGATGAAATTTGAAGTGAAGATCAATCCAGCAGTTGAGGAGAAGCATGCACCCGTGAGGAGGCCTACCCATGCTGGAAGCCGTGAGACCACTGTAAAGATGCGCGAGGACAGCGGGCCCCACTCTCTTTCCCTCCCAAAGTCCACAGATCGCTCCCAATTGTTCTTCCTCTACAATGTTGTCAGTACAAGGAAAGAGGAGAGCTCCGGCCAAACAAATTGTGAACCCTTTCATAAGCCCTTCTAAATGTTCATCATCTATCGACCCTTCTAAGGCAGTCACGGTCCAGTCTGCGAGCTTTTGCAAGTTGACTCCCTTCTGAGTCTGAACGCTCTTTATGGTTCCAGATGGCATAAGGCTTCAAAGAACTTCCTCGGTAGATACCCTCTTCCGCATCCGCGAAACCTTTATCATGTCATCCTTCATCGACCTTCTTAAGCCTAGCAGAAGTTCTGCCTCCTCGAGGAGGACCGTTGCCTCAAAAGTAGGAAAGATAAAAGTGTGGGTTTCCGGATGCCAAACCTCCGCCAATGCACCCAGGGCCGCCCAATCCATGTAGATCTTGTCAAAATACTTGGCATGGACCACCAACCCTTGGAGGTGCCATTTTGAAATAACGGCCCTCATACCGATAGTGATGTTGGACGTAAGCTTCGATAGCCAGGGCAGCTTGGAGAATTTTCTCGGGCCCGAAAAAAGAGGATACGGCTGAAAGGAAGGAAAAGAAAGAATGAAAAAGCGAGGGAGAACTTATGAAGGAAACTAGGAGAAAGAGTCAACTTATCGCCCATGAGAGAATCCTCTCGCTCAGATGGCCTTCAATGTCGGTCAACTTCCTGAATTCGTGGCCGAACCTGCTCCTCTTGGCAAGACGGGAAGATCCGCCTTCCATCTCAAAAGGGCAGGATTTCTCTCCCCTCATCTCAAAAGAGCTTAACTCCCCGAACCACCAATGGATGAGCTTTTGCTAAGGATCAAAGGGGATACTTATAGTGAAAAAAGGGGGGGGGTAAAAAGGTAAATGTAAAGCATTTATGACAAGTTACCGTGGTGAATTTTAACTGGATGAATCTTATCTGATTTGCGTCGTGTTTTCCTCTGCTCCTGTATTGGTGTGCAGACGTCATGTACAGTCGAATGTAATTTTACTTCTTATGAAATAATCATTCTTCACTGCTTGCTATTCGGTGCAGGTTCCAAGAATGAAATGAAAATAAGAGAGCAAGAGGGCGCCATTGCCCTACCATGTCCCACCATCAGTCACCCCGGTGACTGACCCCACTGTGTCATGCATCCTACTATATGATATTTACGCTATTAGAGCATGTCAAGGACCTTATGCCTTGGATGAATCTAGAGTTTGAGTTCCCCTCCAACAAAAACAGTGATAACTTCAGAGGAGTTCAAGACGTACGGATAGGTCGTTAGGTTGTAGTGGCTCGGGAACGATGGTTCCGTTCGGTGAATCGGTGCGTGGATAAACGGGCCCCGGCTCAGTATCGTCTCATCGAATCGGTATCCTGACCCGTCCTAAGCAACTTAACAATATTATCCTTGGCTATTTTCTACTTTTAGTTTGTTTTAATTTTTCCTTTAAACCCAACATGCATTCATGTAGGACTTTGATATCACTGTGGAAGATCATTCATTTAACTCGATTGTGAGGGCCGCTGTGCTTAAATTCTTGACTAATACGGGATATTCCATTCTGAATCGAGTACTGAGTTTCTGTGAAACCATCCTGGGCTGGTTGGCCGAAACAGACCTTTGTTTGGATTTATCAGCTACCCTTTTTATTTACTCCATTGGACCCACCTTGGTCGCAGCACTTCCACATTGGCTGGTAACCGCTCCCCAAGGTGAAACCTGCGGGTCTACGACTCAGGTACTTCCGCGCCGAGAAGTTGGTCCCTCTTTCTGTTAGTCTTTTGTTATTTCCAGCCAAACAATCGTTGATTTCAGAGGACCTTCTTCAAGGTTGTTTTGTTGAAACTCAGAAAAGATTCCAATCACGTAGTGTTAAAAACGTGTCTCATCACACCTTAGCATCCACTTTTCAGTCCATTCTCCACTCCACTTCATTACACTTCTATTTCATTCCACTCCGTGTCATTCCCCTGCAAAGTAGACGCCAAGGCGGGGCAGCTGTAGACACGACATTTTAACATTATGCTAAGCAGATCCCGTATTACACTAAGATGCCCCAAAGCGGCTCGTACAGTTAAATTATCTAAATGATCTCCAATTTTTATCTGATAATCTTGCGAAAAGTAAATTATTGTTTCTTGTAATAAATGAGACCCTCGTTAATGGGTTTGTGGCTATGCTAATGGGCTCACCCCATCCTTGTCTACATAAAACTTCTTGTGTTGATGGACTTGGAATCATGTGCTAATGGGCTCACCCCATCCTTGTCTACATGAAAACTTCTTGTGTTTATGGACTTGGAATCATGTGCTAATTGGCTTAACCCGTTCTTTGTACAGAGAAGTTGGCGTGTGCTAGTGGGCTTGGCCCATTCTTATTCAAAAAATGTGTATAAAAAATATGTGTGCTAATGGGCTTGGCCCATGCTTGTTCCAAAAATAAATAAATAAAATAAACAAATCAATTTTAATGGGCATGGCCCCATATTTTATTACCTAAATTATTCCCTCACTCCCTTCCCGTGTCTCTAGGATCTATGCCCCCCTCTCATTCATGGAGAGATCTCTCTATTCTCTCATTTTTCTCCCTAACCCACACCCTCTCTCCATTTCTCTCCGTACCAAGCCATCTCCCACGTCCAACTACTCCCAGGCCCTCGGCAGAACTCACCACACCACCCCACTTGGCAGCCACGAGCCTCCACCCTCCTTCTTTTTTCCTCCATGCGAACACCCACTCAAGAAAGACTGACTTCTCCTCTCTCCCTCTCTCTCTTCACGACTCCACTCTACCTCCATTCCGCTCCCCCATCACCTGGCGAGACCCCCACTCTCACACACTCCCTCTCTTCTCCACGCAGCAGACCCCCACTCTCACTGGCTTCTCCCATCCACTCACGCGGCCACCCTCGACCTCCACTCCGCTCCTCACCGTCTCCCTCTAGCAAAAAAAAGACCACTCTCATCTCCCCAGACCAACCACAGCTGCGACCCCCGGATCTCTCGATTTGGCATTCCTCACTCCCTCTCACGCTCCCACTTCTTCATGCACGTACCACCGCGGCAGGCCCCGTTGGCCCCTCTCTCTAACTCACGACCCCGGCTCCCCCTCCTCTCCATCCTAACCCGTGAGCTCACGTAGCCACCCAACCACCCGCAGCCGCCTCCACCGTCTCCCCTCCCTCTCTCTTTCTATTCTCTGCTAATCCACCACGCTGCCAACACCACGTCCCACCTCCAGCTTCCTCTCCACTCTCACCACTCCGCAAACCCCGCCCCTGCCGGTGCTCCACTGCAGCTCCCCAACAGCAGCTCCACGTCGCCCCGTTGCCACCAGGGCCACCGGCCGAGCTCCAACATCCGCCGCAGTGCCACCCGCCGGCACCCTCACGCCGTTGCCATCGTCTGAGCACGCCACGCCGCAGAGCCCTCCGCGAGCCCCTCGGGCTACCACCTCCGCTTCGCCGTCAACGCCTTCGGCCGCCGTCGTCGTCCCCGTCGCCGTCGTCTCTGTTGCATGCGCACCGACGTCGCCGCCATCCACCTTGCCGCGAGCCTCACGAATGACACCCCTTGCCACCGTCGTCAAGCCCCCAGCCACCTCCGGCTGCCACCGTCCGCCTTGCTGCCGTTCGCCGTCCGTCGAGCTCGCGCCGCTCGCCTCCCCACGTCACCGCCGCGGAGCCCTCCACGACGTGGACTCCCCCTCTTCCTCTCTCTCCCTTTCTCTTCCCCTTGCCGCGGTCATCTCTCTCTCTTTCCCCCGCTCTCTCTCTCTCTTTCTCCTTCTCTCTCTTCCTCCCCCGCCGCAGTCGTCCTCTCTTCCCCCCTCTGTTCTCTTTCTCCCCCACTTCTCTCTCTCCCCTTCGTCTCTCTCAATCTCTCTCTTTCTCTCCTCCCGCCGCGATCTCTCACTTTCCTTCTCTCCCTCTCCCTTCTCTCTCTCTCTCTCCCTCTCTCTCCCTCTGAATCTCTCTCTCTCTCCCTCGTCCCTCTCTCTCCCTGCCGTATCTCTCTTTCTCTCTCCATCTACTCTCACTCTCTTCCTCTCTATCTCTCTCCCTCTCGATCTCCCTCTCTCTCACTATTTTCTTTTTTCTTTTTTTTATCCCCTCCCCACCGTCTCTCACTCCCTCTCTCTATTCCTCTCTCACTCTCTGTTTCTCTCTCTCTCTTTCTCCCCCTCTCTCTGCTTTCGCCCCCCCTCCACTTTCTTCACTTTTTATTTTTTTTATACCTCTTCTCTCTTTCGATCTCTCTATCTCTCTCTTTCTCTCTTTTCATTATTTCTCTCTCTTATCTCCCCCTCTCCTCGCTTTTTTTTATTTATTTTTTTATTCTCTCGCCCCCCTCCGTTCTTGCTCTCTCTCTCCCTCTCTCTCTTTCCCATATATATATATATAGATAGATATTATATATCTTATTCTACTCTTTATTTTGTTTATTCTTATTTTCCTATAATCTTACATCTTCTTTCTTCTTAAAAGAAAACCTTAAAATAAAAAAAAAATAAAAAGGGAAGTTTTCTTCCTCCTTTTCTTTCTCTCATTCTCTCTAAAATCATCATTCTTTTATTTTGACCAGTTTATGTATACGTTTATATATGTTTATGTAAATATGTTTAAGATGTTTAATACGTTTATGTTTATATAAATATATTTACTACTCATATATATATATATATATATATATATATATATATATATATATATATATATATATATGTATGCATGTGTTCTTATGTTCAGCTTAATCAGTTTCTGAAGTCTGTTTTGAAGGTCCCCGGTCGTGCGGTGCTCGTATCACTTATGCTTTTAAGCTCGTCGTCGGTCTTCCCCGATAAGCTCTTCTCCCCCTTTTATTTTTTTTAATCGGTCAGTTAATCACATTGCATACATCGTTTTAACATCTGTGCCATGCCTTTCTCCCCGAGAGGGCCTGGTTTGTGAGTGTTTTTTTTTTACATTTGTACATTCATCATATTGTCTATCTACCCTTATTTCCTAAAAGGGGTTTCAAATACCACCAACCAGGTGCGTATTCGCTTATGCTATTTTCAATATCAGCTTCTAAAGAATTGATGCTACACCACCGTCGTCCTTATCTCGTTGTTGTTTCTCTTCGTTTATTTTCCGTGCAGGGTTAACCAGTCCGGGAGCCCGCTTCTTCAGTCGGCCGAAAGGGGACGAGGAGGAACTCACACGATCCCCAGTTCGGGGATAAAACGCGACCATCCCTCCTACTTTTGAGGTATCCGACCATCACCTTCACCATTCTATTCTAGTTCTCTGCCTTGTTGTTGTTATTTGTTGTTAAATCTCCATCTCCATCCTTCTTTACTTTTTGTTTAAAAATAAGTCTATCTTCTCTCTCTTGTTATTATCATATATCATTAAATCTCCATCCCCGTTCTTTTCCGTTTTGTCTAAAATACGTCTCTCACTCTACCTATATTTTTCTTGGTGATTTTTCCTTATATCATATTATCTTATTCTATCATCTATCTCTCGGTTTCTTTCTTCATTTTCTCACATCTCTTTAAAAATACATAAAAGCATAAAAAATAATAAAAGTAAAAAAACCCAAAAAAAAAATATAATAACAAAAGATAAAACAAAAAAAAGAATAATAAAATCAGGGTAACCAAAGAAGACCCTCTTCGTCGGCCGGCCGACGGAAGAGGAAGAGAGGATCCGCACTGCTTCTGCTTCGGCGGTGAACGCGATCAGACATTTCCTGTGGGGTTCTCAGCCCCTGGCGATCACACTTCTCCTCCCCTCCTTTTGTTATTAATTTTTTGTCCAAGCCCCGTCGACGGAACCAGTTCCTCGCGGTGGTCTCATCTAACTGGTGCGGTGGGCTATCTCCCATGACCGCTTTATTTCAGTAATTTAATTTCCGCATTCTAACACCCTAACTGCTAATTGCTTAACTCTAACACTCCCCTATCATCGCTTCAAAACCCCGTGGAGAGTGACATCTCGCGGTGGTTTATTTAATCCCCTTTTCATTTATTCTAACCCCGATCAAGGAATTCGTTCCTCGCGGTGGTTTAATTTTCTGCACTTTCATTCCAACCCCGATCAAGGAACTCGTTCCTCGCGGTGGTTTAATTTTCTGTATTCTTTTGTTCCGACCCCGATCAAGGAACCCGTTCCTCGCGGTGGTCTTATCTAACTGGTGCGGTGGGTCATCTCCCGCGACCATTTTCATTCCAGTAATTTAATTTTTGCACGCTAACCTCCTAACCCCTAACCATTTAATTTTAGCATCCCCCCATCATCGCTTTAAAACCCCGCGGAGAGTAACATCTCGCGGCGGTTTATTTGATCCCTTTTTCTTTTCTCGTTATATACATATAGTTATTATAATAAAAACCCCGCGGAGGGTAATACCTCGCGGTGGTCCTTTGTATATAGTTATACTTATTACTTATATCACTGCAAAAACTCCGCAAAGGCCAATGTCTTGCGGTGGTATGTATATATAATATTTATTGTTTATATTGCAATAAAAATCCCGTAAGGCCAATATCTTGTGGTGGTTTCTATATGTACATATATATTCATTACTACTGATACTACTATATTGATGTTAGAACCCCATAAAGACCAATGTCCTGTGGTGGTACGTCTTTGTTCGTATTGTCCTTATAATTGTTCGGAGAACGATATACCGTTACAATTTCTAAGTCTACGTGTCTCTCCATTTCTGTTACATCGTTTCTCAGACTTCCCGGTATATGAAAAACTGCTCGTAGAACAGTAGGCCACGCTTACCTGGAAAGGGTCAGTTTGCACGAGAGGGCCTTCGGACCCCTATCTCCGCCACGTACCAGAATTTGTTCCGCATCCCTCTCTTCCCTTTCTCTCTCCTTGATTCGGTCTCGTTATCCCCATCTTCTAGGACAGACGAGGGTGGACGACCCCCGCCGTCTACACCTCTCTATCGATCACCCTTTTACCATTACTTTGCATCATTGTTTTTCCCCCGAGGGTGACGACGACTCCTGCCGTCTACAGTGGTGATCGCCATTTTTGGGTTCGGGTCGAGATCGCGGTGGCCACAGTGGCTGCGTTCTTCAATGAAGGCATCGTATCATGGCGTCGCGTTCATCGAAGATGATGAATAGTAGGGCAGTTTAGATCGCGTCCCTCTTGTAGGGCGCATTCTTCTGTGAACATGCCCTAGGAGGGTTGTGCGTTCTGAACGCGCGCCAGGCGGGATGCACGTTCTAAACGCGCGTCAGGCTAGCTGCGCGTTCTGTTGTGAACGTGCCCCTGGAGAGTTGTACGTTCTGTTGTGAACGCGCACTAGGAGTGTTGCACGTTCTGAACGCGCACCAGGTGAGTGGCTCATTCTGAACGTGCACCAGGTGAGTGGCTCGTTCGGAACGCGCACCATGAGAGTTGCACGTTCATGTGGGCGTCCAGTCGGGCGGGCCAGGGCATGTAGACTACGGCTGATCGTGTTCCCCTTGGCCCGTGTGTGTCCCGGACATCCCGGGGGTACCGTGACCGTGTTTTTGGGTGTCCGGAGGTATCGTGTTACCTCGATTAGCATGCCCATGGGCTTTGAGGGTCTGGGTGACCCTGTGTGTGTTCCGGGATTCTGTGTATTTGCTAGATCGAGTCGTCGTGAGTCGGCATGAGTGCGGAGGGTTACTCCCGCACGTCATTGGCTTTCCGAAAAGTGTTTTCCGTGTGGGCCGTGAGTTAGGCCCTTGGACTCTGAGTCCAGTCACGTAGCCTAGGGCTAGAGGTATCTTGAGTTCCCCCTTCGATGGAATGGTGTCGGCAGTTGTGAACTACCTCGTGAGTCATCGTGCCGAAGTTTTTAGACCTAGGGATTAGGCTAGATTAACAGCGTTGTGCCGTTGTGTACGACGGTCTCGACCCCAAGTCTTGTGACTCCAGGACCGTCAGATTTAGTAGGTCTAGTGGGCTGTCCAGAGTTTGGTGTCCCTGGGTCACCTGTTACTCCGTGTTACTCGCGATGGGTGCGTGTGTGGCCTTCCGTATTCACGTTTAGTGACCTCCCACTAGTAGTAGCTTTCTTGGGCACGCGTGTGCTGACCCACCTAGGAGTAGGTGGAGACTTACACCCGAGAGAGATGATTTTAGGCTGGTTACCGTAGGTCCCCTTGCCTTTGAAGCCTAAGTCCGGCTGGGGAGAAACCAGCTTGAGGACCCGACCTAGAGTAGATGGTCTGTGTGTGCACACGTATTTAGGGGTAGTGGACACGTGCTGACGAGTGCGACCCCAGCTAGTCCTTGTTCTGAGTTCATGGTTACTATACGGTGTCTCAGTCTCCGCCTGGGACGTCGCAGCGAGACATTTGAGGCTGCGGACTAAGTCGTTAGTGGATGCATCAGGCCTTGCTTCTGGTGGGCAGTGCTCCCGTCACGTGACGTGAGTTTCTAGCGACTCGAGTTCCGTTTCACATTTGCGAGACGTGATTTTGTGTGTAGTTTTTGGGTGGTTTCCTGAGGTATAGGTCTAGGGTTCCTGTGAGTGTCACCGAGGGTTTTCCTTAGTTGGTGTACAGTTCACGATGGCGAGGTCGTGATTGTGTCTACCCAGACTGCGTGGTCTTGGGTTGGGCCTTTATCTGTGAGACGGGCCTCCACGATAGGGTTGTTGTGGTGTATTTCCTGGCGGTGTAGCCAGAGGTCTTTTTGTTAGACCGGTGTTTCCCCGACTATAAGATCAGGGTGTTAGTTTCAGTTCCAGTAGGAGTAGCTATAGTGCCGAGTTTTTACCAGCCACCGGTTTGCTGTTCTTGCTGTAGTTGTTGCTTTTCACTACCGTCGTTGTTTACGGTTGGGGCTCCGCGGGACCCCTACTTAGCCAGTGGTAGGAGGCTCACCTCTGCTTTTCAGGTGTGGCAGTTCTTCCTCGAGATTCAAGGGTGCTACGCGGAGATTTTTAGTTGCCAGCTCGCCGGGTCGAGTGTTCATTCGGTGTTGTGTATGCTCTTCTGCCTTAGACTGTACTTTTGTTGGACTGGACTATGTTGTAATTTTTTATTTATTTCTGTTAATTATTGAATTATCCTACTTTATTTCCTATTTCTTTGTACCTCTACACTCCTTTTAGCCCTTCCGAGCCTCCGGCTCGTGGGCGGCGGGACAGGATTCGAATGGTATCGGGCTCTTCCCGGTATCCGGATCTTAGGTCGTCACACCTCCCATGTAAGTTGAGCATTTGAAGTTGTGCCGAGGTGGCCTTCCACCAAGTACGTGCATCTTTGTTTAATTGGAACGTGGTGAGATGGACCTTCTCTTGGTCGGTGCATTGCATGACCTCAAATATCCTGTTCATCTCACCGATCCAATTTTCAGCTTCATCGAGGTTCGTTGATATGGAAAATTGTAGAGGATTTAAACTCTGGAAGTTGCTGTGCAATTTACCGGCGCCAGCCCTTGCGCCAGCCCTTGCGCCAGCTTGGGCCACGGTCTGTAGGGCCTAGGTAAGACCCACAACGGTTTGTTGCATCTTGTCCCAGTTAAAATGGTGAGCCATCGAGGGCAAAGGTACCTGAGAAAAGGCACAATTTGTTAATTCCTACGGAATTGGGGGGAGTTATCCTATACGTAATTTCTAGATAACTATCTCATCCTGGGCTCTACCCAATCTCACATGGGTTCGAAAATTTCTTTTCTAGTTCATAGGTATGGGTCTTTAAACCTTGGACTTAACCTATGACATGACATTTTCCTAGGACTTACTTATGCCTAGGCTCTGATATCACTTTAACTGTCACGTTCCAAGATATATATATAATAGAAGTAATATCGGGAACGTGAGCAGCCAACAAGATAAGCCTCGAGCGAGCAATATAATCAGAGCGATAATCATTCACACATAAAAGAGGAATGCATAAGGTCATGTACTCAAATCTTCACTTCATTGAATAATAATTAAAAGTTACATAATGTTGACTCTTTACATCACTAGACTCAAATAAAGAGAAAAATTACATAATGACTATAACTAAGACACTACTAGGCTTCACTCCATTCTTCATTCACTCTCGGACTCGGCACTGGAATAGTCCGAATCCGACCCGCTATCATTTCCTGAAAAGATTGGAAAAGTAGGGAATGTGCACACTTGTCCAGTAGGTATCTTCGTATCAATATGAAGGCAAGTTCAAGTAGTTAACATTTTAGCTCTATGAACGGCAGTAATTCAAAGTGCGATAAAACGTGCGATAAACCAAAGTAACATTGTAAATGCCAAGATATAGATCATAGAGGTATGAACGTTCATGAGAATTTGATCAAACAAGAATATAAAGTGGCCTTTCATGTAACGAGAATGTACTAGAATGTAACGAGAATGTACTTTTCATAACCATAAAGGCTATGCACTAGAAAGTCATGTAACAAGAATGTAATAATTTCATGAGAGCCTCGTGGTTTTCACCCGTTTATAAAAAAAGTACTCCCGGCGCAATGCGACGCTAGTGTTCATCATACCCCATAGTTTATAGTATGTTTCCGGCCATCTGCCGAGGGGGCTAGTGTCGAGCCCTTGGACACTGTCCGTGCCCGCTCTTGTATCTTCAAGTTATAAATCAAGCTACTTCCACGAGATATAAATAAAGTTTCGGCCAATAATGTACAATTTAAATAATAAGTTCGTGATAACAAAATCAAGGTAAGAATGCACCAATTATGAACATGCGAGTTCAAGGATGATTTAAAAAAACTAAGGTCACGCTACGGAAGGAATCCGACGGCTTAACAGTACATTCATTATTTCCATAGTCCATTAATAACTTTAATGAATTAGATGTTGGGTTCCAGATAATC
The DNA here is from genome assembly GCA_022559845.1 of Amorphophallus konjac. Classification (NCBI taxonomy): domain Eukaryota; kingdom Viridiplantae; phylum Streptophyta; class Magnoliopsida; order Alismatales; family Araceae; genus Amorphophallus; species Amorphophallus konjac. Next base: position 166,476,445 of record CM040129.1, on the reverse strand, counting down.
AAAGGACTATCTAGGAATGGAATATAATCAACCCTTGGGTCAAACCTAGGGTTAGATATTAATTAGATAGGAAACGGTCATGCCAAGACCATTTTATTTAGAAGGCAGTCAAGGGAAGACCGTTTATTGACAGTAGCGGTCCGGTAGAGGCCACAATCAAGTGGAGTCGACGCATGAAGGGAAAGAGTCGACGCAATAGAGCAATCTAGTATAATGCGGTAACGGGAGGGCCGCTACTTGACAGTGACGGTCGCCATATGGCCGCAACTATCTAGGGTATAGAAAAACATCGATGTCATAAGTGCTTTCTAGTCTATTGGGCTTTTAGGGTATAACTAGGTTGGCGTCTTAGTGGGAATCCCAGGCTCGCGTAGACTTTCGGAGGCCTTGAAACAAGATCACCTAGTCCGGTGGAAGGAATATCCAACGGAGAGGATCGCAAGTCCAAGAAGGTGTTCTTATCGAGTGTAAAGTGTAACTAATGACATCGTACCGGAATACGTGTCATGTACTTAAGAAAGACTGAGATAAGAGTGAATCGTGTGAAAACGACGATCAAATCATCAATAGAACAATTTTTCATAAAGCATGCGAAATATAATTTTAATATAAAATTATATGATTTTGGCATGAAATCAGCATAAGGTTAAATTAAGTTTCTAAGACAGGTAGGCCATGAAATCTATCATGGTGGATGTACAATATAATCATTAACAAGAATATAATGATATAACTAGGAATAAGACCTATATAATTAGGCTTAACATATAATTATAGAGGCCGATCTGCAATCTGTTTGGGGTTAACAGGAAGCCGGTCACAGAAATATGATAACGGTCTTGCCAAAACTGCTTCTATACAGTAGCGGTCATCTTGGAACCGTTACTAGATGTTAGCGGTCTCTGAGAGACCGTTTCTAGTCTGCATCAGACAGAACCTAATTAATGCATGCAAGGCCTATCCTAGGGCAATAAATGCATGGAAAACATACTAGATAGAAGGATATAGCCTGCTATAACAAAGTTAAATCTTGGAGATGCATGGGCTTATATGAATTAAGCCAAAGTTATCATCTTTTCCATTAAGAGTAGGAATCATGCACGTAGAAATAACCTAGATGCGTAGTGATAGTAAAACATGAAATACTCCTTGTATCATGCATGAAATCACATGGAAACAGAGGACTTTTACTCCTAACTTGATATTTAATCCGTTCATGAGATAACCTACCTTTGGACTGAGCTCTAAACTTCGAATTTGTTGTTGGAAGGGGATCCAAGTTCCTGCACGTCCTGCGTGGAACCTTTAACTTCCAAGCGCTATAACTCTTTATCCTCCCCCCCCCCCCCCAAATTCATGAAATTTGGAGGGTGACGAGAAGATATAAAGGGGAACAACTTATTCTAAAGGATGAACTTAAAAATACCTCGATTTAGGTTCCTAATCCTCTGATCTTCACCGGTCGATTGTGCCTGTACTAGTGTGGTCTGCAGAGAAACATCGACTTCTGAGGCTTCTAATTTCTTAAGGGCTTGATCTCCTAGTATGGGATTTAGAGGGAAGTTAGACAAAACTAACGGGAACAATAAAGTCTAAATGACCAACATAAAATACCCATGCCTTTCCGTCAAACAACGCGAGCCAAAAGTAAAGTTTGCGTAGGTCGAATCTGAGCTCTATTTAAAGAATTTGCTAGGGTTTGAGGATTAGATCGATTATGAGTCCTAATTTGGAGTAGGATCGATCCCTATGAGTGTTAAACTAGGTTACCGTGTCAGGTAGCATCGAACATACGGGATTGGAATGGGAAAAATCTAATTTTCCTACGCTTCTAACACCTCCGTTCACGGAACATAATAGTGATCTGGTCAGGACCGTTTCTTGGAAGAGACGGTCTTGCGATAGACCGCCATCTGGTATTAAATCAAAAACATTTAGATTTTCTTATTTATATCCTATTTATCCCCTAATTAACTCTTTTATCCCATTTTAATTTCGTAAATCACCCAAATTATGTTTCTAATAATGGGCTTGGGTCAAAGAGTCTTGGAATTCGGTCAAATGGGCTCAATTCAAGTGGGCTTACCCTTTGGTTTATTATAGGGTTCTTAAATTAATTTAATTAACTCATAATTCTTTAAATAATTATTTAAGCCTTTTTTAAATAAGAATTAATTATTTTTAATTACTAAAAGTTCATGAGAAATCTTAAAAAATTCTAGGGTGTTATACTTTCGCATGCTATCTAGCTCTATTTTTTGTCTTTTCCTTTCCCGACAAAACTTATTCAAAGTGACGCGAAGGGGAAGGGGAAGGACATTCTGATCCATGCGAGGCGGCTAACCTCTAGTGGGCCAAACATCCTGGCCAGCGTTCGGCCCAGTCTCTCTTTTCTTATCGACGTCCTCCTCCTCGCATGATCTCTTCCACATGTTTCGCTTTGCCGGCGTCGTCAAATAATATCTAGATGCCATATGTGGTGCGATGGATGGACATGATCACGCACCCGTACTAGGTGGTATCGAGCGACAAGAAATTGCATATAGCTCCGAGAGAAGAATATATATATATATATATATATATATATATATATAATATGATCTTGTTAGAATAATCTTATATTAAGAGGGGACCAAAACGTAGTGTGTTTATAATTAGTATTGAAATAATCTCCACTCAATATCTAAATAATTTGAATTAGATGATTGAATCTAATAAATTGTAATCGTACATCAGAGTCCATAATAATTATGATCTGACTCGCAGTACATAAGACGAGACTTCCCTCGAAACATATTCCAAATCGGCTACGTATTACTTGCGGGACATATATATATACCTAAGAGCAACGGGTTTCCCGAGAAAATGTGTTTTAGTTACTTTCACTTAAAGTTGGGTTGTGTTACAGGCAATTTAGTGTCATTTAACGTCCAACACAGTACGTTTTGGAAAGATCTCTCCTTTGACAATCATAGTTTGCTTGATCCCAAATTAAGCAGTGTTGGGTGACTCTCTGAATAATATAATAATAAAATTCAAAGTACGAAGACTCCTGAATTTTAATTACCATAGAAATAATAAGACGACCACGAGAATTAATCACGCTTCCTGTGTCACACTCTAAATAAATTTTAAGACTCGGAAGACGTCTTCCGTAATCGACGCCGACAATGAAGAATAAAATGTAAGGAAGTAAAATCTCTCTCCCGACACCGTCACACACACACACACACACACACAAAGTTAGGTGAGATATATATATATATATAAATAGTCTGATTAATAGCAGGAGAGAAAGTCTTTGCATGCGAGAGTGAGTGGATTGCAATGTCCAAACTTTCGCTACTTTGTGCGTGCGCCTTGGTGCTGGCCACGGTGCACCTCGTCCGCGCCCAGAACTCTCCCCAGGACTACCTCAATGCCCACGACGCTGCTCGCGCCCAGGTGGGGGTCGGCCCCGTGGTTTGGGACGACGGCGTCGCCGCCTACGCGCAGAACTACGCCAATCAGCGGATGGGGGACTGCAACCTTCTGGCGCACTCCGGTGGGCAGTACGGAGAGAACGTCTTCTGGGGGATGGGGGCCGAGTTCACGGCCGGCGACGCGGTGGATTCGTGGGTCGGCGGGAGGCAGTACTACGACTACGACAGCAACACCTGCGCCGCGGGGCAGCAGTGCGGGCACTACACCCAGGTGGTGTGGCGCAACTCGGTCAGCCTCGGCTGCGCCCGTGTCAGGTGACAACAACGGTGCCATCTTCATCATCTGCAGCTACAGCCCCCCGGGCAACTACGTCGGCGAGAGGCCCTACTAGCTAAGCTAGAGAGGTCTCCCCAGCGTCCTCTCTCTTTAAGTTAATTTACACGTCGTACGTAGTAGCGTTGTGGGAATAAGTTGTACTGTGGTCAGAGGGCCCTCTGACGAAGCTCATGCACCGTCTCTGTTGTTGGGTACGTACGTATGATAGTAAAAGATCGTCCACATATATGTTTGGTTTGGGAGCTGAGCTTTTCTCCGATATATGGAAGTGAATTGTTCCCTCCTCGCCAATAAGTAATGCAGTCTTCCGTAAGATCTCTGCTTTTGTATGAATCAGTTTCTCTGTCTCCAGATTTTTGAGCGAGAGAGAGAGAGGACTCTTTTATGCGAACCATCCGGGAGTTGAAATAGATGCATAGGAGGAGATAGGTGTGGCAAAAATAGGGCTTTGTGATTTGTTGAAGCTTGTTTGACAGTGTCTAAAATTCTTAATTATCGTTCATTGGGACAGAAAACATCAATAGCCGAGGAAGAGGAACCTAAATTATCGTATGGCAACTCGATCGGCGCTCAACAAGGGAAAATCAATTATTGCTATGGAGTTCAATGGGTTATACCATAATATGATGCACGTTTATACGCGCGGTCTTATGTTACAAAAAAAAAAAGATAAAACAATTAAACTGATATGTGCCAAATTTCGAGATGGGTATATCAAAGACTGCACACGCGCGGCTACATCTCGAACACATAATTTCAGCCAACGTTCTAGACTAATTCCAGTGGAAGTCTCCGGCCAACGTGTAGAGGCTGTTGGAACCCTACACACAAAAGGAAAAAGAAAAGAATGCATATAAATTATTAATAAAAATTAAATGTTTTTTACATTAAATACACACACACACACATATATATATATATATATATATATATATATATATATATATATATATATATATGTGTGTGTGTGTGTGTGTGTGTGTGTGTGTGTGTGTGTGTGTGTGTGTGTGTGTGTGTGTGTCGTTAAAATGTTAATAGTGTACAGAAAGCTCATAAATGGCCATTTAACGCCATTTTTATGTATAAAAAGAATACGTACTAGAGTGGCTGAAAAAAAAGACAATTTCATAGTCTTGTGTACTGCAAAAAGATATTAGTAATGCGATCCGATTAAATTCTGTGAGGCTATTATAAGCAGGGTTTGTCGACCCGCAGCAACCCGCATGACCCGCCCAGGCGGGCGGCGGGTCGCACGGGCTGGGGGTCGTGGCCGGGACGCACTGACCGCATGGTCCCGTGCGTCCCGCCGCGTACAGGACCGGTCTAAGGCGGGCCCGGTCTGGTAAATGCGGGTCGGTGCGATCGTGCCAGTTCGCTGTTAAATGGGGCCGGGTCAGGGCACTTCTGCAACCATCGCAGCACGGGGAGGGGCGGCGGTGCAGCAGTTGCGCGAGGCGGTGGACGGCGGTCAGCAGCAGTGGACGGCGGTTCTGGGCGGTGAGGAGCGGCGATCGGAGGTAGATGCTCTCTCTTTTTTTATTATTAAATGGGGAGGGTAGTCGGTGGGGCGTCGTGGGAGGGCGGAGGGGGGCGGATCAGGCCGGATCTGGCCGTAGGGGGGGCGTCTGCCGCCGATGGGGGGTGAGAGAGGTGGGGGAGGGAGGGGGGGCATCTGGGCCGGTGGGGGGATGAGGGAGGGCCGGTGGGGGGTGAGGGAGGGGGGGGGGAGGCGTCTGTCAGCCTGTAACAACCCGAGATCCGAATACCGGGAAAGACCCGATAACCCGAATCCCAAACCGCCACCCACGAGTCTGAAGACTCGGAAGGGTTAAAAGGGATGGTGTGGAGATATATGAGAATCTAAAATAATTGCAGAACTACGCAGGTTAATAAATAATAACTAACAATTTACATGGTCCACACTCTAATAGCAGTCTAAAATATAACAATAGTCCACAACTAGTACAGTCTAGAAAGAAAAAGTACAACTACACGGGACATACCCCGGCTCGGGCATCTGGCAACTAACCCTGGGCACTAGAACCACGTGGAGTCTCTGGAGCGCTCCCCTGAAACCTCGCATCACCTGAAATCACGGAAAAACGTAGGGAATGAGCCTCGTAACAAAAGGCTCAGTAGGGATCACCCGGACCCCCACCTCGCAAAACGAAAAACTGCACGGAAGGCAGTCAAGGCTAACACTAACCAGACATAGAGCGAAGGTCAACAAAATAAGTAAACAGGAAAGCTCAGTCACGCCAAGTACCGACCACACGGCACAAAAACTAAGACAACCCGACAAAACACCAAGAGTCGCTACCTGACAAAGACAGAAGTACCACCCACTAGAATCAAGGCCGGATGCGCCCCCTGACGTCTTAGACCACGCCTCAGGTGTCCCCCTCATCGCACCCTGGCGGAACGGGGACTCGTACAAGTAACCACAGAACAAGGACTGATCGGGGTCGCGCTCGTCAGCGTAGGTCCACCGCCCCCGACCACGTGTGCACACACAGACCATGCGTCCTAGGTCAGGCCCTCTGACTGGTTTTCCCCTCAGCCGGACTCTGGCTGCAAGACGTGGGGCTCTACGGTAACCAGTCTAAAAATCATCTCTCGGGGTAGTCTCGCCACCACTCCCTTGTGGGACCACTCTCGTGTCGGAAGGCTACGACTAGTGGAGGGTCGCTGAAGGAGTAGATTCTCTAGCCCACGAAAAATAACGTCTAAACCGGACAAAGTACAAGGACCGCTCCTCGTACCGACACCAACTCACGGTGACGTCAGTCGAAATGCGCCACTCCCGGGGTCCCCACCGCACCCACGTACAGTCCCCACATGGCGCCTAGCACCAGTCGGACCGTAGGTCAACACAGGGATCGAGGTCCACTCGCCCGGGGTTTGAATCGACAAGAACAAACTCCGGTTGGACAAAATACATGTAGCGGTCCACTCTGGACCGCTTCTGGGGAAAAATGGCCTGGTGCTAGACTGCCAAAAAGAGGAAACGGTCCTCTCTGGACCGCAAGGCTCAACTGGGGAAAAACGGTCTCCTCATGGGCCGCTTACAGGCATAAACAGTCTCATGGGGACCGCTAGCCACGGGGCTGCAAAGGGGGAGACCGTCGTCTCACGACCGTTTGGGACAAGAAGCGGTCCTCTCTGGGACGGCCATGTGGGAGTAAGCGGTCGTCCCCCCGACCGCTTGGTCCCAAAACCTCCAACGGTCAAAAATGCCTCGAGGGCCACGCTGGCCCACGGGGAAAGCGGTCGGCCGATAGGCCGCCACTTGGCCTTAGCCGTCTATCGGGTGACCGCTAGGCCCAACCGACACTGGGCGCCAGGAAACGGTCTCTCTGGGGCCACTTCTAGCAAGAAACGGTCCCTGGAACGACCGCTTCCATTCCGAAAAATCAAGAACGGTGGGAATGGCCCAAAAATGCCATTCCATGCCCCATTCACCCCCAGGTGAAGAGGAAACAAAAGGGGAACTCGTCCCCATGCCCCACCCAGAGCATCATTTGATGCCAACAAACCACAAAATAACGGATTAAAACGCTAGATCCGGTGCTCGAACCCCAAAGCATGGATTTCCATTCCCAGCTCAAAATAACCCTCTCTCGACCTCCCTTCGGCCTAGAAATCATGAGGAAGGTAAAGAACGAGCTAAGGATCCATCACCCTACCTCGGGGTCGCCCGAAACTCGACGGATCGCCGCCGATCTTCAAAAACCTTGCATGAAACCCTCGATCTCCCACGATCTCTCCATGAGCCGCACATCAGGCGATCGCCACGTCGCCGTCGCCACGCCGTCACCTCGCCGCCGTCTATAGCTGAAGGGGAGGACGCCGCCGTCCTCGCCGGAAGAGGAGAGAGAAAGAAAGGGGGTCGCGATCGGCGCTCACGGGGGAGAAAGAAGAAGAAAGAAGAAGAAGAGTAAAAGAAAAGGAGGGAAATTTATAGAAAATCTGGATTTTTTGAAAAATAGGAAAAAAATATAAAAATACATTTTCTCGATCCTCGGAACACGCCGGACGCACCGGTACTATCCCGGAGTAGGAGAACGCAACGGTTTGCCCTACACAGGGTTCCGTAGGTTCGTCAAGGAAAAACACGTGTAAACCGTAAAACACGCTCTGGGACCTCCAAAATTGATCCGAATCCCACGGATACAGATCCGAAAAGTGTCCGAAAAACTCGGGGCATTTCAGCCCTCCCCCCTTAAACAAATTTCATCCTCGAAATTCAAAATAAGACACGGGGGACAAGAAAAGGAGACTTACTCGAATAGATAAGGGAACTGTTGACGCATCTCGTCCTCTCGCTCCCAAGACGCCTCGCCGCCAGAGTGCCGCACCCACACCACCTTAACCAGGGGAATAACCTTGTTCCGTAGGTGCTGCTCTCACCAATCCTCAATACGGATGGGAAACTCCGGAAGAGACAGATCGGGAGTCACCTCGGGCCAAACGAAATTGACGCGGCGGCGACGTGGGAATAGATCGACGGCACTCCGGGACGCGAACAAGACGGGACGGATAACTGCTATCTCACACAGCTCGGCCTCACGCCGGACGATCTCACACCGGGCGACACTCAGATCTCACAAAAATGAGAAGAGAGGGAAGGGAATAAGGCAAACACCTTAGGCTCAATCTTATGCTCATTCATTCATAACAACATATGTCCTTAGCGTAACAAAACAAGCTTACCTACCTAACTGTTGACTTGGGATTTTAACCAAATAAAATACACAATACACACATGTTTATTGACCATGACTTAGCCTAATAAGATAAAAAGAAAAATACATGTAGATGTACATGTATACATACACACAAATACAGATACTCGATACACAATATAACTACCGTAGCCGTAGGCCGAGTCTTCAGGAAGGATCTCCGAACCATAAGCTCGGTGTCGGGGCAGTGCGGCGTTGGCTCCGAGTAGTGGACCCAGTAGTGGACCCGGTGCCCCCACCAACCCTCCCGGGGCGGCTGGAACTCGACTCCGTCGAGTAAGGGGGGACACTGCTGTGGTAGTGCTCTAGCAGATCGGGATCGAGGCACTGGAGATCTTCCCGGCTGATCCAGGAATCATCAAATGGTGGACGGTCCCGCCAGCGGACAAGGTAGCGCGGGTACTCCCTGCTCCGTGTAGTGGTCACTTGCTCATTCAGTATTCTCTCAATATGCTCGCGTGGTGCTCTCAAGGATGTGGGACGCACAGGGGTGGGCTCACTCTCAAGGGGAGGAGAAGGCTCGAAAAGGTCACTAGGAATCGTTGTGGGTGCCTTGTAGGCCACTAGGTCTGCCACATTAAAGGTCGAGCTAATCCCCTCTTCGGGAGGTAAATCCACAACATAGGCATGTGCGCCAATCTTCCGCAGGATTGGGAAGGGACCATCACTACATGCTTGTAACCTTTTAACGGCTCCCGAGGGGAGTCGTTCGGGCCGGGCCCGTACCATAACCAAGTCACCTTCTTGAGATTCATAGTGACGCCTATGCGAATCAGCTGACTCATGCAGACTAATGACGTGTTGTGCAAACTCTTCGGCTGACTTGGACAGCCTAGACTCGAGGGGAAGGTTTGGTAGGGTAGACCCAGGGGCAAGCTCAATAGAGTGTTGTACATCACACATGGGAGGGAGTTGAGGAGGCAAGTCCTCGGGAACGATGTCTTGAAAGTCATGCAGTATTGCCGGGACTTCAGTTGGGACTGAGACTCGGGACTCCTCGGGTGTGATGGTGACGTCAACAGCCAAAATGGGGATACCCTCAACAACCTCTATGTCTATCTTACCGACATTCATGGGGTCAAGGCACCTAACTAGGTCATGACTAACCTTAGGAGCCTCAGAAATGGGTGTGATAGATGCAGGAGAAGGGGGAAGGGGAGGTTTCCCTTCAGTTGGAGTTTGGGGATTCTCTTGAATTTTGGGAGTGCTAGTGGGGGTGGAAGTGGAACTCTTTCCCGGGGTCACCTTTGGGGGTGTTGGGAGCAACTGAATCCTCTTCCCATTGTGGGAGAAGGAACACTCATTGGACCGACCGAAGGTAGCGAGGTCTACATCATAGATACATGGCCATCCTAAGATGACGCTCCCGGCCTTCATAGGCATTACGTCACATGAGATTTGTCCTTGGTAGGACTGGAATTGGATGGGGATGACACATGTGGTGGTGACTGGGATAAAAGTGTCATCGACCCAAGCCACGTTGTATGGCCTTGGATGAGGGTGCGTAGGGAGACCTAAACGAGAGACAAAGGCTGAAGAGACTGCATTGATACAGCTCCCGTTGTCAAGAATTACCTTACAGGGATGAGAGTTCACCATGATGAAGGTTTGGAAGATGGAGGTTCGACGCCAATCGTCCTCCTGGGGTGTTGAGATACAGTGAACTATATCCAATCTTTTCTGACTAGAACTCTCGGCAATGTCTCCAACTTGCATGTACTCGACATGAGTGTCAACAAATATTGCATCCATTTCCTCAAATTGGGTGTTAAGGTCAGGATCGGCCATATATCTTTCTTGTTCCATGCGTTCTAGACGGCCTGATGAATTCCTAGACCGACGTGACATGCACGAGCTCGGACCTAGATGATGCAATCCTGGGACCGACAATTAACAAGGTGTGGACCCAGCTGATATGCAAAGGGTCAATTTGAAGGGATCGGTCGGGAAAAGTTGCTCGCCCGTAGGCGAAGTAGTTGTGGAACTACCTTCTGACAGCTAGGGTGCCCTAATGCGGCAGTCTAGGGCCTATAGGATAGGCTCAAGCAAGCTCTCACTTTCCATCCACAGCGATGCACTCAGGAGACTGGTTTGTATAGATCGGGCTCTCTCTCACTTCGCGTGGCAATTGAGAAGATACTAAATGAGTAAGTGAGGGGAGCACGTACCTAGTTAGACTGAAAAGTCTAACTCCGATCGGAGACGAGGGCGAACGGGGACGTGCGTGCCCGCACGGCGTCGAAGAAGCTTGACCGGTTACAAAGAATTCACTCCTCGCAGGGAGGTCGTAATTATTACAAAACCACGTGACTTAAAATTTCCCACGCAGGGGAACAAATCACTCCAGACTTTCTCCGCGCAGGGAGACTTAGAGGCACTCACACTCCGTGAATTACGAACTATGTGTCAGCGATCGGACGACTCAACCATTGATCGAGTCGTAATTGTGGACTTCGGGTGCCACCTCAATAAGTTAAAAGATATAAAAAATATATATAGAGATATATATAAGATTATATATATATATATCATATATATATATTATATATATATTTAACTCTCTTTTTTAATCAAATAATATATATATATATATAGATATATATAACAATATATATATTCCATATATATATTATATATATTTAACTTGTTTTTTCAATCTCCCTTTTTTTTTTGACTTTTCTTTCTCTTTTTCAAACTTTCACATGTTTTTTTTTCTTCTTCCAATCTTTTTCTGACTTTCAAAACCCCCTTTTTTTTTCAACCACTCTTTACGACTTTGCAAGCCTCTCACTCTTTATTTTTTCAAAAAATTCAACTGTATGCTGCGCAATTCACGCAGCTACAGGGTGGTCAGCACACGGCTCAAATGTGGGCGGGCGACCTCGCAGCGACGACTCACGTGGCCGTGGGCTCGGGCAGGCTGAGAGTTGGGGAAGCTGGCGCACAGGTGAAGACGCCCCCGTGGGCGGCCTAGCCCCGCGGTGGTGGGCTCACGGTGGAGGCGTGGCCGGGCCCGTCGGGGCGTGTGCAGCTGGCGAGGTCGGGGGTGGCCGGCGGCGCTGGTGGCCAGACCGACGGTGGCCTGATGCGCAGGGCGCGCAGGGGCACTGGGCCGGATCTGCCGGAGCGGGCGGCGGGCTCGGGCCCGGGCGCACGGAGGCCGGCTCGAGCAGGCGCAGGAGGCCCCGGGCGGCCGGGTGGGCTGTCGGGCGGCCGCGTGGGCGCGGGCGCACGCGCAGGGCAGCGGCGGGCTCAGGCGGGCCTGCAGGCGCAGGCGCACGGGCCAGCGGTGCGGTGCGCGGGCGGCCCGGGCGCGGATGAGGCACGCTCGGGTGCGCTGGGGGGGGCGCGCCTGGGCGCGGGCAGGGGGGTGTGGGCGCGCTGGTGGAGCGCTGTGCAAGGCGGAGGCGGCGGCGGGATGGCCGTTGCGGCCCATAGGTTTTTGAAGGGGGGGGGGGCACGGGCGACGATGTTGCCCCCCCCCCCCCCCCCCCCCCCCCCGCGAATTCCCTTTTTTTTTAATCCCTTCTGCTTTGTTCCGAACGAGAGAGAGAAAGAATAGCAGAGAGAGGGAAAGAGGAACAGAGAGAGAGAGAGAGAGTATCGCGAGGGAGAGAGAGAGAGAGATTAACGAGAGGTTGAGAGAAAGTAGAGAGAGGGAGAGAGAACGGGAGAAAGAATAGCCGATTTTTTCTTACTTTTCTATTTTTTTCCAACAGAACTCCACTCTTTTTTTTCTATATATTTTTTTCTTCTCTTTCTTCAACCGAGATCTTTCTGATTCTCTCCTTATTTTTTTCTTTTCTTTTTTCACTTCTAACAAGTCTAAAGAGAGAAAGAGAGGGACGTCGGCGACGTCGAGATCGTAGGAGGCGCCGTATTAGGCTCTGATACCAATTTGACGCGGCGGCGACGTGGGAATAGATCGACGGCACTCCGGGACGCGAACAAGACGGGACGGATAACTGCTATCTCACACAGCTCGGCCTCACGCCGGACGGTCTCACACCGGGCGACACTCAGATCTCACAAAAATGAGAAGAGAGGGAAGGGAATAAGGCAAACACCTTAGGCTCAATCTTATGCTCATTCATTCATAACAACATATGTCCTTAGCCTAACAAAACAAGCTTACCTACCTAACTGTTGACTTGAGATTTTAACCAAATAAAATACACAATACACACGTGTTTATTGACCATGACTTAGCCTAATAAGACAAAAAGAAAAATACATGTAGAGGTACATGTATACATACACACAAATACAGCTACTCGATACACAATATAACTACCGTAGCCGCAGGCCGAGTCTTCAGGAAGGATCTCCGAACCATAAGCTCGGTGTCGGGGCAGTGCGGCGTTGGCTCCGAGTAGTGGGCCCAGTAGTGGACCCGGTGTCCCCACCAGAAATCCTCCAAAACATGAGAATCATCAGGCATGTACTTCCTCAGCATGGAGACATGGAACATATCATGCACCGCAGCCAACTCCGAGGGTAGCTGCACCCGATAAGCAACCTCGCCAATGCGTTCCACAATAGAAAAAGGGCCAACATAGCGGGGACTCAACTTCTCACGCCGCCCAAAACGCATTACCCCCTTCATAGGAGAAACCCTAAAAAATACTTGATCATTGATAAGTGTGCATTTGTATGAGTTAATTCATGATATACACACATTTTATGATCTTTAATGTTAATAATTATACACTTATCACACATAATATCGATTTCTGATCAAAATGCTTAGTTTGATGAAATTATTATAATTTGATCAATAAATATGTTATTTTACAGGCACTCGACAAAGAACTCCACAAGTCTGTGCAAAAATGAGCCATAGCCCATGCCGATCAAGCTCAATCTTAATTCAAAAGAAAAAGAAAAATAAAACTATAAATAGATATATACTCATATATATTCTATGTTATATATAGATATATCTCTATCTATCTATCTATTTATATATCATACTACTATATATATATATCTATAATTCAAATAAAGAAAAGAAAAAAATAAAAAATAATAAGATTATATAATATATTATGATATATATTCATTCATATATATATATATATTATATAATATATAATATATATATAGAGATATCATATAATATATTCATAATATATATATATATATTCTTAATATCTATATATATATATATATATATAAAACATATCTGTATACAACATATCCATATAGATATATAATATCACTGTTATACTATATAGCATATAGATATAGTATATATATCTATATAACATATCTGTTACGTTGCTTACTATCTACAAACACCTACAACATATATACACTATATAGTATATAGATATGATTCATATACTTCAAACATCATCAAGTGCCATGGGCCCTTCATGCCTTCACGATGGGCTCCACAACAAAAGTCGGCAGAAGCTTGCATGCAACCAACAAAAGCATATACCGAAGCTTCACAGGCAACACAAAGGCCAAAAGCATCCATGGGGTCTTCATGTGAGTAGGCCAGCGACCTTCTTCTAGCTGGCGGGGTCCACGGTGCAACATATATCCAAAGCAAAATACTTCTCGAAGGCTTCTCAATGTGGGCCCTTCATGTTGGAAAACATGTAGACCAGGCAAGGTTGGCGGCTTCACACAGCCGACAAGGCCAAGTCTTCGTCCCGCCGCACTCTTCATGCGCCTTCACACGGCAAAAGCCTTTCACACTGCCAAGGCGTTTCGACGGGGTTCAACTTAGCCTCTCTTTACACGTTCCAATGCTTCACGCTGGCGCACTTGTTTTCACACGTTCATGCGGCTGGGGGGTTTCACACAAAGAGCAGAGTGCAGAGAGCAGAGAACAAAGAGAACAGGCCTATGTTCAAAGGCCTATAAAAGGAGGGGTTGGGGTGTGAAGAAAAGAATAAGCTTTGTAAAACATTTTTTTTAGTTCCTTTGTTATTGTGAGAACTTTGTTTAGGTGTTGTGTTTTGGAAGAATCAAGGAGAGAGAGAGAGAGAGGCAGGATGTAATATCCCGGACCTTTCGGATCCTTCTTCGTGGGTCTCGGATCTGGTTTTCGGAGCGTCCGACTCTGTTGTGTCCGAAATTTCATTTTGGACATCTTTCGTGTTCGGATCGGCGCGATCCGGAGTCGTTTCGGAGGCCCGGAGGCATTCCGCGGCTTTTCCGCGTGTGTTTTCCGATTCCCGGAGCGGGATTCGGCTTTCTCTTCGGAAGCTCGCTGCGGGCGAATCGGGCGGTTCCCCCAGGCACGAGTGGTACCGTTGCGATCGGTGCGTTCCGAGAATTCTGGAAATATATTTTTCTATTTTTCGGTATTTTTCAGAAAATTCGGATTTTCTATATAGCCCTAATTCTTTTTCTTTTTATTTTCCTCTTTCTCTTTCTTCTTCTTCTTTCTCCTTCCTTCCCCAACCGTGACCGCACCCCTCTCTCTCCCTCTCTCCCATTCGGGCGCGGCGGACCCCTCCCCGGCTGTTGACGGCGGCAGGGCGACGGCGCGGACGCGTGGGCGACGGCGAGGGGATCTCGTGGGTGTGCGGCGAGCGTGGGAAGCGTGGAGAGGCGAGGTTTCTAAAAACGTTCTTCATGATTTGTGGGCGATTCGGCGGAACATTCACTCCATTGAGGTAGGGTGACGTGCCTTAGCCTCTTGCCGTTCAATTCCCGTGATTTGTAGGCCGCGGGGAGGCCGAGAGGGGATCGTTTGAGCATTTTGGGGTTTTTCCATGATTTGGGGAGAGCTCGCCCGATCTATGGATTTGATGCTTGGATTCGTGTTTTGGTGGCCTAGAATCATGCTAGGGGTCCCCAGGGGTCTTCCCCTTTGATTTCCCCCTCTCCTGTAGAGGCATGGGGGCATGGTTGGAATTTTTGGGCGTTTCTACCGTTTTCGGCCGCGGACTGAGAACGCGCTATACTCCAGTAGCGCGTTCTTGAGTGTCGCGCTGCCCCGCCGAGGCGCGTTCATCGGAGAAGATGAGCAGTAGGGCGGTTCGTGTCGCGCTATCGGGTCCTAGCGCGATTAGCCTTGTCGCGCTAGGAGGACCTAGCGCGATGGTCCTTATCGCGCTAGGGTTCCCTAGCGCGATCTTCCCTGTCGCGCTAGGGAGTCCTAGCGCGATCTTCCAAGTCGCGCTAGGGGACCCTAGCGCGTTCTTCCTTATCGCGCTAGGTGTCCCTAGCACGATCTTTTCCGTTGTCGGGTGTTCCCCTTGGGCTGTGTGTGTGTCCTGGGCACCCCGTGGAGTTCTGTGACCGTGTCTTCGGGTGTCCGGAGATTTCGGTTGCCTTGGTCATGTGTTTGGCCATGGGCAGTGTGTCCGTTTTCTTCCAACTGCGGTCACCGTGCGATGGTGATGGTACGTGGGACGGCCCCCGTACTTCGTCAGGTTCGGACGTCGTTTTCCGTTGGTTTGAGAGTCTACTCCTTCAGTGACCCTCCACTAGTCGTAGCCTACTAGTACGCGTGTGCTAGTCGCACCAGGGAGTGGTGTACGGGCCGACCTTTAGAGATGGTTTGTGGACCGGTTACCGTTGGGCCCCACGTCTTGCAGCCAGAGTCCGGCTGAGGGGAAAACCGGTCAGAGGGCCAGACCAGGGACGCGCGGTCTGTGTGTGCACACGTGGTTGAGGGCGGTTGGACCCACGTCGACGGGCATGACCCCAGCTAGTCACTTGTTGTGGTTACTTGTACGGTGTTTGCGCCTCGGGTAGGACCTACCACGTCAGGCGGCTCACCTGCGGCGCGGTGTCAGACGTCAGGGGACGCTATCGGCTGTGCTTCTAGTGGGTGGTACTCCTGTCAAGTACGGAGTGACAGACTGTCAGTAGTGTGTTTCCGACCTTCAGATTTTGGCGGTTCGACCGTCGAGTTTCGATCTTCTCGTATCGTGGCACGTGTGTCGATTTGCGTGCCGTAGGGTCTTGTCCTGTAGAGTACAGGGCTTTCCTTTCCGAGGCACTTTCCTACCGCTAGAGTAGTGGTTTCTCGTTTTACGAGGTAGGGTTCGAGTGATCCCTACTGAGTCTTGTTCCGAGACTCATTCCCTGCGTGTTTTCACCGTGTTTCAGGTGAGGCGCCGCCCCAGGGGAGCGCGTCTGGGGCGCAGCGTGGTGCGGGTGCCCAGAGGTAGTGCCAGAGGTCAGAGCCGGGGTATGTCCCGTGTAGCTGTACTTTCCTTTCTTGTCACTGTACTAGTCGTGGACTACTGTTGCTGTTGTTGTTATTTTATTGTGGACCATGTAAAATGTTAATTTATTTCCTGTTTAATTTTTGCAATTATTTGTGATACTTGTGTAGTCTCCACACCATCCTTTTAACCCTTCCGAGTCTTCGGGCTCGTGGGTGGCGGTGCGAGTCTCGGGTTATCGGGCCTTCCCGGTAATCGGATTCTCGGGTCGTTACACAGGAGGCCCCTTCAGGTTTCAATTTCATTCACTGTTACTGTATATTTTTGAGTATTTTAGTCTTGCTTGGTCATTTACATATTTTTATAATCGTCATTTCAATTTATTGTCTTCTTCAAAGTTGTTCATCTTTCAATTCTCTACATTTTCTCTTTCTACCATTTTCTCTAATTCCTCTCCATTTTTAAGTTATTACACGTTTTTCTAAGTTCTGTCCTCGCACATTACTATTCATCCGAGTTGATATCTTATTTTGTTCCTCCGTTTTCATACCCTTTTAATCTTTTTTTCTTTCTAAATTCTTCATAAAAGTTGTTCCTCTCTTGTAGATCTAGATTTTCTTCTTCTACCACTTCCTCTGATTCTTCACCGTTTGTAAATTATATTTAATTTTCAAAGGTTCTATCTTTTACGAGTTTACTGTTCATCCGCACCGATAGATGTTAGTGTTTCATATTTTTCACTATCTTCCTCTCATTTTCTGTCTCTGCACTCTTCATGAAAGTTCTTCCTAACCATCAAATCTTCAACTTTGTCATATGTCACTTCTTCTAATTTTATCATGATTTTAAAGTAATTTCTCTTCCTAACTCACCCTATTTTCATTATAATTTTTTATGTGTTCTTCTATCAATTCCACCCCTTCTAAATTACATCCAAATCTCCCTAAGGCGGTTTCAATTCAATTTTCATGATTTTTAAATCTTAAAAACTCAAGGTTTTCAACTTTCAAATCTACTTCTCCCTGTGGATTCGACTCGGTCTCACCACTTAACTATTCTATTTATTTAATTTGTGGGCCTGATATTTTAATTTGTTAGCGGGACGTATTAATGATGTGCGTTTTCAGCGTATCAAATTTTGGCACCGTTGCCGGGGAGGTTTGAATTTGAAGTTGATAACTTTGTACTTTCTTTTGTATATATATTGGTACTCACTCTTATTTTTGCAGAAAAATAAACGGATCAACAAAAGCACATAAAAATAAAAAATTTTAAAAATGTCAAAAAATGTTGTGTCTCCCCGAGGTAAGTCTTCTTTATCTTCTACTCTTGTTATTTTTTATTTACCAAATAAAGAACGAGGGAATGCGATTACGGTTAGTATTCTTACCATCTTTCCATAGATTTAGTTTCTTTATTTTTTCTTTCAATATGTAATTAGTTTTCATGCTTAGAAATGTTCTTAAAAAAATAAAAAATAGAAGAAATAAAAAATATGGTGGATTAACTCAGTTCACTAAAAAAAATAGAAAAACAAAAACACAAAAAAGACATAACTTGGGCTCACTATCATCTTTGAAACTGGTGTCTAAGGCTAGAGGTCAACGGCAAACGCTATAAGCGGGAAAGTGGTTACTTAATTAGGAACTTGTGAAAGCAAGGGGAGCCTCCCACTTCCCCACCTGTTACCTGGCCGGTGGACAAGTTTGATGGTGAATCTAAGTTGGACTTTGTTTGAGAATTTGTTTGTATAAAAAAATCAAAAAAGAAGAAAAAATAAAATATATAAAAAATGGTGAGAGCATAAATTTTCATCTATGGATTGGGCACACCAATTAGACAGGTTTGACCAATTGGCTCTTAAATTTGATCAATTTCTAGTCATAGATCAAGATCACTTCATACCACACAGTTGCCATGACAATGATCACATGTGGGTTAGCTCGGCTCATTATGTAGGTGGTTGTCCAAACCAAATCTCATTTGTCACCCAAAACAGCCCGACCTATTATGAAAGTTCATACTCGTGGTCGGCGCAAAATGAGATCCCGGCACCTATGATATCCGAGTTTCCATCATTTACCCAAGACCAGGTTCCAACCACTCAGTTCTTTTAAGGGGGCTATGAACTACCTTTCACCCCGGAGCAAGCTCAATATGTCCAACGGTTTTCTCAGCCCAATTATGAATCATCTTCAGATACTTATAACTCTAGCTGGGAAGATCAACCAACAATCTCTTGGATGGACCAAGCAAGGCAAGCCCCAATGTCTCAAGACCTCTCCACACCTTATTGTGACCCATGTTCATATACCTTTAATTCTGGTTGTAGAGATCAACATGATTCTTCTTAGGAGTCTTATCAGGATCAATCCCAAAGTCCTCTAGAACAAGATTTTTCAAATTGGGCTCCACACCCAAATGATTCTTACAATCAACCCTATTTGTTGGATCGATTGACACGGCTCTTCCAAACTCAACAACAAACCTTCCAAGAACAACTGTAAAACTTTGAGGCTCAATTGAGTAGGGTTACTAAAAATATCATAGAAACGGAAGTGGATCCAATGCCTAGCAACTCTACTACAAGTCTCGAGGACCAACTTCCTGCATTTGATGACAATAAAAGTCCATACGATCAATCTATGATTCCCCAGTCTAACACTTATATCCCTTTTGATCTTGAGAGGATAATGGGGGAATTTTATGATGAGGACTTAAAGGAAGAGTAGCCTAAGAATTGTGAAGAGGATTATGATGATCTTGAGTCGGGGGGAGAAGAAGAGGAAGATGATTTACCAATCCATGATCAAATTCCATTTCTTACCCTTCCTGAATTTGATGAATCTTCCTTCCAAGTGAATGACGAAGAAAATGTGAGTGTGGAGAGAGAATTGAGTGTGGCCATAAGCCATTCTTCTTTGGTAATTGAGGAACAGGGTACTCCATTTGAAATTCACTCTAGCCAGGCATCTCCTGATTTAGGGGAGAATGTGGATTTTTTACCCATCCCTAACCTTGGTGAATCCATAATCATTCCAAATATTATGCAACTCACCAACTGGTTAGATCCATATGAGCCTTCTGAGAATTCTTATGTTGAGGAGCGCACTTATTTCATTCCTAATCCTCCTTATCTCCTTGACACTGGCCATGTGGTAGATTCCCCAAAAATATATAACACCCTTATCCTCTCTCACCTAAACAATACGCAAGTACATCTTAAAAGTGAGGATGAAGGAGAAAAGTTGAGGGAAATTAATGCCCGCATTGATGTGTTTAATACTTATAAGGACCTTAAACATACAGATGATTATTTTATAATTGAAGATATGATAATTCCTCCACCATTCTCTGACCGAGGGGGTCCATCCAAATTCCTAGACCCACCTTGGCATGATTCTAGCCCACATGCACACGCATATAATCTTTTCCTCCAATGGCACAAGGGCTGGAATCTAACGGAGGATAAGATCACTTGGTGGCTCATTCTGAATGCTACCCGTTGGTTAGTGAGCTACATTGCGTGTGGTTGAATACGTTAAATTTAGCACTTTTTGGGAGGCATCCCAAAATTTTTGTGATTTCTGTGTGATAAATGTGAGAATAAATAACTTCTTGGGAGGCAACCCAAGTTTTTATTGTGGTTTTGTGTTTATTTTGCAGATTTGAATAAAGGATAAGTTGGGAGGAGAGAGCTGATTGCTTACTCTGTTGCTCCGATTTTCAAAGCCAAGTACCGCCTCTCAAAGACCAAGGCCGTCGAAGTACACATCAGGTTGTCCCGTTCTTTCCCAAACATATCATGTCTACATTGTTCTACTGTTCCATATTGTTCATGCCATTGAGGACAATGTCATTTAAGTTGGGAGGATGGAAATCATGTTGCACATGCATTCATATACAACCTCATTTTTTTCAACCTCATTTTTTTCAATTGACCCATTTTGAGTTTCATGATTCATGCTTCCATTGAAAGTAATTCTGGAATAGAAATGACTGGATAAGGATGATGGAAGATTATTTAATCTAGCCATGGAAACCTGATATAAGAATCTTTTAAAAGTTCATTTGCACTTTAGAAAAATAAAAATCACTTTGCACGCTAATGAAATAAGCATGCCAAGCCTTCTACTATTTTGGGCATATTGCCTGATATTCTACACTTTTTGAGGAAGATATCTTTTATAAGCTTTATGTCATGTTATCTATTGAAAAAAAATTGAGAAAAACACCATGAAAAATGCTCCGATTCTGAGTAACCGGGCCTACTTCACCTAAGGCGTGTTGAGGTTCGTGTCAAAAGGAAAAGGAAACTTTGATCTGTGTAACCGGGCCTGCTTCACCTAAGATGTGTTGAGGTTCGCGTAAAATAGTGAAGGGTAGTGCAGCATCATGTGTGTATAGAATATAAAGGAATAGAAAAAAAAGATATCCCAAAAGGGACCAAGCAATAAGGTAAACAAAAAGCTATTATGTTTAATGCTCTGATTACGAAGTGCAGGGTTGAAGGGCACTTACTTGGAATAGCAAATGGGGGACGCAATTATCTACGTTGTGAATTTAGTATTACACATGCACAAGTGCTATTGAACTTTAAATTGACTTCTTGATCATGTACCTTAATTCCTAAATCTACGACTTGTGTGTGTTAATGCTTCCAGATTCCTAATCTTTAGTTTACTCTATGAAAGATGATCTTGAAAATGAGGCATGGATATTTTAAACTCTTGTTAGTCCTTAATTTACAATTGTTTGCATTGCTAAGGGACTAGTAATGAGTAAGTTGGGGGATGTGATAAGTGTGCATTTGTATGAGTTAATTCATGATATACACACGTTTTATGAGCTTTAATGTTAATAATTATACACTTATCACACATAATATCGATTTCTGATCAAAATATTTAGTTTGATGAAATTATTATAATTTGATCAATAAATATGTTATTTTGCAGGCACTCGACAAAGAACTCCACAAGTCTGCGCAAAAATGAGCCAAACCCCATGCCGACCAAGCTCAATCTTAATTCAAAAGAAAAATAAAAATAAAACTATAAATAGATATATACTCATATATATTCTATGTTATATATAGATATATCTCTATCTATCTATCTATTTATATATCATACTACTATATATATATATCTATAATTCAAATAAAGAAAAGAAAAAGAAATAAAAAATAAAAAATAAAAAGATTATATAATATATTATGATATATATTCATTCATATATATATATATATTATAATATATAATATATAGAGAGAGATATCATATAATATATTCATACTATCTATATATTCTTAATATCTATATATAGAATATATATATATATATAACATATCTGTATACAACATATCCATATATATATATAATATCATTGTTATACTATATAGCATGTAGATATAGTATATATATATATATATAACATATCTATTACGTTGCTTACTATCTACAAACACCTACAACATATATACACTATATAGTATATAGATATGATTCATATGCTTCAAACATCATCAAATGCCATGGACCCTTCATGCCTTCACGATGGGCTCCACAACAAAAGTCGGCAGAAGCTTGCATGCAACCAACAAAAGCATATACAGAAGCTTCACAGGCAACACAAAGGCCAAAAGCATCCATGGAGTCTTCATGTAAGTAGGCCAGCGACCTTCTTCTAGCTGGCGGGATCCACGGTGCAGCATATATCCAAAGCAAAATACTTCTCGAAGGCTTCTCAATGTGGGCCCTTCATGTTGGAAAACATGCAGACCAGGCAAGGTTGGCGGCTTCACACAGCCGACAAGGCCAAGTCTTCGTCCCGCCGCACTCTTCATGCGCCTTCACACGGCGAAAGCCTTTCACACTGCCAAGGCGTTTCGACGGGGTTCAACTTAGCCTCTCTTTACACGTTCCAATGCTTCACGCTGGCGCACTTGTTTTCACACGTTCATGCGGCATGGGGGTTTCACACAAAGAGCAGAGTGTAGAGAGCAGAGAACAAAGAGAACATGCCTATGTTCAAAGGCCTATAAAAGGAGGGGTTGGGGTGTGAAGAAAAGAATAAGCTTTGTAATATATTTTTTTAGTTCCTTTGTTATTGTGAGAACTTTGTTTAAGTGTTGTGTTTTGGAAGAATCAAGGAGAGAGAGAGGGGCAGGAGGCTCCTTCAGGTTTCAATTTCATTCACTGTTACTGTATGTTTTTGAGTATTTTAGTCTTGCTTAGTCATTTACATACTTTTATAATCGTCATTTCAATTTATTATCTTCTTCAAAGTTGTTCATTTTTCAATGCTCTACATTTTCTCTTTCTACCAATTTCTCTAATTCCTCTCTATTTTTAAGTTATTACACGTTTTTCTAAGTTCTATCTTGGTACGTTACTATTCATACGAGTTGATACCTTATTTTGTTCCTCCGTTTTCATGCCCTTCTAATATTTTGTTCTTTCTAAGTTCTTCATGAAAGTTGTTCCTATCTTATCGATCTAGATTTTCTTCTTCTACCACTTCCTCTTATTCTTCCTCGTTTTTAAATTATATTCAATTTTCAAAGGTTCTATCTTTTACGAGTTTACTGTTCATCCGCGCCGATAGATGTCAGTGTTTCATATTTTTCACTATCTTCCTCTCATTTTCTGTCTCTGCACTCTTCATGAAAGTTCTTCCTAACCCTCATATCTTCAACTTTGTCATCTGTCATTTCTTCTAATTTTGTCTAATTTTAAAGTTATTTCTCTTCCTAACTCACCCTATTTTTATTTTAATTTTTTATGTGTTCTTCTATCAATTCCACCCCTTCTAAATTGCATCCAAATCTCCCTAAGGCGGTTTCAATTCAATTTTCATGATTTTTAATTCTTAAAAATTTAAAGTTTTTAACTTTCAAATCTACTTCTCCCTGTGGATTCGACTCGGTCTCACCACTTAACTATTCCATTTATTTAATTTGTGGGCCGGATATTTTAATTTGGTAGCGGGATGTATTAACGACGTGCGTTTTCAACGTATCAATCACCGACCGCGAAATTGAGCGGCTACCTTCTCCGATCGACATAGCTCTTCTGCCGACTCTACGCTGTCGACATGTTCCGATGGACCAAATGCACCACATTCACGCACTACTGCACTAGCTCTGGTCCCGTCATGACACGCTCACCAGCCTCAAACCAATCGAGTGGAGTCCGACACGGTCGCCCGTACAACGCCTCATAGGGAGCCATTCCAATGCTTGAATAATAGCTGTTGTTGTAGACAAACTCTACCAATGGTAGATGGTGAATCCAACTCCCCCGCCATTCCAGGCAACACGACCTCAGCATGTCCTCTAGCGTCTGGATGGTCCTCTCTGACTGACCGTCCGACTAGGGATGGTACGCCGAGCTAAAAGCTAACTCGATGCCGAGAGCTCTCTGGAAACTCCTCCAGAATCTAGAAGTGAACCGCAGATCTCGATCTGACACGATGGAAACAGGAATTTCATGCAAAGGTACGATCCGCTCCACATAAAAACGTGCCAACTTGGGCACACTCCAGCTGATTCTGATCAGTAACAACCGAGCCGTCTTCATCAGCCTATCCACCAGCAACCAAATACTATCATGCCCACTCGGAGTCCTCGGTAATCCCACCATAAAATCAGTGGTCACGTGGTCCGATTTCCACGCGGAAACCTCCAAGGGCTGAAGCGTACCAGCAGGTCGCTGATGTTTCGCCTTCACCTGCTGACAGATCAGGCACCTGGCCACAAATTCAGCCACATCTAACTTCATGCCAGGGCACCAGAACTACCTCCTCAAGTTTCATCTTCGTCGCCCCCGGATGTACGATATACCTACTCCCATGAGCATATAGTAACACCGCACGTCTCACCTGCTCCTCGGTCGAGACGTATAGCCTACCTCGGAATCTCACCGCTCCGTCCTCGCCGAGCTCCACATCGGCCATAGCCAAAATCCGAGACAACTCAGGGTCTGCATGATGGGCCTCTGTCACCTGACGACGGATGGCTGGTGTGACAGTCAAGCTCGCAAGAACAGCCGACCCTGGCTCTTGAGGAACCTTAAGCCTAAATGTCACGGCTGGCACTTGTTCCCAGAGCCTCCACTTCCTCAATATAAACGCACTGACCACGACCTTCCTGCTCAAGACGTCAGCAACGACGTTCATCCGGCCCGGTTGATAAGACAGGGTGAAGTCATAATCCTTCATATACTCTATCAATCTCCTCTGCCTGAGGTTAAGGTCCCTCTGAGTGAACACATACCTCAAACTCTGATGGTCAGTGAACACCTCGAACTTCTCGCCGTATAGGTAATGTCTCCAAATCTTCAATGCAAAGATTACAGCGACCAACTCAAGGTCATGGGTAGGGTAATTCTCCTCGTGTGGCTTCAACTGCCACGATGCATACGCCACAACTCTACCGTGCTGCATCAGCACAGTACCCAAACCGATCCTGGAAGCATCTGTACACAATACAAAACCTCCTGATCCAGAAGGCAATACTAATACCAGTGCTGAGGTGAGCAACCTCCTTAGCTCCATAAAGCTCTGCTCACACTCACCAGTCCAGACAAATGGCACATCCTTCCTCGTAAGCCTGATCATCGGGGCTGCAATATGGGCAAAATCCTAGATGAACCTCCTATAATAGCCTGCAAGCCCCAAGAAACTCCGAATCTCTGTCACAGACCCTGACCTCGGCCACTGCATCACTGCCTCGACCTTGGCTGGATCCACGAAAATACCCTCACCAGAAATCACGTGCCCCAAAAAGTGCACCTCACGAAGTCAGAACTTGCACTTGCTGAGCTTCATATACAACTGGTGATCTCGCAAGGTCTGCAACACAACCCTCAAATGGTACGCATGGTCCTCTGCAGACTGCGAATAAACAACGATGTCGTCCAAGAACACGACCACAAACTGATCCAAGTAGGGACGAAACACCCTATGCATCAAATCCATGAACGCTGCGGGGGCATTGGAGCGCCCAAACGGCATCACCAAAAACTCGTAATGCCCATACCTTGTGCTGAACGCAGTCTTCTCCACATCAGACTGATGAATCCGTAGCTGATAATAACCAGATCGCAGATCAATTCGCGAGAACACTCGAGCAGACTGAAGTTGATCGAACAAGTCATCAATCCGTGGCAACGGATACTTGTTCTTAATGGTCACCTTATTCAGCTGCCGGTAGTCAATACACAACCTTAGACTACCATCCTTCTTCTTCACAAACAATACTGGCGCACCCCAAGGGGAAAAGCTAGGATGAATGTACCCCATGGCCAGCAACTCCTGCAACTGCGCCCTCAACTCTCTCAGCTCAGCGGGAGCCATGCGGTAAGGAGTCTTCGGCAAAGGCCCCGTGCCAGGCACAACCTCGATCACAAAACCGATCTCCCGCTGGGGAGGTAATCCAGGTAAATCCTCAGGGAAAATATCGGGAAACTCGCACACCACCGGAATGTCCTCCACATCCGGCTCCGACTGGTCCACCACGACCACAGAAGTGAGAAAACCCTGACAACCCGCATCGAGCAATCGACGAGCCCTAATAGCCAAAATAAGAAAGCGAGAAGAGGAAGACCTGATACCTTAGAAATAGAAGGTGGGTCCTTGAAGTTGCCGGAAATAAACCTTCTTCGAGCCACAATCCACTAAGACATGATGGGCCTTGAGCCAATTCATACCCAAAATCACATCAAAATCCTGAAGTGGTAACACATAAAGCCTGGCCGGCAAGCTCCGCCCTTCCACCCACACAAGCACCTTCTCAAAACAATACGGGGTGATCATAAAATCACCAGTAGGCAGCTCCACCGCCAAATCACAGGACATCTGGGTTACCGGCTCCTCAATACTCAGCGCGAAATCCACCAAAATAAATGAATGCGACGCGCCAGAATCAAACAAAACTCGAGCTGCGCAACCTAAAATCATAACAGTA
Source organism: Amorphophallus konjac (assembly GCA_022559845.1). Taxonomy (NCBI): domain Eukaryota; kingdom Viridiplantae; phylum Streptophyta; class Magnoliopsida; order Alismatales; family Araceae; genus Amorphophallus; species Amorphophallus konjac. The sequence goes on along the minus strand of CM040129.1, from coordinate 166,449,833 downwards.
CCTTCCACAATCTGTGATGACTCTACCTCTGCCCTGGTCATGTGTGTAATCTTGCCGCGAGACCTCTGGCTGCTCACACTCGCTGACCGGGGTAGCGGCGGGTACTGCCCCTGCTGCTGATGTTGCTGCGGCGACTGTTGCTACTGAGGGTACTGTTGCTGCTGAGGATACTGCTGATGCGGCCTCAAAGGATAGTCACGCGCTATATGCCCTGCCTAGTCACATCTGAAACAAATCACTGGCGCTGTGCACTGCCTGAGTGGGTGAGCACTGCCGCACCGGGGACACGACCCCCGCGAACCACCAATTGATCCCTGACGCTGATAAGGAATCGGCTGCTGAACAGTGCCTACAGAATCCTGCCTCTGATCTCTGCCCTCCTTGCGCTTCTTACCAAAACATCTCTTGAAGAACTTCTTGACCTTCGAGCCAAAAGATACAGATCATGTCGCTGACGCTGCTAGCACCGATGCTCCCGAACTACCCATAGCGTGTTGAAAGGTGCTCTGCTGCTAGGTATCCGTCTGCTGGCTGCGACCTGACTGGGACTACCCCTGGCCAACCTGTCCTCGGATCTTCTGCATATCCAGCTCCAATGAAGCCGCCACACAGGAAGCTGTCTCCAAATCAGTAGCAGCGTTCGCCATCAAGAGGTGCCTCAGATCCTGCCTCAAACCCTGGATGAACTACTCGGTCTTCAGCCCCTCATTCTCCATGATATGGGAAGCATAGCGGCCCAACTCAACAAACCGAGCCCTATACTGCAACACTGACATGTCACCCTGAACCAGCTCCAGAAACTGACGCATCTTCTGCATACCAACATAGCATGGGCAGTAAGTACGCTCGAAGACCCTAACAAAGTCCTTCCACGCGACCTGCTGAAGGGAACATGACTGAAAGGACACCTTCCACTCTGAAGACCACCAAGCTCGAGCCCAATACTGTAACTGGTTACAAGCCAACATCACCCTATCCTCCTCGGCGTAGTTCATGGAACTGAACACTCTCTCCATCTCATCAAGTCAGGCTCTAGCCACATCTGGGTCTGGCTGGCCGCCATAGTAGGGTGGATGGAACTGTAAAAAGTCCCTCACTCCATGGCTAGGCCCACCCCTAGACGACGAGCCCTCACCAACATCTCCGCCGAACTACTGAGTCATAAACGGAAACATACTCCGAAAGAAATCATCTGCCCCCGGAACTCTCGCTGTATCCCCTGCCTCAGTGGCAACTGGTGGGACTCTGCTCTGCTCCTCCTCCTCCTCTGTCGACTGTCCCTGCTGGGAGCGTGGCCTCCACCTCGGCGCCATAGTCGCATGTTGCAAAAAGACAGAAGACACAGAGAAACGGCGAAATCAATAAAACATACGATGCCCTAAGCCAGTGCCGACTATACATCATCATTGTGGACTAGTGGACCACTGTAATTATTTATGATTCTTATATATATTCACAACCGCTGCTCTGATACCAATTGTAACGACCCGAGATCCGAATACCGGTAGAGGCCCGATAACCCGAATCCCAAACCGTCACGCACGAGCCCGAAGACTCGGAAGGGTTAAAAGGATGGTATGGAGATATACGAGAATCTAAAATAATTGTAAAACTATGCAAATTATATGAATAAGCATGATTTAATAAATAACACTTAACAATTGACATGGTCCACACTCTAATAGCAGTCTAAAATATAACAGTAGTCCATAACTAGTATAGTTCAGAAAGAAAACGTACAACTACACGGGGCATACCCCGACTCTGGCAACTAGCAACTAACTCTGGGTACTAGAACCACGTGGTGTCTCTGGAGCGCTCCCCTGAAGTCTCACCTCACCTGAAACCACGGAAAAACGCAGGGAATGAGCCTCATAACAAAAGACACAGTAGGGATCACCCGGACCCCCACCTTGCAAAATGAGAAACTGCACGGAAGGCAGTCAAGGCTAACACTAACCAAACGTAGAGCGAAGGTCAATAAAATAAGTAAATGGGAAAGCTCAGTCACGCCAAGTACCGACCACACGGTACAAAAATCAAGACAACCCGATAAAACACCAAGAGTCACTACCTGACAAAGATAGGAGTACCACACACTAGAAGCAAGGTCGGATGCGCCCCCTGGCGTCTTAGACCGCGCCTCAGGTGTCCCCCTCATCGCACTCTGGCGGAACGGAGACCCGTACAAGTAATCATAGAACAAGGACTGGTCGAGGTACCGCTCGTCATCGCAGGTCCACCGCCCCCGACCACGTGTGCACACACAGACCATGCGTCCTAGGTCAGGCCCTCTGACTGGTTTTCCCCTCAGCCGGACTCTGGCTGCAAGACTTGGGGCCCTACGATAACCAGTCTAAAAACAGTCTCTCGGAGTAGCCTCGCCACCACTCCCTGGTGGGACCACTCTCATGTCGGAAGGCTACGAATAGTGGAGGGTCGCTGAAGGAGTAGACTCTCTAGCCCACGGAAAATAACGTCTAAACCGGACAAAGTACAAGGACCGCTCCTCGTACCGACACCAACTCACGGTGACGTCAGCCGAATCGCGCCACTCCCGGGGTCCCCACTGCACCCACGTACAGTCCCCACATGGCGCCTAGCACCAGTCGGACCGTAGGTCAACACAGGGATCGAGGTCCACTCGCCCGGGGTTTGAATCAGCAAGAACAAACTCCAGTTGGACAAAATACAGGTAGCGGTCCACTCTGGACCGCTTCTGGGCAAAAACGGTCCAGTGCTAGACCGCCAAAAAGCGGAAACGGTCCTCTCTGGACCGCAAGGCTCAACTGGGGAAAAATGGTCTCCTCCTGGGCCGCTTACAGGCACAAACAGTCTCATGGGGACCGCTAGCCATGGGGCTGCGAAGGGGGAGACGGCCGTCTCACGACCGTTTGGGACAAGAAGCGGTCCTCTCTGGGATGGCCAGGTGGGAGTAAGCGGTCATCCCCCCGACCGCTTGGTCCCAAAACCTTCAACGGTCAGAAGCCAACGGTCAAAAGCACCTCGAGGGCCACGTTGGCCCATGGGGAAAGCGGTCGGCCGATAGGTCGCCACTTCGCCTTAGCGGTCTATCGGGTGACCGCTAGGCCCAACCGACACTGGGCGCCAGGAAACGGTCCCTGGAACGACCGCTTCCATTCCGGAAAATCGAGAATGGCGGGAATGGCCCAAAAATGCCATTCCATGCCCCATTCACCCCCAGGTGAAGGGGAACTCGTCCCCATACCCCAGAGCATCATTTGATGCCAACAAACCACAAAATAATGGATTAAAACGCTAGATCCGACGCTCGAACTCCAAAGCATGGATTTTCCTTCTCGGCTCAAAATAACCCTCTCTCGACCTCCCTTCGGCCTAGAAATCACGGGGAAGGTAAAGAACGAGCTAAGGATCCGTCACCCTACCTCGGGGTCGCCCGAAACGCGATGGATCGCCGCCGATCTTCAAAAACCTTGCTTGAAACCCTTGATCTCCCACGATCTCTCCACTAGCCGCACACCGCCGCGATCACCACGCATCGCCACCGTCGTCGCGCCGTCACCTCGTCGCCGTCTACAGCCGGAGGGGAGGACGCCGCGGTCGTCGTCGGAAGAGGAGAGAGAAAGAAAGGGGGTCGCGATCGGCGCTCACGGGGGAGAAAGAAGAAGAAAGAAGAAGAAGAGAAAAAAGAAAAAGAAAAGGAGGGGTATTTATAGAAAATTTGGATTTTCCAAAAAATATGAAAAAATAGAAAAATACATTTCCTCGATCCTCGGAACACGCCGGACGCACTGGTATTATCCTGGAGTAGGAGAACGCAACGGTTTACCGTACATAGGGTTCTGTAGGTTCGTCAGGAAAAAACATCTATATACCATAAAACATGCTCCGGGACCTCCAAAACTGATCTGAATCCCACAGATCCAGATCCGAAAAGTGTCCGACAAACTCGGGGCATTACATAGCCGGTGGGGGTGGGGGTGGGGGTGGGGGAGGGGGGTGTCCGCCACCGGTGGGGGGTGGGGGAGGGGGGGCGTTTGGGCCGGGGGGGTGAGGGAGGTGGGGGAGGGGGAGGGGGGGCGTCTGCCAGCCGGTGGGGGTGGGTTGGGGGTGGGGGCAGGGGGGAGTCTACCAGTCGGTGGGGGTGGGGGTGGGGGTGGGGGAGGGGGGGCGTCCGCCGCCGGTGGGGGGTTGGAGGAAGGGGGGCGTCTGCCACCGTTGCAGCGGTGGGGGACGGCGGGGGGCTGGGGGGCGGTGGGGGCCGGGGAGGTGGGGGTGGGGAGATTAAAAATTTTAATGAAAGTTTTAATTTAAGTGCATCTAATTTTGTTAATTGTAAAATTTTAAGATTAAATTTTGTTAGATTTTTAAAATTTATTTTTGATGTATTATTTAATTCATTTAATTGTAGAAGTTTCAAATTTAAATGTATATTTAGTTATAAATATGTTACAAATGATTTTAAATTTATAGATAGATTTACGGATTGTAAATTGTATTAGATGATTCTATATAAAATTTAATTTGTATAAAAAATTAAAGATTTAATTTAGATCTATTAAACAATGTATTTATTTTAACATGTTGTAGAATTAAATTTATGATTTTAATTTAAATTTGTTTATAACAAAATTTGTAGATGTAAATTGTAATTACTATGTATTAAATAATACTTTTAGTTTAACATGTTGTAGAAAAAAATTATTATTTTTAACATATAGTTTTGCATGTTGTAGAAATAATGATATTATTTTCATTAAATGCTATTTGTAAAAAACATTGTACATTGAATTTACATTTATTACTTAAATTTGTTAGTTGCAGACGTAGATTAATGAAATTTCCTATTTTGGATAAATTAATACATGGTTTGTTTGTAAATTATATTCGATAGCTCTACGTAAAAATTAATTTACTATAAAATTAAGATATTTTTATTTTATATTAGTTCATTAAAAATTTTAGTGATACTTAAATTTTGTATTTCTTAAATTTAAGAGATACAGTTAAGCACTCTATGGCTCCTAAGGAACGACCAAATGACATTGGATGGTCACACGGAGTTATGTTGGATGGCAAACGTAGGTGTTGGCGTTGCAACTACTGTAAAATAGAACACCGGGGAGGAGGTGTGTCTCGGTTGAAGAAGCACTTGGCAGGAGGAGCCGGTGAAGGATACTCTGAGGTCGTTGGGTGTACCCATGTGCCTAGAGATGTGAAACTTGCAATGGCCAGGCACCTGCGGGAGAAGAGAGCTGAGATGTAAGAAAAGAAAAAAAAGAAGAAAAGAGATGAAGCGGCAGTTAGCGGAAGAGCAAGCGGCAGCGACGAGGATGAATGCGCATGGACAGCTAGTGACGAAGACCAACAAGGGCGTACTGACCAGCCTAATGTGTTTGTCATGGTGAATGATCCATATGAAGCAGAGTTTCGTGAGACAGTACGTCAGAGTAGAGATGAGGCAAGACATCCCGAGGAGACGAGAGTGCGAAGCCGCGAGGCGGCAAGGACCGGAGCATCAGGCAGTCGTGGTTCATCTACGACTCAACAACCATGGGGCATGATGAGTTATTTCACTGGTGACTCGGGTTCACAAAGAAAAAGGACACAATCGATCAACATTGAAGATGTGGAGCCCAGTGCACTATCCCGAGAGCATGGCAAGAGGAGGGACGATGCTTATGGCCAGAAGGGGCCTAAATGGAAACTTGGTCAGGCCGTTGCAAAATGGTGGCACCACGCGGGTCAGCCTTTCAATGCAGCCAACAGCCCTTACTACAAGCCAATGTTTCAGGAAGCACAAGTTCTTGGGTTACACGTGCAACCACTTACAGCGAGAGAGTTGGCCGGCATATATCTTGATGAACAAGTTGCTGAGATCAAGAGTTGTATTGACTCATTCAAACAGAAATAGATAAAGTACGGAGTCACACTGATGTGTGATGGATGGTCTGGTACCACAAAAAGTAGCCTGATCAACTTCCTTATTTATTGTGACAGACATGTTTTCTTTCACAAATTAGTGGATGCGTCAGGTCAAGTCCACAGTTACCAATATATTTTGTCATTGATGGAACAAGTGGTGACCGAGATCGGGGAGGAGTACATTGTACAAGTGGTGACAGACAATGGCTCGAACTATAAGAAGGCTGGGGAGGAGCTGATGAGGAGCAGACGACACATTTTCTGGACCCCCTATGCAGCACACTGTGTAGATCTGATGCTGAAGGAGATTGGCCAGCTTCGTGTAGTCAAATCTGTGGTCGAGGTGGCACAAAAAATCACGAAATATATCTACAATCACACACTTGTATTGGCATGGATGAGAGAGCATTGTGGGGGGCGAACTGTTGAGGCATGGCATCACACGATTTGCCACCAACTACATCGCATTGCAGAGCCTTCTGAAGCACAAGGATGGGTTGAAGCAAATGTTCAGGGGTGAAACTTTGTTGAGTTCCTCTTTTGCCGCTTCACGTGAAGGAGGGGAGGTCGAGGGGATTGTCAACACCAATAACTTTTGGGATAGAGTCAAGATATTAGTATCATTGATAGAGCCACTGTATGAGGTACTAAGATATGTGGATGGGGATAGAGTACCAACCATGGGGTTGGTGTACAGTAAAATTGAAGCTGCAAAGAGGAAGATTCTTGGGACGTCCAAGAAATATGGACCCACTATCTTAGAGATTGTGGAGGACAGATGGGACAGGCAAATGAGCCGTGATCTTCACATGGCAAGTAAACACTTACATTCTCTAGCAATAAATGAGCCGCGATCTTCAGTTGATACTAATATTTTGGACTGTCTTGTGATTACAACGTACTATCTACATCCGGCCTTTCAATATGCTCAGGGTCTTGCTTATGACGATACTTTGATAGAATCGGTCAACATTGTAGTAGACCGATTGTCTCGTAGGCCAACAGATGTTGCTGATGCGTTGAATGAGATATACTTGGATATTTTGCCAGTGAGAATATGAAATGAAATATGCACTTATTATTTCTGATAATGTAGATGAAAATATTTAGAGAGGCAATTGGTTCATTTGCGACACCTAATGCCGTGGCCAGCCGTGACAGACTCGATGCAGGTAATGTATCTCTACAATGCACATTGTATAGCTCGACAAGTAATTTTTTGTATCTAATTATTATATTGTACGTCATCTGCCTTAATCACAGCTGAGTGGTGGTAAAATTACAGCACAAGTGCACCGACATTAAGGAAGTTCGCAATGAGAGTTCTATCACAAACATCCTCGTCAAGTGGGTGTGAGCGCAATTGGTCGACATTTTTTTTTGGGAAAAACCTTACCTAGGTGCAATAGGAGAGTGCACCCTCTACCAGGGGTAGAGAGAAAGCCACTCCACCACTGCACACTAGGGGGTAAGTTTTATTGATATCAAAAAGCTATACAAGTTACATCAATCGAATGCTAGGCATACCTAGCTTATCCATACGCACTACCCCTTTTATGTACATGGGGAGTTGTTGTTGAGAAAGAAAAAAGGAATTACATTTCACTGAACATGCTAGATTAGCCAAGGAATCGGCCACTTGGTTAGCTTCACGAAAGATGTGTGCAATAGAGTCCATGCTGGATAACAAGCTCCATATTTCTCTTATGTAGACTGCAATCCTCCACGAGCATGGTGACTTGCGGTTAACAATATGAACAAGGGATTGAGAATCACATTCTATAACAGTCGACTGGATGGACATAGCCTTGAGATACTTCAAACCATCCAAAAGGGCTCTGGATTCAGCAACCATGCTATTATGTTGATCATAGTAATGAGAGAATGCCAAGAGAAAAGTACCATGGCCATCCCGAATTATACCTCCACCTCCAGAAGTACCATTTCCTTTAGATGCACCATCAGTATTGAGCTTTAAAATGGGCCAAGGAGGAAGCAACCATTTCACCAGTATCATCTTTTGGCTCTTAAAGGCATGGCTTGATATGTCAAAGGAGGCCAAAATACTCCTTTTATTATAGCTCGGTTCCTGTAGCTCAGATAAATGGACTAGCAGTTTAACCTGAGCAAGAATTTTCTGAATCAGGCTGTGGGAACAAATGGATTTATTGTCATGGATGAAAGCATTTCTGGCAGCCCAAATTTTCCACAATCCATAAGCTACAATGCCAGTTGAGAACAGACCAAAAGTAGACTTGCCTATTTCCTTAAGGATAGAACGGGTAATTAGACTCCTGACAGTATTACCAGATATTGAAATGCCCCTTGATTGGAAATAAGTCCAAACCTTGGTAGCCAATTCACTGCCAACAAACAAGTGGTTAATATCTTCCTCCCGGCTGTCCTTGCAACACCTACATTTGGAGCAGATAGCTATGCCAGACTGCTTAATTTTCTTGTCCAAAGGCAGACAGTTATGAATAACCTTCCATAGAAAAATTGAGATTTTAGTAGGGATCCAAGGGGACCATATATGTTTCCAGGAGCCAAAACTGTCCATTTGCTGAGAGATGCTTAACTGAGTGTGAATAGAGGAAACAGAGCAGTTACCACTAGGGGATAAGGACCAAATAGCCTTATCCGGGTAGTGAGATAGTTGGATGAGAGGCAGAGCTCTTTTGATATCTCCAGGTAGAAAGAATCCATATTGTTGATAACTTCAGAGGATGGGTCAGTGAGGATATCTCGGACAGAGACATTGCTATCAGAGATGAAGTTATGAGGAACAAAGGATTCTAAATTTCTGTCCCCAAGCCAAATGTCCTTCCAGAAGTTAGTGGTCTGCCCATTGCCAAGAATTATCTTTTGGTGTTGAACAATAAGATTTTTTGCACGCTGCCAACTCTTTCTGAAAAAGCCATGCATTTCCTTGAAATTAACCAGACTAATATGGTTATTTCTGATATATTTGGCCCTGAAAAAAACTGCCCATAGAGAATCAGAATACAAGGCATTCCAGAGCATTTTGGTCCGAAGGGCAACTTCCATAATTCTGAGAGATATTATCCCCAGGCCTCCCTGTGAGATTGGTCTGCATATGTGCTTCCAGGACTTCCAGTGTTTGCGATTACCATACTGTGAATAGCCCCAAAAGAAATTTGCAAATGATTGTTCCAAAGTTTGATGAAGACCTTCATGGATTGGAGTGGAGGCTAGAATGTGGATTGGGATAGATGACAAGACATGCTTTATAAGAATGAGGCGAGCTCCTTGGGATAAAAATCTAGCTTGCCATCCTTCAATTTTCCTTTGGATAGCTGTGATGATGCCCGTAAAGTAAACCTTCTTGATTCTGCCAACAGCCAGAGGGAATCCCAAATATTTATGGGGGAAGGTCTGTCTGGAAAAACCTATTAGTTTCTCAATTCTGCCAGAGAGATGTTGGTGGCTGTTGGATTGTATAAAGTAGCCACTTTTGTTTACATTAATGAGTTGGCCCGAGGCCTTTTCATATGATTGAAGAATATCCATTAGCTTCCTAATAGAAGCAGCTGAAGCATTAGCAAAAATAAGGGTGTCATCCGCAAAAAGAAGATGAGAGACAGTAGGACATCTTCGGGGCACAACAAACCACTTAACCACACCTTCCATGAAAGCTTTTTGAAGAAATCTGCTAAGGGAGTCCTGAGCAAGGATGAATAGATAGAGAGCTATTGGGTCACCTTGTCTCAGGCCTCTGGTGGACTTGAAGAATCTAGCTGATTCCTCATTGAGAGAGACTGAAAGCCAGCAATTGCTGACCAATAGTTCAATGAGATCAATGAAATTGTTGCTAAAACCAAATCTCTTTAATACCACAAAAAGAAAGTCCCATTCAATTCTATCATATGCCTTGGCCATGTCTAATTTAAATATAACGTTGCCTCCTCTTCTTTTCCTACCAAGATACTGAGCCATTTCTTGAGCTAAAGCTATGTTATCCACAATATGCCTCCCCTTAACGAAGGCTGACTGCTCCCCAGAAATGAGAACTGGCAGATATCTACTTAACCTGCTACAAATGACCTTGGAGATGATTTTATAAGAGAAGTTACATAGACTAATAGGTCTATAATCAGCTATGTCTGTTGCATTTTTAGCTTTAGGAATAAGGGCTATCAGAGTGGAAGTGAACTCCCTTGGAAGTGGCTTTCGGATAGCAAAAAATTCCTGGATGGCTGTAGTCACCTCTTTATCAATGATCGGCCAAGCCTTTTGAAAGAAATATCCGGTAAAACCATCTGGCCCCGGAGCACTCTCAGCTGAAATAGAGAAAACAACTTCTTTTATTTCATTAGCATCAGGGACTGCATAGAGAAAGCTGTTGTCTGCTGTCGATATCAAGTGGGGAACACAGTCTATAATAGCATTGTCTATGAAATGTTGCTGAGAAGTGAAGGCCTTTTGGAAATGTTCCACTGCAATTAGCCTCATTTCCTGTTGATCAGAGGTTAAAGAGCCAGATCCATTCCAAAGCTGATAGATGAAGTTGCGCCTCCTATTAGTCATCGCAGTCATATGAAAGAACTTAGTATTCCTATCACCTTCCTTAAGCCAACGAATTCTTGATTTCTGTCTCCAAAACATTTCCTGTTGAACAATGCGATTTGCCAAGGAATTCTTAGCAGCAGATAAGGTCTCCAGATTGCTAGAGGTAGGGGCTGAATCATAAATATGTGCAGCCTTTAATACATCATCCACAGCTGTCAAGAGGTTGTTATGCACATCACCGAACACCTGTTTGTTCCAGAGCCGAAGCATTTTCCTCAAAACTTTGAGTTTGATGCATAGGGTGGTAATGGCTGAAGAGGAAATAGGATTGGTTTTCCAATTTTGTTCCACCGCCTGAAGGAAGAGGTCATGTGTAGTCCACATTTGTTGAAAGAAAAATCTACTATGAAATTTGCTAGGCACAACCTATTTGACTAGAAGGGGAGCATGATCCGAGGCTTCTCTTGACAGATGTGCCACAGTGACAGGAAAACAATTCAGCCGGTTGGAGTTAATCAGGACCCTATCAAGCCTGGCCCAGATTCCTTTGCTACCCTTTTGATTGTTGTGCCAAGTATACTTTGAACCCATAAAACCAGCATCAAGGAGACCACATCTATTTATACAATCCTTAAAATCAGCCATGGACTTCAGACTGGAACTAAGCCCTCCAATTTTCTCATCAACATCAAGAATGCAATTAAAGTCCCCAGCTACTATCCAAGGACCTTGCATCAGGGAGTGAATATTATTTAAAGAGATCCAAAAGGATTGTCTATCAGAGGGACAACATTTTGCATAGATAAAAGAAGCATAGAAAGCAGGCAGGTTGGGGTTGGACTGCAGAACTGACAATTGCTGATTATCTGAACTTAGAATAGTAAACTCTAAAGGCTCTTTCCACATCACCCAAATGTGGGCATTATCATCCTGGTTAGCCAAATATTTGTGCATACCAATCTTTTTACAGGTTCTGTCTAGAAGGGATGTATTGATCTTGGGTTCTAATATAACAATACAATTCACATAATGCTCTTTGACAAGGAATTTGATACGACCGATGGATAAGTCATTCCCAATCCCTCTAATGTTCCAAATAATGAATGTCATGAATCCTTGTGTTGAGAATAAATGTTACCTGTGGAGCCTGTCCTTTTCATACCTCTAGTGATAACACCTGGACGTGCCTTGTTTAAAGAGATGATGTTGTGAATCTTAACTTGGGAGGCTATTTCCGAGCATCTCTGTTTGAGATCAAACTGGTCAAACTGGTTGTCCTGACATGATCTCTGTTTTAATGTTGGAGACTCATCCATTCTCAATTGGTTAGAAACCATGGCTGGGCACTAATTTTTGAAATCACTGTCATGGGTAACTTCAGTGTCAATTGAAGGTACTGTTGAGACCTCAATGGCCTGAGTAGAATATCCCGTGTAAGTGAATAGATGGCCTGTATTCACTGTATTCCCATCACTAAAGGATGGTGGGTCATCCTCATGGCTAACAGAAATAGAGTAGGCATGCAATTCCTTGTGCTTTAAAGAAAACAATTGGTCGACATTCTCCTTCTTACATACTAAGCTGAGGAATAGGCTAACACACCGCAGGCTGGACAAAATGGTGTATGTTCATTACAACATGAAGCTAAAGGTTCGACATGTGCAGATGGATATAAGGAGAGGAGAGGGAGATTACGACTCAACAGATGCTATGTACTTACGAGACGATGATGACCCTATGGTTTCATGGGTTGCAAGAGCCACAACCGAGCGTGGTGATGCAGAACTTGACGAGGAGGGCGAACAACCAGGCGAGATATCACGACCTAATACTTTTCTCACAGCAGCTGTACAACAGGCAGTGGGGGAGGGAGATGACATCCATGTGCAGATGGGTGGTGACGAGTCAGCAACGGGACGTGATGAGGAAGTTAATTTGGATGAAGATCTCATCATCGGGGGTGGAGACATGATGGGGACATCAGAGCAAGACCAGTAACTTTTTATTTTATATTTGAGTCCTTTTAGTTTGCATTTATATCCTTAGGAAAGTATGTGTGCAATTGTAAGGCTTTATAAGCCAAAATGTGAGTCTTTAGATTTTAGTAGATTTTTGGGCAAAAGTCCAGTAGGTCCAGCAAGGGGCCCCTACATTCTTCCCCATTGGTCCACCTAAGCCCTAGGGGTCCATGTGGGGCTGGTCAAATATCCTAGGTGACTTCTAGATGGATTGACCATTCAAGGGGACAAGTGTTAAACAAAGTCCAAGTTGGAATGCCCCTTGGTCAAGGGGGCGCCCCCCTCCACTAAGAGTATTTTAGTTTTTATTTTTTTGACCACATGTGGCATTAATATGATGTACCATGAATACCCCCCTAATCCTAGATCTGAACTTAGTTAGGGTCATTTTACATTTCATACAAATACCATGTAATTCCCATTTTAGTTGAATTAATGAAGAGAAAATTATGAATTTGGTTGGAGCCAAAGAAGGGTGCGCCCTCCTCCTCTCTCCTCCCCCCTCTTGCAGATGGATTTCTGCCAAATCTAGGGTGTGAAGCCCGTCTATCTTCTCCTCTGCCCCTCTGAGTTCTGATTCTGCCGCCGCCGCCGCCACCATCGCACCGCCGTCGCGCCGCCGCCACCATCGTCGGAGTTCTGCCCAAATCAGGATAGAGCCTCCATGTCCGAATTTTAGCTCCTAATCTACGGATCTGCTGGAGCCCAAATTTTGAGGGTATGTTCCCCACGCAAATCCCCTCTCCCAAAAAACATTTCCCATTTTCTAGCCTTCGTTTTCTATTTTTCCCATTTCGTGTTTCCCAGTCCTCCAGATCTGTCTGTGTTCTGTCCTGTGTCACAGCAACCCTATGTTTCCCTTGTTCGATCCTCTTCCCCTTCTCTGATTGAGTCCAAATTTAGACTGGGTGTTCTGCCCATCCAAACACATCTCCACAAATTTATTCTCGAATCTAGGAGCTCTTTTTCTCCACTAAAAAATTAAAACTCAGTCAAATTTCAGTTCTGTCCTGTGCAGTCGAGATCCGACCCATCTGTGTTAGAAAATCATTTTTTCCTATCAAACCACCTCTAGAAAATACATAAAAAATATTTCCGTCTTCCTTGTTTTCCCCTCTATAACTTTCATGAAGAGGTCAACTTCCAGATCTGAGGTTTGAGCCACGGTCAACGTCTATTATCAGAAAACTTCATTTCTGTCCAGAGTTTTCTGAGTCTGTCAGTCAGTTTGTTCAAAAATACACCACAAAAAATCCAGAGCTGTGAAAATTCCTTCCACAGTCCTTGGTCGAAGGATTTTGGATCAGCTTTCCAACGGTACCTATTTTACGTCAATCCGACGTCGGGATTGATCGCAGCAGCAGTTCTCGCCGGGTCGTGTGCTGTAAAAATAGAACTTCAGATCCGTGGGCAGCAAGGTCAAGAAGTGAAGACTGGAGCCGACTCGCCTTCCGTAAGGTGAACCAGCATGCCGCCGTCCCAGGGAGCGCCTCTCCATGAGCCAACGTCACAGCAGTACCACTCCGGGCCCACTCGGACCCGTCGACCAGCGCGTGGGCCCCACGTTCATGAGTACGCGTGCCGTCGAAGCTACATCAAAACGCTACCCGTCAACCTAAGATCGGTCCTCCCGGGCCCACATTGTAACCCTTTACCTCCCTGCGTGGAGTGGGCAGCAAAATTAACTTCTGCAATTATTGTAATATTTTGTTACCGGGAGTTACCGTACTTGGCCGGGGTCGTCTTCCCCACGTCCGGAGCGTGGAGGTATCGTATTCGCTCCCCACTCGGCATTTTGCTTTACTCATATATTTTCTTATGCCGCTGCTAGAGAGCATGTGATAGGTTAATTTAGCTCGATATCTATTTTATCACCACTGCGAGAGAGAGAGAGAGAGAGAGAGAGCGAGACCCGTCCCGTGACTCGATCCCAGCACGGAAGAGCCGACTACCCGACTCATTACCGATTTCTCAACCGCGCACGGTCCCACGCATCCCTCACTAGAGACACCCGCGAGCTAGAGTCCCAGGTCGCGTGTCTGTCCCGCAACAGTTTAGTATCAGAGCGAGTCGAGTCTAGGGTAGTCTTTGCTTGAAAACTCAAAAAAAAAGAGTCGTTTAAGTCTAGTGATTGTCTAAGTCGGTCTAGGTTGCATTTGCATACCTTTATCCGGTATATAAAAAAGTGTCACCCGACCGTTAGGTTACGCCTATCGGGGAGGTGATTCACTCGTGTGAGAGGATCTTCGGATCCCCGGACTCCGCCAGGTACCGGATCTTAGTCGTGTCTAGGTGTGTAGTCGAGTCGGCATCCCCACTTTACATCGCATTTTAGGGCCGTGTCTAGTGTTTGTCACCAACTGTCGGCATGGCCATCCACTAGCTTCCCGTGTCCCATGGATTACCAAGGGCCCGCATCCTATGCATGGTGGCGATACACCCAAAGATGGGAAAACCAACCCGACCACCCCCGTAGACCCGTAGTCCGGGACTTCTATGGCTCCGAAGACCCGTATGACTACCTAGAGTGGGAAGCCATCATGGACCAATACTTTGAGGTGTACATTATGTCCGGTCCCATGGAAGTCGACTTCGCCTCAAGGTGACTTTTCTACGAAGCCGTCGAAACATAGAGGGACATAAAATACTTGAGGGAGGATAGGAGGTAAAGACCCATCGAGTCATGGTGGGGCATGAAGAGAGCGTTTAGGAGGGTCTACTTTTCCCGCCCATCTACCTCCAACCACGGGGGTCATACCACTAGCCAACCCCACCAACCCTCTCACAATCAAGTGGGCCACACCTCCAACCAACCCCGCCCCTTCACCTCTATCCAATCCCACCCAAGCACTTCAAGTCAAGTGGGTCTTAGCAGGAGGCAAGAAGCCCCGCTTATTACCGAGCCTAGGTCCTCACCCAGGCCGAGATACGAAGAGCGAGTCCACCCCGAGGCCCCTACTCCAACCCGCACCTCTGCCGAATTCTTTAAAATATTTTCAGACTGGTTGGATAGGATAGAAAGGACACGTGCTCCTTCACCACCCGTGAGTGCTCCATTGCCACCCTCTACTCCCGATCCTCATCCGGAGCCATCTTACTTAGGGCCACCTCAGCCCGAGCCACCCGTGTTTCTAACGGGTACGCTTTTCATAGTCGAGCCACTTCTTAGTTGGCTCAAGATAGGCTTGGTCCCTAGGCCGCATTTTCACCCATCCATGGACCCTACACTACCAATAGTACCCGTCAACTCCTACCACACAACATTCCGGTCTAGTCACCATATGGATACATTGGATGACCTTATTATGGGATTAGACTCACAAATGAAGTTGACGCATATGTTGGCCCGAGGCTTCGACCAACCCACAAGTCGTAGCTTCACCCACCCCATCTTAGGGTCCATTACTTCCATGTACATCATGGGTCATATCACCACAGAGGTTCTTTTGTTCCTTCCCCTGCCGGCCGAGCCTCACTTTAGTCCATTTGTCCCAAGGGAGGAACCCAATATCCTATACACTGTCCCATCTATCACGATGGATGAAGGTGACCATTTACACCTTCATGGATTTCAAATATGGGACTATGTAATGGATGAACCGGCCACTTGGGGTCATACCTTCTTTGACCCTTTTGACCCCTTCACTAGTGAACCTCCCGAGCTATCATATTCACTCCACTTCTTCCAAGGAGTCTACTATTACACCCCTTCCCCACGGGCCGAATCATCTACACCTACTAAGCCCGTTCATTGGCGAGATACACATAGGGGTGATGCGAATGATGCATTCAACTCTTCTGGCCCACCCAAACCTCCCAAATCCAAAGGGCCGTCCATGCATAAGTGGTGCATGTCGGGATGTCTAGGAGTCCATAATTTTACCAACCTTTGGATGCATCTAGTGTATGCATAGCACACATTCAGATGTCCTGGTCCACCTTTGCATGTGTATGGGTCGGACTAACCGTAGGTTTGTCTAGGGTCTTGTGTGAGTCCATGTTTTTTCTTGTTGAGTGCATAGTGAGTCTGCATGCATCGAGTCGAGTCGAGTCGGTCTTTGTACGCTCGCGTTGTCAGTCCCTTTCGAGTGCGAGGCAAGTTGGATCTATTGCATACGTTGTAGACTTGTTGACTTTTGGGATCGGCTCGACCATTCTCTATCTCGGATCTAGTCACATATAGGACCCATCGGTGATTCCTAGTGAGTCTTCGAGCAGCCTTCCCTCCTTTGAGAGTGACCCCACCCCGGAGTGTCCACATCTAGCCTCATTCCCCAGCAGCGTGTGCATATCGAATCTATACGGGATAAGCATGTGTCGAATGCTTGGAGTGGAGCGTACTCCGCGCTTCCAGGTATGATGACGGATCCATCGGCATCACGAGCAACCGCACCCCTTACTTGACGGGGTCGAGTTCTTCCCACCCGGGGAGAATTGATGGGGACATCAGAGCAAGACCACTAACTTTTTATTTTACATTTGAGTCCTTTTAGTTTGCATTTATATCCTTAGGAAAGTATGTGTGTAATTGTAAGGCTTTATAAGCCAAAATGTGAGTCTTTAGGTTTTAGTGAGTTTTTGTGTAAAAGTCCAGTAGGTCCTGCAAGGGGCCCACACATTCTTCCCCATTGGTCCACCTAAGCCCTAGGGGTCCATGTGGGGTTGGTCAAATATCCTAGGCGGCTTCTAGATGGATTGACCATTCAAGGGGACAAGTGTTAAACAAAGTCCAAGTTGGAATGCCCCTTGGTCAAGGGGGCGCCCCCCTCCACTAAGAGGATTTTAGTTTTTATTTTTTTGACCACATGTGGCATTAATATGATGTACCATTAATACCCCCCCTAATTCTAGATCTGAGGTTAGTTAGGGTCATTTTACATTTCATACAAATACCATGTAATTCCCATTTTAATTGAATTAATGAAGAGAAAATTATGAATTGGTTGGAGCCAAAGAAGGGTGCACCCTCCTCCTCTCTCCTCCCCCCTCTTGCAGATGGATTTCTGCCAAATCTAGGGCATGAAGCCCTTCTATCTTCTCCTCTGCCCCTCTGAGTTCTGATTCTACTGCAGCCGCCATCGCACTGCCGTCGCGCCGCCGCCACCATCGTCGGAGTTATGCCCAAATCAGGACAGAGCCTCCATGTCCGAATTTTAGCTTCTAATCTACGGATTTGTTGGAGCCCAAATTTTGAGGGTATGTTCCCCACGCAAATACCCTCTTCCAAAAAACGTTTCCCATTTTCTAGCCTTCGTTTTCTATTTTTCCCATTTCGTGTTTTCCAGTCCTCCAGATCTGTCTGTGTTCTGTCTTGTGTCACAGCAACCCTGTGTTTCCCTTGTTCGATCCCCTTCCCCTTCTCTGATTAAGTCCAAATTTGGACTGGGTGTTCTACCCATCCAAACTCGTCTCCACAAATTTTTGCTCAAATCTAGGAGCTCTTTTTCTCCACCAAAAAATTAAAACTCAGTCAAATTTTAGTTCTATCATGTGCAGTCCAGATCCGACCCATCTGTGTTAGAAAATCATTTTCCCATGTCAAACACCTCTAGAAAATCCACAAAAAATATCCCCGTCTTCCTTGTTTTCGCCTCTATAACTTTCATGAAGAGGTCAACTTCCAGATCTGAGGTTTGAGCCATGGTCCAGGACTGTTATCAGGAAACTTCATTTCTATCTAGAGTTTTCTGAGTCTGTCAGTCAGTCTGTTCAAAAATACACCACAAAAAATTCAAAGCTGTCAAAATTCCTTCCATAGC
The DNA here is from genome assembly GCA_022559845.1 of Amorphophallus konjac. Taxonomy (NCBI): domain Eukaryota; kingdom Viridiplantae; phylum Streptophyta; class Magnoliopsida; order Alismatales; family Araceae; genus Amorphophallus; species Amorphophallus konjac. The sequence continues at coordinate 166,431,619 of CM040129.1, read as the reverse complement.
CCTTGGTCGAAGGATTTCGGATCCGCTTTCCAACGGTACCTATTTCGCGTCGATCCGACGTCGGGATTGATCGCAGCAGCAGTTCTCGCCGGGTCGCGCGCTGTAAAAATAGAACTTCAGATCCGTGGGCAGCAAGGTCAAGAAGTGAAGACCGGAGCCGACTCGCCTTCCGCAAGGTGAACCAGCATGCCGCCGTCTCAGGAAGCGCCTCTCCAGGAGCCAATGTCACAGCGGTACCACTCCGGGCCCACTCGAACCCGTCGACCAGCACGTGGGCCCCACGTTCGTGAGTACGCGTTCAACCGACGCTACATCAAAACGCTGCCCATCAACCCAAGATCGGTACTCCCGGGCCCAAATTGTAGCCCTTTGCCTCCCTGCGTGGAGTGGGCAGCAAAATTAACTTCTGTAATTATTATAATGTTTTGTTATCGGGAGTTACCGTACTTGGCCGGGGTCGTCTTCCCTATGCCTGGAGCGTGGAGGTATCGTATTCGCTCCCCACTCGACATTTTACTTTACTCATATATTTTCTTATGCCACTGCTAGAGAGCATGTGATAGGTTAATTTAGCTTGATATCTATTTTATCACTGCTGCGAGAGAGAGAGCGAGACCCGTCCCGTTTCTCGATCTAAGCACTGAAGAGCCGACTACCCGACTAATTACCGATTTCTCAACCGCGCAAGGTCTCACACATCCCTCGCTAGGGACACCCGCGAGCTAGAGTCCCAGGTCGCGTGTCCGTCCCGCATCAAGACACATCGTATGCGTACGATGATACAATATGGGAGCGATTGATGCAACCTCCAGCAATTGAGCGTCCACCACCAACTCAGGTGAAATAATATATATAAATCGAATCGCATATTTGATTAGAGAGCGTAGGCATATATCTATGTATGATGATGTAAGAAATATATTGCAGGCCGAGCCGGCAAATGAACAGTGGTCCCTGGTTGCTGCACCGCGACATTCAATATCTACGGAACCTAGAAGGTTATCCACTTCTAGAGAGGCTAGGGGGAGTTCATCATTTAGAGAGGTGAAATTATATAATCATTGATATATTTATATGTTGTATTTCATTGGTAATTGAATATATTATCCTTTCAATTGTGTAACCTTCGGTAACATAGAAACAACCATCTCAATCTGCTGCACCACGACGTTCAACATCTAAGGCACCTACTCAGTCGTCTCAAGTATACATATACACTTACACAGTACAAAGTAAATTGAATGATTATCTAACAAAGCGTCCGCTTCTCAGACATCAAGAGGGACACAACATGCAGCAGATAAGCCGCCGCCTGCTCCACAGAAGAAAAAATCATCATGGACCACATTATTCAAAAGCAAGAAGGGCACGCAACCATCATTAAATCCGATAGATATTACAAACTTGGAGACATTAGATCCCAATGCAGATGACGACACTCCCGAGCCCTCTATTGAGTCCCGTATCAGTGGGAGTCATGACTCCGATGATGATAGTATACCGACACGGTCTCCTTCCCTTGGAGGTGGCGATTCTCAAGGTGGTCAACGGAGTCGTCGTGGGGATACTAATGCTGGTGGTAGAGAGTATAGCAGTGGTCAAGGTAGATGTCATGGGGGTCGCGAACATGCCGCATGGACAGAGGAGCAGCACTTCACACATGCCATGCAAGATGAGAACCACGGTGCTCCACCGCCAAGGACGAGGCGGGCAGCCGATCATTGGGATCCCTACTATGGAAGTTCTGTTTCTGACAGTACCAGCTATCAAGGCATGCTGTCTGATTTTGAGAGGATGACCACACATGACTCTCAAGGATCTGGAAGCGAGTATGGATGGTCATTGTAATGCCCAGGATTTTTGGATCCTTGTTCGTGGGTCTTGGATCTGGATTCTCAGAGTGTCTGACTCCGTTGTGTCTAAAATTTCATTTCGGACATCTTTCGTGTTCGGATCGGCGCGATCCGGAGTTGTTTCGGAGGCCCGGAAGTATTCCGCGGCTTTTCTGCATGTGTTTTTCGATTCCCGGTGTGTGTTTCGGTAATTCCTTCGGAACCTCATTGCGGGTGCACCGGGCCGTTCACCTAGGCGTTGTGATACCGTTACGATCGGTGCGTTCCGAGGATCGTGGAAATGTGATTTTCCTATTTTTGGTATTTTCCAGAATTTCTGGATTTTCCTATATCTATAACCCTTTTCTCTCTCTCCCCTCTCATTTCTCTCTTCTCTCCCTCTCTCTTCTCACGCTCTCTCCTCTCTCCCTCTGTCTCCGGCGGCCGGCGGGGTGGAGCGTGGGTGAGGTGGGGACGGCGCGGGCGAGGCACGGGCGAGGATGGGTGAGGATCGAGGCGGTGGAGGCGCGATGAAGCTCAACCGTGGGTTCGTGGAACGGCGAGGCTTCAACGGCGTTTTCTTCGTGGATCGGCGTACACGGTGCGTCAAATCTTCGGTGGAGGTAGGGAGATGGACCCTCAACTCGCGTACTTCTTTTCCCACGAGTTTTGTAGGCCGTGGTGAGCCGAGCGGGCTTGTTTGGGCGTTTTGGGGAAAATGCATGTTTTGGGGTGTGTGAGCTGAATCTTGTGTTTTGATCGTGTTTTTGGGGTTTAAATGGGTCCTCTCGGTGCTGGAGAGGTTGGGGAATGTTTTCCCTTTTATTTCCCCTTCACCTGGGGGTGAATGGGGCGTGGAATGGATTTCTCGCCGTTTTCCCGTTCTTCCGGGCGTGGACTGAGAACGCGCTAGTCTCAGGTAGCACGTTCTTGAGGGTCACGCCGCCCCGATAGGGCGCGTTCATCGGAGAAGATGAACACTTAGGCGGTTCCTGTCGCGCTATAGGGTCCTAGCGCGTTCTGCCTTGTCGCGCTAGGGGTTCCTAGCGCGACCTGAGTTCTGTCTTGTCACGCTAGGTGATCCTAGCGTGATCTGTCCTGCTGTCTCGTGCTCCCCTTGGGCCGTGTGTGTCTCGAACACCCCGTGGAGTTCCGTGATCGTGTCTTTGGGTGTTCGGAGGTTCTGTTTACCTCGATTAGCGTGCCCGTGAGTTTAAGGGTCCGGGTGACCTTCTAGCGTTCCGATTGTGTTGTGTTGGTCCCCGGTCAACCCGGTCGTGACCCAGTGGTCGACCTTTGGCCTCGTGAGTGTCCCGGACACCCCGTGGGTTTCGTTACCGTGTTTTTGGGTGTCTGGAGGTACCGTGTTACTTCGATAAGCATGCCAGTGGGCTTGGTGGGTCCGGGTGACCCCAGGTGTTTTGGGCTTCCGTGTTCTTGCTAGATCGAGTCGCTGTGTATCGGTGTGAGTGCGGTGAGGTTTCCCCGCAAGTCGTTGCTTCTATGGAAGGTGGCTTCCGAGTGGGCCAAGCGTGTGGCCTTGGACGGTGAGTCCAGTCTCCCAACCTGGGGCTGGAGGTTTCTTAAGTTCCCTCCTCGAGGGATGGGTCTCGGTAGTTGTGAACTGCCTCGTGAGTTATCGCATTGTGGTTTTGGACCTAGGGATTAGGCCAGATTGACGGCTTAGTGCTGTCATGTGCAATGGTCTTGACCCCGAGTCTTGTGACTCAAAGACCGTTGAGTTTAGTAGGTCTAGTGGACCATCTAGAGTCTGGTGGCGTCGTGCCACCTGTTACTCTGTGTTACTCGCAATGGGTGCGTGCGTGGTTTCCTATGTCCACGTTCTGTGACATGTCCACTAGTCGTAGCCTCCTTACGGCACGCGTGTGTTAACCCACCTGGGAGTGGTGGAGCGGCTGACCCGAGAGAGGCGGTTTTTAGGCTGGTTACCGTAGGGCCCCTTGCCTTTGCCACCAGAGTCCGGTGGGGGGAAAAACCAGCTAGAGGACCCGACCTAGAGCAGATGGTCTGTGTGTGCACACGTAGTTGGGGGCTTAGGACACGCGCAGACGAGCATGACCCCAGCTAGTCCTTGTTGTGGTACTTGTTGCGTGTCTGAGTCTCACGCCTGGGGCGTCGTAGCTAGACACTTGTGACGCGGTGTAAGATGTCAGGGGACGCATCCGGTCATTCTTCTAGTGGGTGGTGCTCCTGTCACGTGACGTGAGTTGTCGTGTTTTCCATCCGCGAGACGGGACTTCGTGAGTGGTTTCGGGAGTGTTCCCGGAGTCGAGGTCTGGGGTTTCCGGTGAGCGTCACCGAGGGCCTTTCTCCAGACAGCGTTATGTTCATGATGGTGAGGTCGTGACCGTGTTCCCTGACCGTGTGACTTTGGCACGGGCCCTTTTCGTGAGGGCAGGCCTCCGCTACAGAGGTATCGTGGCGTTTTCCTAGTAGCGTGGCTAGGGCGGTTCGTGTCTGGTGGTCCCCGATCGTGGAATCGGGTGGTCGGGTGCGTGGCTTGGTTGTCCCCCGACGGGAGACTAGGTTGTGTTTTCTGGTACAGTAGGAGTAGCTGTAGAGCCGAGGTTTTGCCAGTCACCGTAGTTACTTTTCTACTTTCGTAGTTACTACTTTCTGTGCCGCCATTGTTCTCAGTTGGGGTTCCGCGGGATCCCTACTGGGCCAGTGACAGGAGGCTCACCCCTGCTTTTCAGGTGCGGCGGTTCTGCCTCGAGGTTTGAGGGCGATGTGCGGAGGTTCTTAGTTGCCAGCTTGCCGGGCCGAGTGTTCACTTGGCATGTGGTACGTTTTACTGCTTTGGACTGGACTCTGTTGTAGTTGTTCATTTATTTCTGTTAATTGTTGAATTGTCCTGCCTTATTTCCTATTTCTTTGTACCTCCACACTCCTTTTTATCCCTTCCGAGCCATCCCGGCTCGTGGGCGGCGGTTCGAGTCTTGGGTTATCGGGCCTTCCCAGTAACCGGATTCTCGGGTCGTTACAGTTGGTATCAGAGCGTGGTTGTGGACGTACATGGGAATTCTATATATTGCAGTGATCAGAGTCCGTAAGGTCCAGTATAGTCGGCAGCTGGCATAGAGTTTCGTGCATGTTTCCCGCTTTATTTCTCGCTTGAGAGCTTGAGTGCGCTGTGCGGCGCGGTGAAGGTGGTTGATGTCCGCGACTTTCGTACCTGCGTGGGGTCTAAAGGTCGAGGTCGAGAGCTTTCTCCCTCAACATTGGTGGCCCCGGTTGTGCTGTGTTGGGCAGAGGTTGCCGGCAGATGTGTCGCTGTGATGCTGCGTTCGAGGAATTTACAGCGGGGTCAGGTGGCAGGTGAGGACTGTTCATCGTTAAGTGGCTGTGAGCGTGCTCTGAGGGAGTTGTCATAGAGTTGGCCACTCCAGCATGAGGTTTACCCAGCCCCTACGGTGTTAAGGTTGTGGTTTGAGGTGTTGGAGCGGGTGCTCTGGTCAAGAATTATGCTCGGATGAGCGGAAGGTTTTCTGTTGAGCTGCTGTTTTGTCGAGCCCGATGTCCTTGTCAGGCTCTGCGGTGAGTTTCGGGACTCGAGGATGAGCGTTGGCGGTTGCCGGTTATGGTTCGTGTTACGGCTCTTGGCGTGGCGTGTGGCAGTTCGGGGAATTGCAGTAGTGGTGCATCGAGAGATGTTGTGATTGTGGTCCGACGGGACATTTGGCGAGTGTTGTCGGAGGAGCTGACCTGACGGAAGTGATGGTTTTCTTGGTGCTGGAAGGTGTTGTTCCCAGCGTGTGCGATATTCGAGGTCAGGTCGAGTGTGGAGTTTTCCTTCCGTTGGTCGGAAGTGTATTGAGTTCTTCCCTTGGTTCGAGGAGATCGCGGTTGGTTAAGGTTCGTCGTCTTGCACTATGTGTCCGGATTGGTTAGCCTTCGTGCGCCGTGAAGTCCGTGCGAGACACGTCCCGCGTTTTGGCAAGGTGGTTGCCTGTGAGAAGTATTGCCCGTTCCCTGATGTGTAAGGGTGTTGGCGCTATTCCGGAAGGACGAGTGCCGGCTGGGCGGTGTTCGCGAGAATTGCGGTTGGTGTTGTGGTTTCAGATGTGCGGAGGATCGGAGTATGCGGGGTTGCAGATGGTTGTCGGGATGGTGGATCTCGAGTTGTCGATGCGGTGGCTGTGCGTGTGAATTAGAGTGTGCGGATCGTGGCGTTGGTTGCTACGGGCGGATTCCTTGAGAATGAGTAGAGCAGCAGAGGATTTGTTCATCGATGTGCGTTGTCTCCGGCGGCGTGAGGCATGTTACCGTGCCGTTGCTTGAGATATAGTGGTTCATGGCATTGGCAGGTGGAGAGTTGGGGAAATATGCTGGCGAGATTGCCGCATGAGTACCATGTTCTTGCGTTGGATGTTGCGTTCGCGGATGAGATCATGTTTTGGAGAAGCGTGTTGTGGGTTGTGAGAGGTTGTGTGTCCCGTGGCTCTGTGATAAGAGCGGGAGTCGGGATCCTAGCGCGTTCTGTCTTGTCGCGCTAGGTGATCCTAGCGTGATCTGTCCTGCTGTCTCGTGCTCCCCTTGGGCCGTGTGTGTCTCGAACACCCCGTGGAGTTCCATGACCGTGTTTTTGGGTGTTCGGAGGTTCCGTTTATCTCGATTAGCGTGCACGTGAGTTTAAGGGTCCGGGTGACCTTCTAGCGTTTCGATTGTGTTGTGTTGGTCCCCGGTCGACCCGGTCGTGACCCAGTGGTCGACCTTTGGCCTCGTGAGTGTTCCTATAATATCCCGGACCTTTCGGATCCTTCTTCGTGGGTCCCGGATCTGGTTTTCGGAGTGTTCGGCTCCGCTGAGTCCGAAATTTCGCTTCGAACATTTTTCGTGCTCGGATCGGCGCGATCCGGGGTCGTTACGGAGGCTCGGAGGCGTCCCGCGGCTTTTTTGCGCGCGTGTTTTCTGATTTCCGGTGTGTGTTTCGGCTTTTTCTTCGGAAGCTCGTTGCGGGTGAACCGGACCGTTCACCTGGGCACGAGTGGTACCGTTGCGATTGGTGCGTCCCGAGGATCGCAGGGGTGTAATTTTCTATTTTTCAGAATTTTCCGCATTTTCTATAAAACCTCCCCTATTTTCTCTTTCTTCCCACCTTCTTCTTCTTTTTCTCTTTCTTCCTCCTCTCTTCTCCCCACCGTGACCACCGCCCCTCTCCCCCTCTCTCTCCCATTCGGACGCGGTGAGCCCTTCTCCGGCTGCAGACGGCGGCAGGGCGACGGCGCGGACGCGTGGGCGGCGGAGAGGCGAGCTCGTGGGCGTGCGGCAAGCGTGGGAAACGCGAGGAGGCGGGGTTTCCAAGGGCGTTCTTCGTGGTTTGTGGATGATCCGGCGGAGCATTCGCTCCATTGAGGTAGGGTGATGTTCCTTAGCCTCTTGCCGTTCGTTTCCGTGATTTGTAGGCCGCGGGGAGGCCGAGAGAGGCTTGTTTGAGTGGGTTTGGGGTTTTCCATGATTTGGGGAGAGCTCGCCCGATCTATGGTTTTAGCCCGCTATTTCATGTTTTGATGGCTTAGAAGCATGCTAGGGGTCCTTAGCGGTCATTCCCATTGATTTCCCCCTCTCCGGCGGAGGCATGGGGGCGTGGTTGGAGTTTTTGGGCGTTTCCACCGTTTTCGCCGTCGGGTGCGTGTGAGGGTCCTTCCAGGGACCGTTACATGATGTAACGCGCCTGGGAGAGACTGTTACATGCCCTTTAGTTAGCCTTTGGGGGTCAGGGACTGTGACGGTCTCCCGATTGACCACCGTTTGAGTGTGACGCGCCTGGGCAGGGCCGTCAGGTGGTTTTTGACCGTTGGTTTCTGACCGTTGGGGGTCAGGGTATGTAACGCATGGGGTCAAGCGCGTTACATTCGTGTAACGCGCTGGGCCTATGCCGTTACATCCCGTTTTCACTCTGGGCGTGAGGGTTGTGTAACGCGATGGTCCAAGCGCGTTACATTCGTGTAACGCGCCGGGCCGGGCCGTTACATTCTGTTTTCCGTGGGACTGTGTAACGGCCTGTGTCGGGCCGTTGGGTGCATGTAACGGTCTTGCCTAGACCGTTACATCCTTGTGACGGCCCAAGAGTGGACCGTCACATGCCTGGTTGCGCCATGAGGGTGGCAACCCCGTTTTTACTCCGACTGTGGCCACCGTGCGACGGGGCTGGTACGTGGGGTGGTTCCCGCACGTCGTCGGATGTGGGCGTTGTTTTCTGTTGGATTGAGAGTCTACTCCTTCAGTGACCCTCCACTAGTCGTAGCCCACCAGTACGAGGTGCTGGTCTCACCTGGGAGTGATGTACGGGCACTCACCTTGAGACGGTTTGTGGATCGGTTACCGTAGGCCCCTCGTCGGTAGCCAGAGTCCGACTACGGGAGAAAACCCGTCAGAGGGCCAGACCTAGGACGCGTGGTCTGTGTGTGAACACGTGGTTGGGGGCGGTTGGACCCACGTCGACGGGCGTGACCCCAGCTAGTCACTTGTTTGTGGTTACTTGTGCGGTGTTTGCACCTTTGGTAGGAGCTACCACGTCAGGCGGTTCACCTGCGGCGCGGTGTAAGACGTCAGGGGACGCTACCGGCTGTGCTTCTAGTGGGTGGTACTCCTGTCGAGTACGGAGTGTCAGGCTGTCAGTCGGGCGTTTTCGACCTTCGGGTGTTGCCGAGTTGACCGTTGAGTTCGGTCTTCTCACCTTGACACGTTTGCCGGTTCACGTGCCCCAGGGCTTCGTTCGGTTGAGGACAGGGCTTCCCTTTTCGAGGTACTCTTTTACCGCTAGCGTAGTGGTTTCCCGTCTTCGAGGTAGGGTTCGAGTGATCCCTACTGAGTCTTGTTCCGAGACTCATTCCCTGCGTATTTTTCACCGTGTTTCAGGTGAGGCGCCACCTTCGGGGAGCGCGTCGGGAGTGCAGCGTGGTGCGGGTGCCCAGAGGTAGTGCCAGAGGTCAGAGCCGAGGTATGCCCCGTGTAGCTGTACTTTTCCTTCTTGTCTCTGTACTAGTTGTGGACTACTACTGTTGTTGTTATTTTCCTATTGTGGACCATGTAAAATGTTAATTTATTTCCTGCTTAATACTATAACTGTTTAATTTCTGCAATTACTTGTGATACTTGTGTAGTTTCCACACCATCCTTCTAACCCTTCCGAGTCTTTGGACTCGTGGGTGGCGGTGCGAGTCTCGGGTTATCGGGCCTTCCCGATAATCGGATTCTCGGGTCGTCACAGCTGGTATCAGAGCGCGGTTGTGGGATTATACGAAAATCATGAGTAATTGTAGTGGTCCACTAGTCCGCAGCGATGATGTACGGGTGACGCTGGCATTGGGCACCGCGTGTTTGTTTTGACCTTGCCGTTTTTCGTGTTCTCTGTCTTTTGCTTCAGGAGCGAGCATGGCGCCGAGGAGGAGCTCTCGCTCTCAGCAGAGGCAGTCGGCTGGAGGTCAGGAGATCCAGCAGGGGGTCCAGAGGGACCAAGAGGAGCATAGCAGAGTGCCACCGGGAGCTACCGAGGCCGCGGCTACTGCGAGGGTTCCGGGGGCCGAGAATTTCTTCCGTGGCATGTACCAGCTTATGTCTCAGCAGTTCGGCGGAGAGGCTGGTGAGGGCTCGTCAACTAGGGGTGGGCCAGGCCGAGCAGTGAGGGACTTTCTGCAGTTCCATCCACCTTACTTCAGCGGCCAGGCAGACCCTGATGCAGCTCGTGATTGGCTTGATGAGATGGAGCGGGTGTTCAGTTCTGCAAGGAGTACTGCCGAGGACAGAGTGGTGTTGGCCTACAACCAGTTACAGGGTACGGCTCAGAGGTGGTGGTCTTCCGAGTGGAAGACGTCTTTTCAGCTTCGTCCACTTGAGCAGATCGAGTGGGATGACTTCGTTAGTGCTTTCGAGCGTACATACTGTCCAGATATTGTGGCCACGCAGCGGATGCGGGAGTTTCTGGAGCTGGTGCAGGGCGACATGTCCGTGTTGCAGTACAGGGCCCAATTTGTCGAGCTGGGTCGGTATGCACCTCACATCATGGAGCATGAGAGAGTGAGGACCACGCAGTTTGTACAGGGCTTGAGGCTGGAGCTGAGGCACCATCTGATCACGAATGGGGCCACTGATCTAGAGACAGCGTCTCGTGTTACGATTTCTTTGGAGATGGATATGCAGAGGACCCGAGGACCGATCAGCCAGGGACAGTCTTTGTCAGGTCGCAGCCATCAGTCGGTTACCCAGCAGCAGGGTTCCTTTCAGCATGCGTCGGGTGGTTCGGGAGTGCCGACACCGGCAGCGTCGGTAGCAGGATCTGTGTCCTTCGGCTCGAATGTCAAGAAGTTCTTGAAGAATAGTTTCCGTAAGAAGCACAAGGATCAGGGGCAGGCTTCATCGGGCAGTGTACAGCAGCCGATTCCTTTGCCGCACCAGGGATCAGTGGGTGGATCACGAGGACCTTGTCCATGGTGTGGTGGGACCCACCCAGGCAGGCAGTGCACGGCTCCGATCATCTGTTTTCGGTGTGACCAGCCAGGGCATATGGCGCGTGACTGTCCTCAGAGGCCGCCGCAGCAGCAGTTTCCTCAGCAGCAGCAGGTCCCCCAGCAGCAGAGGCAGCAGCAGCAACAGCAGGGACAATATCCGCCGCTACCCAGGTCAGCTAGTGTGGGAGGCAGGCAGAGGGCTTGAGGTCAGATCACGCACATGACCAGGGCAGAGGCAGTGGCGTCGCAGCTCGTGGAAGGTACCGTTCAGATTTTGGGTTGTGCGGCTCGGGTTTTGTTTGATTCCGGCGCTTCTCATTCGTTTATTTCGGAGGATTTCGCGTTGAGCATCGAGGAGCCGGTGACCCAGTTGTCCTGTGATTTGGCAGTGGAGTTACCTTCGGGTGACTTTATGATTACCACGTATTGCTTCAATCAGGTTCCGGTTTGGATCGATGGGCGGAGTATGCCAGGCAGGTTGTAGGCGTTGCAGCTTCGGGATTATGACGTGATTCTAGGCATGGATTGGCTCGAAATTCATGGAGCGGTGGTGGATTGTAGGATGAAGAGGGTCTACTTCCAGCATCCGAGCAAGCGGACCTTCTATTTCCAAGGTATTCGTTCCACCTCTTCTCGATTCCTCATTTCTGCTATTCGAGCCTGTCGGTTGCTTGATTCTGGTTGTCAGGGTTTTCTCGCGTCCGTGGTTGTGTCTGACCGGATGGAACCGAATGTCGAGGACATTCTGGTGGTGTGCGAGTTTCCCGACGTCTTTCCCGAGGAGTTGCCTGGATTACCTCCCCAGCGGGAGATCGATTTTGTGATCGAGGTTGTGCCTAGTACGGGACCTTTGGCGAATGTTCCCTACCGTATGGCCCCCGCTGAGTTGAGGGGGTTGAGGGCGCAGTTGCAGGAGCTGTTGGCCAAGGGGTATGTTCGTCCTAGCTTTTCCCCTTGGGGTGCGCCCGTGTTGTTTGTGAAGAAGAAGGATGGTAGTCTGCGGTTGTGCATTGACTATCGACAGCTGAATGAAGTGACCATTAAGAACAAGTATCCGTTGTCGCGGATTGATGACTTGTTCGACCAGCTTCAGTCCGAGCGAGTGTTCTCGCGGATTGATTTGCGGTCCGGTTACTATCAGCTGAGAATTCGCGAGTCCGATGTGGAGAAGACTGCGTTCAGTACGAGGTACGGGCATTATGAGTTTTTGGTGATGCCGTTCGGGCTCACCAATGCCCCAGCAGCCTTCATGGACTTGATGCAGAGGGTGTTTCATCCGTATTTGGACCAGTTCGTGGTCATCTTCGTGGACGACATCCTTGTTTATTCGCGGTCTGCTGAGGAGCACGCGTGCCATTTGGGTGTGGTGCTGCAGACGCTGCGAGATCACCAGTTGTATGCAAAGCTCAGCAAGTGCGAGTTTTGGCTCAGCGAGGTGCACTTTGTGGGGCACGTGATTTCTGGTGATGGCATTTCCGTGGACCCCGCCAAGGTCGAGGCCGTAATGCAGTGGCCGAGGCCGCGGTCGGTGACGGAGATCCGGAGTTTCTTGGGGCTTGCGGGTTATTATCGCCGGTTTATCCAGGATTTTTCTCGCATTGCGACCCCGATGACTAGACTCACGCGGAAGGATGTGCCTTTCGTCTGGTCTGAGGAGTGTGAGCAGAGCTTCAGGGAACTGAAGAGATTGCTCACCTCGGCTCTGGTGTTGGTTTTGCCTTCTGGATCGGGAGGTTTCGTGGTGTGTACAGATGCTTCCGGCGTTGGATTAGGAGCTGTGTTGATGCAGCATGGTAGAGTGGTGGCTTATGCATCTCGGCAGCTAAAGCCACACGAGGAGAACTACCCTACCCATGACCTTGAGTTGGCGGCGGTGATCTTCACACTGAAGATCTAGAGGCATTATCTGTACGGCGAGAAGTTCGAGGTGTTCACTGACCATTAGAGTTTGAGGTATGTGTTCTCTCAGAGGGACATGAACCTCAGACAAAGGCATTGGATGGAGTTCATGAAGGATTATGACTTCACCCTGTCTTATCAGCCAGGCAGGATGAATGTCGTCGCCGATGCCTTGAGTCGGAAGGTTGCGGTCAGTGCCTTGATGTTGAGGAAGTGGAGGCTCTGGGAACAAGTGCCCGAAGTATCTTTCAGGCTCAAGATTCCCCAGGAGCCAGGGTTGGTGGTGCTTGCGAATCTGACTGTCACTCCTGCAATCCGTCGTCAGGTGACAGAGGCTTAGCATGCGGACCCGGAGTTGTCCCGGATTCTGGCGATGGCTGATGTGGAGCTCGGTGAGGATGGTGCTGCGAGGTTTCGCGGCAGGCTGTATGTTCCAGCGGAGGAGCAGGTTCATCGTGCAGTGTTGCGCGAGGCTCATGGGAGCAGGTACACCGTACACCCGGGTACGACGAAGATGTATCGGAACTTGCGGAGGCAGTTTTGGTGGCCTGGCATGAAGAGAGATGTCACCGAATTTACGGCCAGGTGCCTGATCTTTCAGCAGGTGAAGGCGGAGCATCAGCGACCAGGAGGTACTCTCCAGCCCTTGGATGTTCCTGCGTGGAAGTGGGACCACGTGACAACGGAATTTGTGGTGGGGTTGCCGAGGACCCCGAGTGGGCAGGACAATATTTGGTTGCTGGTGGATAGGCTGACGAAGGTGACTCGGTTGTTACCGGTCAAAGTCAGCTGGAGCGTGTCCAAGTTGGCTCGTTTGTATGTGGAGCGGATCGTGCCGTTGCATGGAGTCCCCATTTCGATCGTGTCGGATCGGGATCCGCGCTTCACTTCTGAATTCTGGAGGAGTTTCCAGCGAGCTCTTGGCACGGAGTTGGCATTTAGCTCGGCGTATCATCCTCAGTCAGATGGTCAGTCTGAGAGGACCATTCAGATTTTGGAGGACATGCTGAGATCCTGCTGCCTGGAGTGGCAGTGGAGTTGGATTCATCACCTACCGTTGGTGGAGTTTGCCTATAACAACAGCTTTCATTCGAGCATCGACATGGCTCCGTATGAGGCATTGTACGGGCGTCCGTGTAGGACTCCGCTTGATTGGTTTGAGGTGGGTGAGCGTGTTTTGACGGGACCGGATTTGGTGCAGCAATGTGTGGATGTTGTGCATCTGGTTCGTCAGAACATGTTGGCGGCCCAGAGTCGGCAGAAGAGCTATGCTGACCGTGGGAGGCAGCCCCTCGAGTTCACCGTGGGCGATCGTGTGTTCTTGAGAGTTTCTCCGATGAAGGGGGTGATGCGTTTTGGACGGCGTGGGAAGCTGAGTCCCCGCTATATTGGTCCTTTCGTGATTATAGAGCGCATCGGTGAGGTTGCTTACCAGTTGCAGTTACCCCCTGAGTTGGCGTCGGTGCATGACGTGTTCCACGTCTCGATATTGTGGAGGTATATGCCCGACGACTCTCACGTGCTCGAGGATTCTGTTTGGCCTGAGGTGACTCCAGATCACTCTCTCCCAGAGTTTCCGATCCGCGTGGAGGATAGGCGAGAGCAGCGCCTGCGGAACAAGGTCATCCCCTTGGTAAAAGTGGTGTGGCAGTGGCACTCTGGTGGTGATGCCTCTTGGGAACGTGAGGACGACATGCGTCAGCAGTTCCCTTACCTGTTTGAGTGAGTCTTCCTCTTCTTTCCCCTTGGGTTGTTCTCAATTTCGAGGACGAAATTCCTTAAGGGGGGAGGGCTGTAATATCCCGGACCTTTCGGATCCTTCTTCGTGGGTCCCGGATCTGGTTTTCGGAGTGTTTGGCTCCGCTGAGTCCGAAATTTTGCTTCGAACATTTTTCGTGCTCGGATCGGCGCGATCCGGGGTCGTTACGGAGGCCCGGAGGCGTCCCGCGGCTTTTCCGCGCGTGTTTTCTGATTTCCGGTGTGTGTTTCGGCTTTTTCTTCGGAAGCTCGTTGCGGGTGAACCGTGCCGTTCACCTGCGCACGAGTGGTACCGTTGCGATCGGTGCGTCCCGAGGATCGCGGGGGTGTAATTTTCTATTTTTTGGAATTTTTTGGATTTTCTATAAAACCCCCCCTATTTTCTCTTTCTTCCCACCTTCTTCTTCTTTTTCTCCTTCTTCCTCCTCTCTTCTCCCCACCGTGACCACCGCCCCTCTCCCCCTCTCTCTCCCATTCGGACGCGGTGAGCCCTTCTCCGGCTGCAGACGGCGGCAGGGCGACGGCGCGGACGCGTGGGGGGCGGTGAGGCGAGCTCGTGGGCGTGCGGCAAGCGTGGGAAACGCGAGGAGGCGGGGTTTCCAAGGGCGTTCTTCGTGGTTTATGGACGATCCGGTGGAGCATTCGCTCCATTGAGGTAGGGTGACGTTCCTTAGCCTCTTGCCGTTTGTTTCCGTGATTTGTAGGCCGCGGGGAGGCCGAGAGAGGCTTGTTTGAGCGGGTTTGGGGTTTTCCATGATTTGGGGAGAGCTCGCCCGATCTATGGTTTTAGCCCGCTATTTCATGTTTTGATGGCTTAGAAGCATGCTAGGGGTCATTCCCCTTGATTTCCCCCTCTCCGGTGGAGGCATGGGGGCGTGGTTGGAGTTTTTGGGCGTTTCTGCCGTTTTCACCGTCGGGTGCGTGTGACGGTCCTTCCAGGGACCGTTACATGATGTAACGCGCCTGGGAGAGACCGTTACATGCCCTTTAGTTAGCCTTTGGGGGTCAGGGACTGTGACGGTCCCCCGATTGACCACCGTTTGAGTGTGACGCGCCTGGGCAGGGCCGTCAGGTGGTTTTTGACCGTTGGTTTCTGACCGTTGGGGGTCAGGGTATGTAACGCATGGGGTCAAGCGCGTTACATTCGTGTAACGCACTGGGCCTATGCCGTTACATCTCGTTTTCACTCTGGGCGTGAGGGTTGTGTAACGCGCTGGTCCAAGCGCGTTACATTCGTGTAATGCGCCGGGCCGGGCCGTTACATTCTGTTTTCCGTGGGACTGTGTAACGGCCTGTGTCGGGCCGTTGGGTGCATGTAACGGTCTTGCCTAGACCGTTACATCCTTGTGACGGCCCAAGAGTGGACCGTCACATGCCTGGTTGCGCCATGAGGGTGGCAACCCCGTTTTTACTCCGACTGTGGCCACCGTGCGACGGGGCTGGTACGTGGGGTGGTTCCCGCACGTCGTCGGATGTGGGCGTTGTTTTCTGTTAGATTGAGAGTCTACTCCTTCAGTGACCCTCCACTAGTCATAGCCCACCAGTACGAGGTGCTGGTCTCACCTGGGAGTGATGTACGGGCACTCACCTTGAGACGGTTTGTGGATCGGTTACCGTAGGCCCCTCGTCGATAGCCAGAGTCCGACTACGGGAGAAAACCGGTCAGAGGGCCAGACCTAGGACGCGTGGTCTGTGTGTGCACACGTGGTTGGGGGTGGTTGGACCCA
Source organism: Amorphophallus konjac (assembly GCA_022559845.1). NCBI lineage: Eukaryota > Viridiplantae > Streptophyta > Magnoliopsida > Alismatales > Araceae > Amorphophallus > Amorphophallus konjac. The sequence continues at coordinate 166,415,932 of CM040129.1, read as the reverse complement.
CGTCAACGGGCGTGACCCCAGCTAGTCACTTGTTTGTGGTTACTTGTGCGGTGTTTGCGCCTTTGGTAGGAGCTACCACGTCAGGCGGTTCACCTGCGGCGCGGTGTAAGACGTCAGGGGACGCTACCGGCTGTGCTTCTAGTGGGTGCTACTCCTGTCGAGTACGGAGTGTCAGACTGTCAGTCGGGGGTTTTCGACCTTCGGGTGTTGCCGAGTTGACCGTTGAGTTCGGTCTTCTCACCTTGACACGTTTGCCGGTTCACGTGCCGCAGGGCTTCGTTCGGTTGAGGACAAGGCTTCCCTTTTCGAGGTACTCTTTTACCGCTAGCGTAGTGATTTCCCGCCTTCGAGGTAGGGTTCGAGTGATCCCTACTGAGTCTTGTTCCGAGACTCATTCCCTGCGTGTTTTTCACCGTGTTTCAGGTGAGGCGCCACCTTCGGGGAGCGCGTCGGGAGTGCAGCGTGGTGCGGGTGCCCAGAGGTAGTGCCAGAGGTCAGAGCCGGGGTATGCCCCGTGTAGCTGTACTTTTCCTTCTTGTCTCTGTACTAGTTGTGGACTACTACTGTTGTTGTTATTTTCCTATTGTGGACCATGTAAAATGTTAATTTATTTCCTGCTTAATACTATAACTGTTTAATTTCTGTAATTACTTGTGATACTTGTGTAGTTTCCACACCATCCTTCTAACCCTTCCGAGTCTTCGGACTCGTGGGTGGCGGTGCGAGCCTCGGGTTATCGGGCCTTCCCGGTAATCGGATTCTCGGGTCGTTACAGTCCTGGACACCCCGTGGGTTTCGTTACCGTGTTTTTGGGTGTCTGGAGGTACCATGTTACCTCGATAAGCATGCCAGTGGGCTTGGTGGGTCCGGGTGACCCCAGGTGTTTCGGGCTTCCGTGTTCTTGCTAGATCGAGTCGCCGTGTATCGGTGTGAGTGCGGTGAGGTTTCCCCGTAAGTCGTTGCTTCTCTGGAAGGTGGCTTCCGAGTGGGCCAAGCGTGTGGCTTTGGACGGTGAGTCCAGTCTCCCAGCCTGGGGCTGGAGGTTTCTTAAGTTCCCTCCTCGAGGGATGGGTCTCGGTAGTTGTGAACTGCCTCGTGAGTTATCGCATTGTGGTTTTGGACCTAGGGTTAGGCCAGATTGACGGCTTAGTGCTGTCATGTGCAACGGTCTTGACCCCGAGTCTTGTGACTCAAAGACCGTTGAGTTTAGTAGGTCTAGTGGACCATCTAGAGTCTGGTGGCGTCGTGCCACCTGTTACTCCGTGTTACTCGCAATGGGTGCGTGCGTGGTTTCCTGTGTCCACGTTCTGTGACATGTTCCACTAGTTGTAGCCTTCTTACGGCACGCGTGTGCTGACCCACTTGGGAGTGGTGGAGCGGCTGACCCAAGAGAGGTGGTTTTTAGGCTGGTTACCGTAGGGCCCCTTGCCTTTGCCACCAGAGTCCGGTGGGGGGAAAAACCAGCTAGAGGACTCAACCTAGAGCAGATTGTCTGTGTGTGCACACATAGTTGGGGGCTTAGGACACGCGCTGACGAGCATGACCCCAGCTAGTCCTTGTTGTGGTACTTGTTGCGTGTTTGAGTCTCACGCCCGGGGCGTCGTAGCTAGACACTTGTGACGGGTGTAAGACGTCAGGGGACGCATCCGGTCGTTCTTCTAGTGGGTGGTGCTCCTGTCACGTGACATGAGTTGTCGTGTACCGGGTTCTGTTTCCGTCCGTGAGACGGGACTTCGTGAGTGGTTTCGGGAGTGTTCCCGGAGTCGAGGTCTGGGGTTTCCAGTGAGCGTCACCGAGGTCCTTTCTCCAGACAGCGTTGTGTTCACGATGGTGAGGTCGTGACCATGTTCCCTGACCGTGTGACTTTGGCACGGGCCCTTTTCGTGAGGGTAGGCCTCCGCTACGGAGGTATCGTGGCATTTTCCTAGTAGCGTGGCTAGGGCGGTTCGTGTCTGGTGGTCCCCGATCGTGGAATCGGGTGGTCGGGTGCGTAGCTTGGTTGTCCCCCGACGGGAGACTAGGTTGTGTTTTCTGGTACAGTAGGAGTAGCTGTAGAGCCGAGGTTTTGCCGGCCACCGTAGTTACTTTCCTACTTTCGTAGTTACTGCTTTCAGTGCCGCTGTTGTTCTCAGTTGGGGTTCCGCGGGATCCCTACTGGGCCAGTGACAGGAGGCTCACCCCTGCTTTTCAGGTGCGGCGGTTCTGCCTCGGGGTTCGAGGGTGCTGTGCGGAGGTTCTTAGTTGCCAGCTTGCCGGGCCGAGTTTTCCCTTGGCATGTGGTACGTTTTACTGCTTTGGACTGTACTTTCTATTGGACTGGACTCTGTTGTAGTTGTTCATTTATTTCTGTTAATTGTTGAATTGTCATGTCTTATTTCCTATTTCTTTATACCTCCACACTCCTTTTTAGCCCTTCCGAGTCCTCCCGGCTCGTGGGCGGCGGTTCGAGTCTCGGGTTATCGGTCCTTCCCGATAACCGGATTCTCTGGTCGTTACAGTCATGGCCGCAGCAGCCGATGTATCATGGCGATTCAGATAGCAGTAGTTCATTCTTCCCATCGTATCCATATCCTCATGCCCATGCTTCAATGTCGCAATATACCGAAGGATACGATCAGCCCTCAGCTGCGCCACCACCGGTCGTGTACGTACAAGGTTCGCAGCAGTATGAATACTACGTACGCATGTACTGGGAGAACTATGCAGGTTAGATGGGTTATGAAGACTATTTATCCTATCTGCGGATCACATTTAATGTCAGATTGTTTGGAGATGGGATGTGGCCCAGTTTGGGCCCATATGATTAGGAGTATGTATCATTTATTTATATTTATAAGTAACTAATAATTAATTATAAATTTCTTCATTTCTTGAGTTTTGTACTTGCCATTGAAGTTACTAATATAAAATTTTACAATATTTGTAGGTCATCATGGACGGACGACGTCACCATGCGTGGGAGCATGGTTACACTGTTGAGGGTGATCGACATATGCACTGTAGATACTACGGACATCGCGTCACCAGAATACATAGATTTACATAGCACCTTGCGGGAGTGGGACGCGATTGCCGTGCATGCGACCGAGTTCCTGGGGATGTCCGACATTACTTTCTGACAGAGTTACAGGAGGGATATGTTTCTCGTAGCAGAGGCGGGACATCCTCTTCTACGTCTAGGGTACCCCCACCACTAGCACAGGGCGAAGTAGGATCTTCCTCCACGTCCAGAGTTTGAGCAGCACCAGTACCAGCACCAGTCACACCAGTAGCACATGATAGATTTGAATGTATAGATGTAGTGAGGACTTTTTTTTAGAGATTTTCATGTACCATCTACCGCTGCATATGACCCATCATTTGTGCAGATGGTTACATATTTTCAGTCTCACCCACATGTACATTTATCCACTATGATAGAGTTAGATTATACGGGTCATCAGTCTCATGTATCTGATTCTTATTGGGATTCGGGATTCACAGATGACTCAGACGAGTGAGTTTTAGTATTTTATACTTCATGACTGGAGTTGAATGATGTCATTATTATGTCTATGTTTACTTTAACATATTTAGTGAGTTTTTTTATCTGTTAGAATAAGATGTTTAATAAAAAGGTGTAATATGTTATTTTTATATAATTAATTGTGTGTAATTTAATATGGATATATTATCATAAAAAATTAACTATACATTCTAATATTATTAAATGTATATAACATTTAATCTTTAAATAAAATTTCATTACAATTTTATTTTTTAAAACTAAATTTAAAATTTTTTAAAAAATTAAAAAATCATGTGACTTGTCGAGAGAGCGGACTGGGTCGCTGGACGACCCGTCCGACCCGACCCGTCCCGTGTCAAGACTGGGTCGACCGGGTCGACAAACCCTACTTATAAGTAACAAGGTTGGCAAACCCTGCTTATAAGTAACAAGGTTTGCTGCATTATTTTTATCGGCCGTGCCAATTTTTTTTTTATGTTCAAGTTGATATGATTTGGTATCGTAGCGAATTGAAAAGATTTTTTTAATGGAACCTCAAATGACAATAAATTTATTTTACGAGGGTTAAGTTATAAAATATATAACCTATCTCTTCTTTCCCCAATCCTCTCTCAGGGGGGTTTAACCCAAGCCACCTCTATGGATGCTTGGTTTGTTTGCTGTTTTGAGGGGAGGCGGGGGCACATGCACCAAAGAGTGAGCAGAGAGGGTTTGGGCAAACCTCATTGGATTTGCGACAACCAGATGGGCATCGCGCCCACGCGGGCCGCGGCTTCGCCTACCTCCACTCTACGGCCAAGGTTGCACACGGATACACCCGCCTCTAATTTATCGCAAAAAAAAGGTTGACTGTATGAATAGTAAAATGTTAATGTTCTCACCATCCTCGTTGAGTTTTTTTATTTGTCCAATGCTAAAATTAACGTGCACGATAAGTAAGTAACTAAGAGGAGGGTGAGTGCCATCTCTCAATATTTTCAAAAAGGAAATTACTGCACCCCCAGGAGATCATAATCAGGGATGAGGGGTGCAACAATCGTTACCATCCAACGTATAATTTCAGCCAACTTTGCAGGCTAATTCCAGACGTTCGTGGAAGTCTCCAGCCAATGTAGACTTTGTGGACTAATTCCATACGTTGGTGCTTAGTCTCCAGCAAACATATATATATATATATATATATATATATATATATATATATATATATATATATATAGAGAGAGAGAGAGAGAGAGAGAGAGAGAGAGAGAGAGAGAGAGAGAGAGAGAGAGAGAGGCTATAATTAGGCCCCACACAAATTGCAAAAGGAAAAAAAATACATATAAATTAGTATCATTGATTTTTCCGGCACGATGTAACCGGGAGTACATACATGCTATGAGTAGTATCGATGTAGTAAAAGTACGTGACCACATACTATATAATGAGAATAAGACGTATCGATCTCTACCAATATTTGAACGTGTCTAGATCAAGAATACTAATCTGGGTTAACCATTAGATCTAGTAGAACTGGAAAGGTTTGGGATCTTAATTAATTATATGTGCACTTGAATTAACATGTACTCACTAATTAATATGTGCAATAATGCGCGTTTATCACCACCGTTTCTTATTGTACGTACATGTTGTAAGTGAATACGTACTCAAAATACATAGCAGGTCCCGTCCCCAACTGGAAGAGGCATCTTAATTATGGGTGGATTGGATGCGCAATTAATTATTTCCTGGTCGTTGTCGTATGTGATGTCATCGTGCCAGCGTCATATATCAATATATATCCAATTTCCAGGCAGAGCTGTAGCGAGAGGAATCCTTCCGATATGTGCCCTATCACATCATTGACCCCCGTCGGCGGACTCCTCGTCCACTGCATATATCAATAAAAATTAAAGTAGAATCATTTCACCATATTTCTGCTGCTTCGTAGAACCTGCAATTTCCGGGCATGACCTAGCGGGCCGGCCGGGAATCGGTCCCCATATGCGCCCATCACATCATTGTGACTCCTCTTCTAAGTGGTAGTCTTCCCATCAAATTCAAACTTATCTCACAAACCGGAAACAGTGTAATGCCAAAGACCCCCTTCTCCGAGTGGATGAGATTAAGAATCAGATGAGACACATCCGGTCCCTCCCTCCCGCTGAGGAAAATATCAAAAAAGAAGCTCTGTTTGGAAAGTCAGTTAGAGGAACAAGTCAAGATGAAGGAGGAATTCCAGAAACAAAGAGCAAAGGCACACTGGTTCAAGGAGGGAGATATATGTACTAAATTCTTCCATACAAAGGTCCTGAACAGACGAACAAACAACAAAATTTCCTGGATTAGGCTTCCGGATGACAGCTGGATAGGGGAAACCAAAGTTATCAAAGACACCTTCGTCTACTATTTCAAGCAACTGTACACTTCCACCACACCTGCCCCCCTCCAGTCGCATCTTCCTTTACCAAACAGGCCCATATCTCAGGCCGAGGACCAAGATTTCCATTCCCCCCTCCCCTCTACCAAAGAAATTGAAGCGGCCCTTCACAACATGAATCCCAGGAAATCCCCTGGGCCTGATGGCTTCCCACCTCTTTTCTACCAAAAATATTGGCCTATCCTCAAAACCCAGTGCACGGAGCTCATCACATCCTTCTTTCACAGTCACACCCTCCCCACCACTCTCGACCATACCCATATCACCCTTATCCCTAAAACACAACCCTCGTCAACACCCACGGACTTTAAACCCATAAGTCTTTGCAATGTGCTTTATAAAATCATCACCAAAATCCTGGCCAACCGCATTAAGCCAATTCTCCAGCAAGCAATCTCCACTAACCAAAATGCATTAATTTGTTCCCCACAGATTTACCTCAGATTGTATTACTATAGTGCAGGAAATGATACATTCCATTAGGTCAAAGAAAGGGAAAAATGGTCTGTTTGGGCTCAAGCTTGACATCAGTAAAGCATATGACAGCCTTGAATGGCCCTTCATTGATGCAGCCATGGGAAAATTGGATTTCTCAGTAATATCCAGAAAGCGTGTCTCCAATGCATTAGCACGATCACCTACTCAATCAACATCAATGGCGAGCCCACAGGTATGATCCACCCAACAAGAGGGATAAGGCAAGGCTGCCCCCTTTCTCCATACATATATATCATATGTGCAGAAATCCTCACCTGCTTGATCAGGGATAGAGTTATATAGGGGGAGATCCAAGGTCTCAGGGCTAACATCAAAGCTCCAACAATCACCCATGTGATGTACGCGGATGATATTTTCATATTCGGCAAGGTGGAGGAATCGGAGATCAGAGAATACATGGACATCCTTCAAACATATTCAGCCTGATCAGGTCAGTCCCCCAACAGAAAGAAATCCGGCTTCATTTTCAGTCCCAATATATCCCCCACCCTGCAAGAACATCTATGTCATATTACTAGCATAAATTGTCTACCTAAACGTGAGATGTACCTGGGAGTGCCCCTTTGGCAAGAAAAGAGAAGGATCCAGCAGTACAGATTTCTAGAAAATAAGATTAGATCCAAGTTGAGCAATTGGAAGTGCAAAACGCTATCTCCAGCAGGGAGGGCTACCCTCATACACTCCACCCTCTCATCCATCCCCTCACACATTATGGCCACCACCCTCCTCCCCAAAGGTATTATTCATAAGCTAAATCAACTAGAATGCCAATTCTGGTGGGGAGAAGATCCAAACAAGTATAGAATACACTTTTATAACTGGGAAAGACTTAAGCTACATAACATGGCAGGGGGACTGGGTTTTAGAGACCCTAAGTTCTTGAACAAACCTGCCATTATGAAGGTGGTCTGACGGTTTATATGTGATTCTCAGTCACTATGGGCCGCTATCCTGAGAGCAAAATACTTACAGGGCAGGGATTTCTGGACGGTCAAGAAACCAGCCAGTTGCTCACACATCTGGACCGCTATTGTAATATCCCGAACCTTTCGGATCCTTCTTCATGGGTCCCGGACCTGGTTTCTCGGAGTGTCTGACTCTGTTGTGTCCAAAATTTCGTTTCGGACATCTTTTACGTTCGGATCGGCGCGATCCGGAGTTGTTTCGGAGGCCCGAAACGCGTCCGCGACTTTTCCGCGTGTGTTTTTCAATTTCCGGTGTGTGTTTCGGCAATCCCTTTGGAACCTCATTACGGGTGAATCAGGTCGTTCACCTGGGCACGAGTGGTACCGTTGCGATCGATGCATTCCGAGGATCCCGGAAATGTAATTTTTAATTTTTTGGTATTTTCTGGATTTTCTATAAATACCCAACCCATTTTCTCTCTCCCCCACATTTTCTTCTTCTTCTTCTTCTTTCCTTCCTCCCCCACCGTGAGAATCGCCCCCTCCCCCTCTCTCTCTCCCATTCGACCGCGGCGGCGTCTCCTCCGACTGCAGATAGCGCGGGGCGACGGCGTGACGACGTGGGCGACAGCGAGGCAATCGTGGCGGCATAAAGCTTGTGGGGAATCGTGAAGGGGGGAGGGATCTAAAAGTGTCTTCCTTGATTTCGGCAACGATTCGGCGGAGCTTTCGCTCCATTGAGGTAGGGGGACGAATCCCTATGATCATCCCGTCATCTCCCGCGATTTGTAGGCCTAATGGGAGCCGAGAGGGGTATTTTTGAGCGGGTTAGGGTAAAATCATGATTTTGGGAGAGTTCGCCCGATCTATGATTTTAGGCCATGATTTCGCGTTTTGATGGCTTAGAAGCGTGCTAGGGGTCCCCAGGGGTCTTCCCCTTTGATTTCCCCCTCTCCTATGGAGGCATGGGGGCGTGGTTGGAACTTTTGGGCGTTTCACGCCGTTTCACCGTCGAGTCGGTGTGACGCCCTAGGATGGGTGTGTCACAGCCCTGTTGTTAGCCAGTTGGGGTCTGTGGGCTGTAACGGTCCCACGATAGACCGCCATGGCGCTGTGACGCGCCTGGGTTGGACCGTCAGGGATGTTCTGACCGTTGGTTTTCGACCGTTGGTTTTTGACCGTTGGGGGTCAAGGCCTGTGACGCACCAGGATTGGCGCGTCACAGCCTTGTGACGCCCCTGTGTGGGTGCGTCAGGGCAGGCGCATTCCCACACTATAACGTACCAGAGTTGGTCCGTTACAGTCTGTGACGCACCGAGTGGCACGCGTCACAGCTTGTTCCTTCGTGCCTTGTGACGCACCAAGCTGAGAGCGTCAGGCCTGTGACGCACCAGCGTAGGCGCGTCATAGTCATTTTTACACTGAGGGTCTGACACACCTGTGTTGGGCCGTCAGATGACTGTGACGGTCAGCCTTAGACCGTCAGAGCCTGTGACGCGTCTAGGGTAGACCGCCAGGCTCAGGATTGCTCCGGATGGTTTGCAGTCCCGTTTTTCTTCCGACTGTGGTCACCGTGCGACGATGCTGGTAGGTGGGACAGTCCCCGTACATCGTCGGATGCGGACGTTATTTTCCGTTGACTTGAGAGTCTACTTCTTCAGTGACCCTCCACTAGTCATAGCCTACCTGCACGCGAGTGGATCCACCATGGAGTGGTGGAGAGGCTACCCTGAGGACGATTTTTAGACTGGTTTCCGTCGGTCCCCTCGTCGGTAGCCAGAGTCCGGCTCCAGGGGAAAACCAGTTAGAGGCCAAACCTAGGATGTACGGTCTGTGTGTGCACACGTGGTTGGGGGCGGTTGGACTCACGCTGACGGGCGTGACCCCAGCTAGTCACTTCTTTGTGGTTACTTGTACGGTGTCCGTGCCTCTGGTAGGCGCTACCATGTTAGGCAGTTCACCTGCGGTGCGGTGTAAGACGTCAAGGGATGCTATCGACTGTGCTTCTAGTGGGAGGTAATCCTGTCGAGTCGGGAGCGGCAGACTGTCAGTCTTGTGACTTCGACCTTCAGGTTTTAGTCGGGTTGACCGTTGTGTTCCGGTCGTTTCACCGTGACATGTGTGTCGGCTTTCGTGCCGTGAGACCGGTGTTTTGTAGATGGCAGGGCTTCCCTTCCGAGGCTCGCTTACTGCTAGCGTAGCGGTTTCTCCGTTTGCGAGGTAGGGTTCGAGTGATCCCCATGAGTCTTGTTCTGAGACTCATTCCCTGCGTGTTTTTATCGTGTTTCAGGTGAGGCGCGGCTTCAGGGGAGCACATCTGAGGTTCAGCGTGGTTCGGATGCCCAGCGTTAGTGCCAGCGGTCAGAGCCGGGGTATGCCCCGTGTAACTGTACTTTTATTTCTTGTCTCTGTACTAGTTGTAGACTATTATTGTTATTTTATTGTTATCTTGTGGACCATGTATTAATTAAAACGTTATTTATTTCTTGCTTAATTATATAATATGTTTAATTTCTGTAATTATTTGTGATACTTGTGTAGTCTCCACACCATCCTTCTAACCCTTCCGAGTCTTCGGACTCGTGGGTGGCGGTACGAGTCTCAAGTTATCGGGCCTTCCCGGTAATCGGATTCTCGGGTCGTTACAGCTGGTATCAGAGCGCGGTTGTGGAGTTATACGAGAATCACATGTAATTGTAGTGATCCACTAGTCCACAGCGATGATGTACAGCTGACACTGGCATCTGGCATCGTGTGTTTTTCTTAACCTTGCTGTTCCGTGTTTTCTTTCTTTTGCTTCAGGAGCGAGCATGACGCCGAGGCGGAGCACTCGCTCTCAGCAGGGGTAGTCGGCTGGAGGTCAGGAGATCCAGCAGGAGGTTCAGCGGGAGCAGGAGGAGCAGAGTAGAGTGCCACATGCGGCCACCGAGACAGTGGATACTGCGAGATTTCCGGGGGTCGAGGATTTCTTTTGTGGCATGTACCAGCTTATGTCGCAGCAGTTCGGCGGAGAGGCTGGTGAGGGCTCGTCGATCAGGGGTGGGCCACGCCGAGCAGTGAGGGATTTCTTGCAGTTCCATCCACCTTACTATGGCGGTCAGCCAGACCCTGATTTGGCTCGAGATTGGCTCGACGAGATGGAGCGGGTGTTCAGTTCCGCGCGATGTACTGCAGAGGACAGAGTGATGTTGGCCTACAACCAGTTGCAGGGTACAACTCGAGCGTGGTGGTCTTCCGAGTGCAAGACGTCTTTTCAGTCGCGTCCCCTTGAGCAGATTGCGTGGAGTGACTTTGTCAGCGCTTTTGAGCGTGCCTACTATCCAGAATATATTGCTACGTAAAGGATGCGTGAGTTTTTGGAGCTGGTCCAGGGTGACATGTCCGTGTTGCAATATAGGGCCCGATTTGTTGAGCTGGGTCGGTATGTACCGCATATCATGGAACATGAGAGGGTGAAGACCGCACAGTTCGTACAGGGCTTGAGGCAGGAGTTGAGACACCATTTGATCGCGAACGCTGCCACTGATATGGAGACAGCGTCTCATGTCGCGGCTTCCTTGGAGATGGATATGCAGAGGACTCGAGGACCAATTAGCCAGGGGCAGTCTTTGTCAGGTCGTAGCCAGCAGTCGGCTACCCAACAGCAGGGTTCTTTCCAGCATACTTTGGGTGGTTCAGGAGCGCCGACACCGGCAGCCTCAGTGACAAGATCGATGTCTTTTGGCTCGAAGGTCAAGATGTTCCTCGGGAAGAGTTTCCGAAGGAAGAAGAAGGGAGGCCGTGAGCAGCAGGCATCGTCGGGCAGTGAACAGCAGCCGGTTCCTTTTCAGCGTCAGGGATCAGTGGGTGGATCGCGAGGACCATGTCCACGGTATAGCGAGTTCCATCCAGGTAGGCAGTGCACGGCGTCGATAGTTTGTTTTCGGTGTGACCAGCCAGGGCATATGGCGCGTGAATATCCTCAAAGGCAGCAGCAGCAGCAGGTTCCCCAGCAGCAGAGGCCACAGCAGCAGCAGCACCAGCATGGATAATATCCGCTGCTACCCAGGTCAGCTAGTGTGGGAGGCAGGCAGAGAGCTCGAGGCCAGATTACACACATGACCAGGGTAGAGGCAGTGGTGTCGCAGCTCATGGAAGGTACCGTTCAGATTTTAGGTTGTGCGGCTCGGGTTTTATTTGATTCTGGCGCGTCTCATTCATTTATTTTGGAGGATTTCACGCTGAGTATCGAGGAGCCGGTGACCCAGTTGTCTTGTTATCTAACAGTGGAGTTGCCTTCGGGTGATTTTATGATCACTCCGTATTATTTTGATGAGGTTCCGGTGTGGGTGGAAGGGCGGAGTTTACCGACTAGGCTCTTTGCGTTGCCGCTTCAGGACTTCGATGTGATTTTGGACATGGATTAGCTCGAGGCACATCATGCGTTGGTGGATTACGGCTCGAAGAGGGTTTATTTTCAGTAACTTCGTGGACCCACCTTCTATTTCCAAGGTATCAGGTCTTCCTTTTCCCGTTTCTTTATTTCGGCGATTTGAGCTCGTCATTTACTTGATTTGGGTTGTCAGGGTTTTCTCGCTTCTGTGGTCTTAATAGACCAGCCGTGTCCAGATGTCGAGGACAGTTCGGTGGTGTGCGAGTTTCCTGATATTTTTCCGGAGGACTTACCTGGATTGCCTCTCCAGCGGGAGATCGATTTCGTTATCGAGGTTGTGCCGGGTACGGGACCTTTGGCGAAGGCTCCCTACCGTATGGCCCCCGCTGAGTTAAGAGAGTTGAGGGCGCAATTGCAGGAGTTGTTGGCCAAGGGGTACATTCGTCCTAACTTTTCCCCTTGGGGTGCGCCAGTGCTGTTCGTGAAGAAGAAGGACGATAGCTTGCGGTTGTGCATTGACTACCGGTAGCTGAATAAGGTGACCATTAAGAACAAGTATCCGTTGCCACAGATTGATGATTTGTTCGACCAGCTTCAGTCTGCTCGAGTGTTCTCACAGATTGATTTGCGGTCTGGTTACTATCAGCTGAGGATTCACGAGTCCAATATAGAGAAGAATACGTTTAGTACGAGGTGCGGGCATTATGAGTTCTTGGTAATGCCGTTCGAGCTCACCAATGGCCCTGCAGCCTTCATGGACTTGATGCAGAGGGTGTTTCGTCCGTACTTAGACCAGTTCGTGGTTGTCTTTATGGATGACATCCTAGTTTATTCGTAATCTGCCGAGGAGCACGCGTATCATTTGGGTGTGGTGCTACAGATGTTGCGAGATCACCAGTTGTAGGTGAAGCTCAGTAAGTGCGAGCTCTGGCTTCGTGAGGTGTACTTTCAGGGCACGTGATCTCTGGTGATGGTATTTCCGTGGACCCCACCAAGGTCGAGGTAGTAATGCAGTGGCCGATGTCGAGGTCGGAGACGAAGATCCGAAGTTTCTTGGGACTTGCGGGCTATTATCGCCGATTTATCCAGGATTTTTCTCGCATTGCGGCCCCGATGATCAGACTTACGCGGAAGGATGCGCCTTTTGTCTGGACTGATGAGTGTGAGCAGAGTTTCAAGGAATTGAAGAGATTGCTCACCTCGGCTCCGATATTGGTCTTACCTTCTGGATCGGATTGCTCACCTCGGGAGATTTTGTAGTGTGTATAGATGCTTCCGGGGTCGGATTGGGGGCTGTGTTGATGCAGCATGGTAGAGTGGTGGCTTATGCATCTCGGCAGCTGAAGCCCCACGAGGAGAACTACCCTACCCATGACTTGGAGTTGGCAGCTGTGATCTTCGCGTTGAAGATCTGGAGGCATTATCTGTACGGTGAGAAGTTCGAGGTGTTCACTAACCATCAGAGTTTGAGGTATGTGTTCACGCAGAGGGACCTTAACCTCAAGCAGAGGCGTTGGATAGAGTTTATGAAGGATTATGACTTCACCCTGTCTTATCAGCCGGGCAGGATGAACGTCGTCGCCAATGCCTTGAGTCGGAAGGTCGTGGTCAGTGCCTTGATGTTGAGGAAGTGGAGGCTCTTGGAACAAGTGTTCGAAGTATCATTCAGGCTCAAGATTCTCTGAGAGCCAGGGTTAGCAGTGCTTGCGAGTCTGACTGTCACGCCAGCTATCCACCGTCAGGTGACAGAGGCTCAGCATGCAGATCCTGAGTTGCCCCGGATTTTAGCTATGACTGATGTGGAGCTCGACAAGGACGGTGCTGCGAGATTTCGTGGTAGACTGTACGTCCCAGTCGAGGAGCAGGTTCGTCGTGCGGTATTACGCGAGGCTCATGGGAGCAGGTACACCGTACACCCGGGTGCGACGAAGATGCATCGGAACTTGTGGAGGCAGTTCTGGTGGCCTGGCATGAAGAGAGATGTTACCGAATTTGTGGCCAGGTGCCTGACCTGTCAGCAGGTGAAGGCGGAGCATCAGCGACTAGGAGGTACTCTCCAGCCCTTGGATGTTCCTGCGTGGAAATGGGACCACGTGATCACGGATTTCGTGGTGGGATTGCCGAGGTCTCCGAGTGGGCAGGACAGTATTTGGTTGCTGGTGGATAGGCTGACGAAAGTGGCTCGGTTGTTACCGGTCAAATTCAGCTGGAGTGTGCCTAAGTTGGCTCGTTTTTATGTGGAGCGGATCATTCCGTTGCATGGGATTCCCATCTCCATTGTGTCGGATCAGGATCTGCGCTTCACTTCTGGATTCTGGAGGAGTTTCCAGCGAGCTCTTGGTACGGAGTTAGCTTTTAGCTCGGCGTATCATCCTCAGTCCGATGGTCAGTCAGAGAGAACCATCCAGACTTTGGAGGATATGTTGAGATCCTGCTGCCTGGAGTGGCAGGGGAGTTGGATTCACCATCTGCCATTGGTGGAGTTTACCTACAACAACAGCTATCATTCGAGCATCGGCATGGCCCCTTACGAAGGGTTGTATGGGCGTCCGTGTCAGACTCCACTCGATTGGTTCGAGGTTGGTGAGCATGTTTTGACGGGACCGGAGTTGGTGCAGCAGTGTGTGAACGTTGTGCACTTGGTTCGTTAGAACATGTTGGCGGCCCAGAGTCGGCAGAAGAGCTACGCTGACCGGAGGAGGCAGCCTCTTGCATTCGTCGTGGGCGATCGTGTGTTCTTGAGAGTTTCTCCGATGAAGGGGATGATGCGTTTTGGACGGCGTGGAAAGCTGAGTCCCCACTATGTCGGTCCTTTCCGTATTATGGAGGGCATCGGTGAGGTAGCTTATCGGTTGTAGTTACCCCTTGAGTTGGCGTCCGTGTATCACGTGTTTCACGTCTCGATGTTGCAGAAGTATATGCCCGATGACTCCCATGTGTTTGAGGATTCTGTTTGGCATGAGGTGACTCCAGATCTTTCTCCCCCAGAGTTTCCCGTCCGCGTTGAGGATAGGCGAGAGCAGCGCCTGCGGAACAAGGTCATCCCCTTGGTCAAGGTGGTGTGACAGCGGCACTCTGGTAGTGAGACTTCTTGGGAGCGTGCGGACGAGATGCATCAACAGTTCCCTTACCTGTTTGAGTGAGTCTTCCTCTTCTTTTCCCTTGGGTTGTTCTCAATTTCGAGGACGAAATTCTTTAAGGGGGGAGGGCTGTAATATCCTGGACCTTTCGGATCCTTCTTCGTGGGTCCCGAATCTGGTTTCTCGGAGAGTCTGGCTCCGTTGTGTCTGAAATTTCATTTCGGACATCTTTCACGTTCGGATCGACGCGATCCGGAGTTGTTTCGGAGGCCCGGAGCGAGTCCGTGATTTTTCTGCGTGCATTTTTTGATTTTCGGTGTGTGTTTTGGTAATCCCTTCGGAATCTCGTTGCGGGTGAACCGGGTCGTTCACCTGGGCACGAGTGGTACCGTTGCGATCGGTGCGTTCCGAGGATCTCGGAAATGTAATTTTTAATTTTTTGGTATTTTCTAGATTTTTTAGATTTTCTATAAATACCCAACCCCTTTTCTCTCTCCCCCATCTTTTCTTCTCCTTCTTCCTCTTTCCTTCCTCCCCCACCATGAGAACTGCCCCTCCCCCTCTCTCTCTCCCATTCGACCGCGGCGGCATCCCCTCAGGCTGCAGACGGCGTGGGGCGACGGCGTGACGACGTGGGCGACGGCGAGGCGATCGTGGCGGCGTAAAGCTTGTGGGGAATCGTGAAGGGCGAGAGTTCTAAAAGCGTCTTCCTTGATTTCGACAACTATTCGGTGGAGCTTTCGCTCCATTGAGGTAGGGGGACGAATCCCTATACTCATCCCGTCATCCCCCGCGATTTGTAGGCCTAATGGGAGCCGAGAGGGGTGTTTTTGAGCGGGTTAGGGCAAAACCATGATTTTGGGAGAGTTCGCCCGATCTATGATTTTAGGCCATGATTTCACGTTTTGATGGCTTAGAAGTATGCTAGGGGTCCCCAGGGGTCTTCCCCTTTGATTTCCCCCTCTTATATGGAGGCATGGGGGCGTGGTTGGAATTTTTGGGCGTTTCACGCCGTTTCACCGTTGGGTCGGTGTGACGGTCCTTTCAGTGACCGTCACACAGTGTGACGCCCCAGGATGGGTGTGTCGCAGCCATGTCGTTAGCCAGTTGGGGTCTGTGGGCTGTAACGGTCCCACGATAGACCGCCACGGCGCTGTGACGCGCCTGGCTTGGACCGTCAGGGACGATCTGACCGTTGGTTTTTGACCGTTGGGGGTCAAGGCCTGTGACGCACAAGGACTGGCGCGTCACAGCCTTGTGACGTCCCTGTGTGGGTGCGTCAGGGCAGGCGCATTCCCACACTGTAACGCACCAGAGTTGGTCCGTTACAGTCTGTGACGCACCGAGTGGCACGCTTCACAGCTTGTTCCTTCGTGCCTTGTGACGCACCAAGCTGGGTGCGTCAGGCCTGTGACGAACCAGTGTAGGCGCGTCACAGTCATTTTTGCACTGAGGGTCTGACACACCTGTGTTGGGCCGTCAGATGACTGTGACGGTCAGCCTTAGACCGTCAGAGCCTGTGGCGTGTCTAGGGTAGACCGCCAGGCTCGGGATTGCTCCGGATGGTTTGCAGTCCCATTTTCCTACCGACTGTGGTCACCGTGCGACGGTGCTGGTACGTGGGACAGTCCCCGTACATCGTCGGATGCGGACGTTATTTTCTGTTGACTTGAGAGTCTACTCCTTCAGTGACCCTCCACTAGTCATAGCCTACCTGCACGCGAGTGGACCCACCAGGGAGTGGTGGAGAGGCTACCCTGAGGATGGTTTTTAGACTGGTTTCCGTTAGGCCCCTCGTCGGTAGCTAGAGTCCGGCTCTAGGGGAAAACCAGTTAGAGGCCAAACCTAGGACGTACGGTCTGTGTGTGCACACGTGGTTGGGGGCGGTTGGACCCACACTGACGGGCGTGACCCCAGCTAGTCACTTGTTTGTGGTTACTTGTATGGTGTACGTGCCTCTGGTAGGCGCTACCACGTTAGGCAGTTCACCTGTGGTGCGGTGTAAGACGTCAAGGGACGCTACCGACTGTGCTTCTAGTGGGAGGTACTCCTGTCAAGTTGGGAGTGGCAGACTGTCAGTCTTGTGACTTCGACCTTCGGGTTTTAGTCGGGTTGACCGTTGTGTTCCGGTCATTTCACCGTGGCATGTGTGTCGGCTTTCGTGCCGTGAGACCGGTGTTTTGTAGATGGCAGGGCTTCCCTTCCGAGGTACTCGCTTACTGCTAGCGTAGCGGCTTCTCCGTTTTCGAGGTAGGGTTCGAGTGATCACCACTGAGTCTTGTTCTGAAACTCATTCCCTGCGTGTTTTCACCGTGTTTCAGGTGAGGCGCGGCTTCAGGGGAGCGCGTCTGAGGTTCATCGTGGTTCGGATGCCCAGCGTTAGCGCCAGCGGTCAGAGCCGGGGTATGTCCCGTGTAGCTGTACTTTTATTTCTTGTATCTGTACTAGTTGTGGACTATTGTTGTTATTTTATTATTATCTTGTGGACCATGTATTAATTAAAACGTTGTTTATTTCTTGCTTAATTATATAATCTGTTTAATTTCTGTAATTATTTGTGATACTTGTGTAGTCTCCACACCATCCTTCTAACCCTTCCGAGTCTTCGGACTCGTGGGTGACGGTACGAGTCTCGGGTTATCAGGCCTTCCCGGTAATCGGATTCTCGGGTCATTACAGCTATGATGTCAGTAAGAAAAGAAATCAAAAGCGGTTTGTTCAAGCTTGTCCAAGACGGCCGCAGTAGAAATATATGGGAAGACAAATGGATACCTGACAGGCCAGGCCCACCTGCCCCTCTCAAAGAGACTAGGCTGAGCTCCCTGAATCTAGTCTCACAGTTAATCACCAACAACCAATAAAATCAATCCCTCATCTGACTCTACTTTCAGAAAGAGACAGCGGATCAGATCCTAAGCATAAATCTGCCACAGTTTGCTAGCACCAAGGGGGACATCACCATTTGGAGTCTCACTCAGAGTGGGCAGTTCTTCACAAAATCGGCCTACAGGATGATGGCCGAGATATCCCTCCCACCCTCGACATCCACAAATCATGATATCTAGAAGGTAATCTAGAACCCCCTCAACTACAACAACATACCACCAAAAGTTTCAATTTTTGTCTGGAAATGTATTGCAGAAGTCCTCCCAGTTAACTCCAGAATAGCTAAGCATAATAAGGCTATAGATCCTAGCTGTCCTCTCTGTTACAACGATGAAGAGTCCATTCAACACATGCTTTTCTCCTGCAATGTAGCGAGAGCTATATGGAAGATGTCCCCATTAAACTACCACTCAGCTGAGGACTCCAGAGCACTTGAGGACAGAATTCTGGATTGGATCAGCCCACCCCTGGCAACAGGAAGGAGAGATACCCAGGTGTTTTCCATGTGTTACGCTATCATGTGGCATATTTGGGTGGCGAGATGCAAAAAAGTCTTCGAGGGTAAAGAGGAGCACCCGTGTTCCATAATGGCAAAATCTTTGAATCATCTCCACAACTGGGGAGGCATCCGGGAGGTCCACTGCAATCCCACTCCTCAGCGCACAGCCCTTTGGCGTCCTCCGGAGGGCCAAAACCTTAAAATCAATGTGGATGCAGCTTTCTCAGCTGGGCAGGGAGCCGCGGGAATCATCTTGACGAATTCAACAGCCTTCCCACTCCGCTGTCAGCAATTCTAGTTCGCAGCCTCCTCCCCGGAACAGGCAGAGACCCTAGCTATGCTTCAAGCCCTAAAATTAGCTGCATCTCAACCCCAGCAGGTGACGGTCGAGGGGGACACTCTCAATGTTATAAATTATATTAACGGGACCTCACCCCCCCCCCCCCCCCCCGTGGAGAATTATCCCTATCATCCTAGACTGTAGGAGCCTGCTAAACCCCTCACACATCCTGGTGGAGTTCACTCCCAGGTCTGCCAACTCCTTGGCCCATGCTCTGGATAAAGAGGCCTTCCATCTTAAATCCAACAAGGTATGGTCGTTCCCGACCATTAGTCTGAATATGAAATGAAGGAACCAATTATTAAATTAATATACTATAATAGCAAAAGAGAAATAAGTTTAGAATCGCCTGATTGGGAGAAAAACGTGTCTCGGATGACACTGTCTTTGAAACGGAAGATGCCCCCTCCTTGTAGCATAGGGTTCACTGGCGTTCCATCTCCGAGATATGACTCCCCCGCGATTCCGCCGACTTCTCTAGGTGCAAGGCTAGAGTAGTCCCAAATCCGATCACTTGTTGATGAAGAATGCCCAGAGTAAAAGAAATAAATTGTTGTTGAAGCAGAAGCAAAAAACCAGAGAGCACAGAAGAGTTTCGTTCGCAGAGAATTTCAGAGAGAGCACAGTTTCGCAGTAGTGTTTTTTGTAGTACATAAACTCAAAAATGAGCCCCCTTATAGAAGTCTCGGGCGGTTGGAAAGGAAGCAACATTTGGCCAACGCCCAACAGATGCGACCAAACGATAGGCCTAAATCGAATTCAAACTCAGTAACCGAAGCGACTCGGCCCGGCACGGCCTGACTCAACTCAGCGCAGCGTAGCGCAGCGCGGCCCTGCCCAACATGACACGACGTGACGCGATGCGGCTCGGTACAAACAAAAAAATAAATAAATAAATAACTAAATCTATTATTTACTTCTATTCAATCAAACTACTTAATATGACACATAATTCGAGCCCACATCCTATGTCCCTTGGGTCTCGACGCAAGGGTGAGCTCTCCAATACATAAAACCAAGGAAGTCTTTCCAACTTCCAATACGGGACAAAACATTAATGAAGGAATTTGAATCAACAAATAGGGCACAAATTCTAACATTCCCCCACTTGATTCAAATTCCAAAATCAACGAAGGAAACAAAATAAAACAAAGTTCTAGGCAGAACTACTATGTCATAGGTGAAGGTGTCTTCCGGACTTGAACCTTCACTTAGTGATATTAAGTCATCATCTGAAAGAGACTGTAGTGGACTGGGCCTTGAACTAAGCCCTTTTACTCAGACTGTTACTTAATTCACAACATAGTACATCAGTGATCAGATTCTTTATATGGTAGTGCTATAGGCCATGCACTAATATCTCGTCTCATGAGGGCTCAAGAGAATACCCAATTCCCATAGATCGCGGCCCCACGATCACACTCACGTAGGTGGGTCTCCAAGGGTACCTGCCACGATCCATACCCTGCCTTATAAGGCCGTGATCCCTTTAAGAACATATCTCATCCTAGTGCTGTTACAGTAGAGCACTAATCATCATTCACGGGGATAGGTATACAAAGTAAGTAGTGCTCTCCAGTTACCCAATAGCTCATATTCCACATTGAACCTACTTCATGGGATCTCCAATCACATAGGTTGGGTATCTGCTATGGTAACTGACTGTGGGATTTCAACCCCATCCACCTTGATGATTCTAATACTAGCCTCCTCGCTAGACCTTTTGTAAAAGGATCTGCCATATTATCCAATGATTTTATAAATTCTAATGATATCACACCTTGTGGTATTTTCTCTCTCATAGAGTTCCATCTAATACTCAGATGTCTTCTCTTTTCATTAATTGTAGTCTGTTTAACTTTATCTATCACAGAATGACTATCACAATGCATAGAAATTGCAGGTAAAGACTTATTCACAACAGGAATATCAGATAAAATATTCTTAAGCCACTCAGCTTCAGCACATGCAATATCTAATGCAATTAATTCAACTTCCATAGTGGATCTAGCCATTATAGTTTGTTTTGCAGATTTCCCTGCCACAGCAGTCCCTCCTAGGGTGAACACATAACCACTTGTAGAAATGGTATCATAAGAATTAGTGATCCAATTTGCATCACAATACCCTTCCAGGATAGTAGGGAATCCAGAAAATGTTAATGCTAAATCCATTGTTCCTTGAAGATATTTGAAAACTCTTTCTAAAGCATGCCAATGTTCTTGACTAGGGTTACTAGTGAATCTACTTAGTACCCCCACAACATAAGCTAAATCAGGTCTAGTGCTATTTGTTAAATACATGAGATTACCTATGATTTGTGCATATTTTTCTTGAGAAATAGGTTTATTTAATTTTTTTGTTAAGTTTGTACCAGGAGTAAAGGGTGTAGAAATAGGAATACAATCTAAATAATTGAACCTTTCTAAAATTTTATGTACATAATGAGATTGAGACATGGAAATGCCATTAGTTGTTTTGATGAGTTTAATTCCTAAAATCACATCAGTAGGACCTATATCTTTCATGTCAAATTGAGAAGATAAAAAGAACTTAGTTTCATTAATAATTTCCATGTTGGTTCCAAATATTAAAATATCATCAACATAAAGACATAATATCACACAGGAAGAATCAACAACTTTACTATAAACACATTTATCAGAATCATTTATAATAAAACTATTACCTAAAACAACCTTGTTGAATTTTTCATTCCATTGTTTAGGTGCTTGTTTCAAACCATACAAGGACTTAATTAACTTGTAGACTTTATTCTCTTGTCCACATACCACAAAACCTTCTGACTGATCCATATAGATCTCCTCTTCTAAATCTCCATTAAGGAAAGCAGTTTTAATGTCCATTTGATGGACCTCGAGTCTATATATAGCAGCCAAGGTAATTAACACACGTATGGTGGCAAATCTAGAAACAGGAGAGTATGTATCAAAATAATCCATGCCTTTCTTTTGAGTGTAACCTTTAGCAACTAATCTTGCCTAAAATTTATCAATAGAACCATCAGGTTTAAATTTCCTTTTAAAGATCCATCTACATCGAATTGGTTTACATCCAGGGGGTAAATCACATAAAATCCATGTATGATTATTCATAATTGAGTCCATTTCGCTATTAATGGCTTCCTTCCAAAAACTTGAATCAACAGAGCTCATTGCATCATGAAAGGTCTGAGGATCATCCTCAGCTAAATAAATTAAGAAATCATCATCAAAGTTCTTTTCTTTTCTTACTCTTTTAGGTCTTTCTACAACAGATTCAGGTTCTATGATAGAAGTGTCATGTTGAGAGAGATTATTAGATGATGTTCCTTCTTCAATATGTCTAGTGACATTATTTTTCATAGGAAAAATATTTTTGTAATAAACAGCATCAGATGCTCTTATTTCAATAATAGTGTTGACAGTTATTTCACTAATATCAGATTTTATAACAAAGAATCTGTTTGCATCACTATTTTCAGCATAACTAATAAATATAGCATCTACAGTTTTAGGGCCTATTTTCCTCTTCTTATTTTCAGGAATTTTAATTTTTGTAAATTAGCCCCAAACTTTTAAGTTATTTAAGTTACGTTTTCTTTTACACCATAGTTCATACGGTGTAGTTTAAACATTCTTATGAGATATCATATTCAAAATATAGCATGGAGTTAATAAAGCTTCCCTCCACATATTGTTGGGTAAACTAGAATAAGTTAACATTGAATTCACTGCATCTAACAAAGTTCTATTTTTCCTTTCAGCTATACTATAGCGACCCAAGATCCGGATATCGGGAAAGGAACTCGATACCATTCGAATTCTGGTCCGTCGCCGACGAGCCGGGGCTCGGAAGGGCTAAAAAGGAGTGTGAAGGTACAAAGAAATAGGAAATAAAGTAGGACAATTTAACAATTAATAGAAATAAACAATCTAACTACAACAGAGTCCAGTCCAACAGAAAGTACAGTCAAGGCAAGGAACGTACCAAATGCCGAGTGAACACTCGGCCCGACGAGCTGACAACTAAGAACCTGCACGCAACACCCTCGAACCCCGAGGAAAAACCGCCGCACCTGAAATGCAGGGGTGAGCCTCCTGTCACTGGCTCAGTAGGGGTCCCGCGGAACCCCAACCGAAAACACGGCGGCACAGAAAGCAGCAACTACAGCTAGAACAACAAGAACAACAGGAATAGCAAATCGGTGGCCAGTAAAACTTGGTGGTACAGCTACTTCTACTGTACACGAAAACACACACCCTGATCTCACAGTCGGGGGACCACCAGACAACAACCCACCCTAGTCACGCTACTAGGAAAATGACCACACTACCGGGAACTCAACGTTGTCTAGGGGAAAGCCCTTGGTGATGCTCACCGAAACCCCTGGACATCGACATCGGGAAAGCACCCGGGACTCACGCAAAATCACGTCTCGCAGACGTGAAGCGGAACTCGACTCTCGAGAAAACTCACGTCACGTGACGGGAGTATCTGTCCACCAGAAGCAAAGCCAGATGCGTCCACTGACGTCTTAGTCCGCGCCTCAAGTATCTCTCTACGACGCCGCAGGCAGAGATCGAGACACTGTACAAGTAACCAGGAACACAGAACAAGGACTAGCTGGGGTCGCGATCGTCAGCGCGTATCCTCTGCCCCCAACTACGTGTGCACACACAGACCATCCGCTCTAGTTTGGGTCCTCTAGCTGGTATTTCCACCCAACCGGACTCAGGCTGCAAAGGTGAGGGGCCCTACGGTAACCATCCTAAAAACCGTCTCTCTTGGGTAAGTTGCTCCACCACTCCCAGGTGGGTCAGCACACGCGTGCCGTAAAAAGGCTACGACTAGTGGGAGGTCACTAAACGCGAACACGAAAAGCCACTCACTCACCCATCACAAATAACACGGAGTAAAAGGTGGTATGACGCCACTAGACTCTAGATAGTCCTCTAGACCTACAAAACCCAATGGTCCTTGAGTCACAAGACTCAGGGTCAAGACCGTCGCACACAACGGCACAACGCCGTTAATCTGGCCTAATCTAAGTCTAAAACCACGGTAGTACGAATACCGAGGCAGCTCACGAGCCGCCAAGTGGATCTCTCATCCACGGGACACATGAAAAAAACCTCCAGCCCCAGGCTGGTTGACTGGACTCACAGTCCAAGGCCATACACGTGGCCCCATCGAAAACCACTTCCGAGAAACCCACAACATACGGGGGACCCCACCGCACACACACTGATACACGGTGACTCGATCAATCATAACACGAAAGTCCAGAACACATGGGGTCACCCAAACCCACTACACCTACGGGCACACTAATCGAGGTAACACGGTACCTCGAGACACCCCATAAACACGGTCACGGAACCCACGGGGTGTCCGGAATATCTAAGTGGCCAAAGGTCAACCACTGGGTCACAACCGGGTCGACTGGAGATCAATACACACAAACGGACACGGCGAGCACGAAAAACTGCCTAGCGGTCTACCCCTGGACCGTTAGGGAGCCTAGCGGTCTACCCTTAGACCGCTAAGGCCAGTCTAGCGGTCTACCCCTAGACCGCTAAGCTCCATGAACTCAAAAACCCCTAGCGGTCACTTCTCGGACCGCTAGGAAGAGTGGCGGTCTTTTGCCTGACCGCTAGGCGATGCCTAGGGGTCAGTCGCAAGACCGCTACCCCACCGACCTCTAATCGACCAAATCACAGTCAAATGGTCACTCCTTGGACCGCAAGGCAGAGCCTAGCGGTCCATCGCACGACCGCAAGGCTCAAACCGACATACGGAAGACCCTAGCGGTCCCCTATAAGACCGCCTAGCGCCCTAGCGGTCACTGGAAGGACCGCTAGGCCATGCCGAACCCGAAAACGGCGAATCACACAGAAAACTCCATTCCACGCCCCGTTCACGCCCACGTGAAGGGGAAAATAAGGGAAAACTTGTCCCCTACCTCCCTAGCACCGAGAGGACTCATTCTAAGCCCAAAAACGCTATCAAAACTCTAGATCGGGCCCACACCCCAAAATCATGAATTTTTCCCAAAACGCCTAAATAAGCCCGCTCGGCTCACCACGGCCTACAAAAGTCGAGGGAAATGAAGTACACGAGCTGGGGGTCCATCTCCCTACCTCCACCAAAGATTTGACGTGCCGTGGACGCTGATCCACGAAGAAAACGCCCTTAAAGCTCCACCGGCTAGCGATCGCGCCACCGAACTTCCACGCGCCTCCACACCTCGATCCTCGACCCATCCTCGCCGTCCTCCTCCCCCGCGTCGCCCCACTCCGCCGTCGCCCCCCTCCGTCGGCCGCTGGAGAAGAGAGGGTGAGAAGGGAGAGCGTGAGAGAAGAGAGAGGGAGAGAGTGAGAAATGAGAGGGGAGAGAGAGAAAGATTAAATATATAGAAAAACCCAAAAATTCTGAAAATTTTAAAAATTATGAAAAATAACCTCCACGATCCTCGGGAAGAGCACAACAGGCAGGTCACATCCCGGAGTCGAAGAATGCAACGGTTCACCCTGCACATAGTTCCGAAGGTATATCAGAGAAAAACACACGTAAAGCACAAAACACACTCTGGGACCCACGAAAGCGATCCGAAACCCACGGATCCTGATGTGAGCGACGTCACGTGGTGGAAGTTCACGGTTTCTCTCTTTTTAACGCGCGCATTGTGGGGGGGATATAGGAAAGACAGTAGGACAGTACGACCTAAAGGAGACACTCTGGTAGAACACGAAGAATCTAGACTTATGGAATTTTCGGTACAGGGCGGAGATGGGGATCCGAAGATCCTCTCACGCAAGCTAACTTCCTTCTCAGTAGGCGTGGCCTACAGTTCCGGGAGTAGCTTTTCATATACCGAGTAGTGGTCCGGTGACTCTACGTGGTAGAAGTTGGCGGTGACTGACACGCGTTACGAAATAAGATACGAAAAGGTGGCAGAACTGGGAATCTAGACTTATCCAATATCGCACAGCTAAAGTAATACTACACGTGACTAGACCGTTGATACCGAGTTGATTTGGGATGAGTTGAGACTCGAGACCGACCGACGCGGATCTGAGGTTTACACGGATTGGTAATATAAAAATCGTGGCGGGATGTTACTCACCGCGGGATATTAACAAGAATATGAACAAAAATGAACCACCGCGAGACGTTGGTCTGCGCGGGATTTTGACAGAAATATAAATAATTAGCAAATATAAGTATGTACAATAAACCACCACGAGATACTATTCTTCGTGGGGTGTTATAGAAATATAAATAATTATTAGATATAAGTATATACAATAAACCACCGCGAGATATTATTCTCCGCGGAATGTTATCGAATGAAATGACATAATATATACATAAAGTTAGGGGGTTAGTGTTAATGTACAGAAATTAAACGGCCATAGCGGTGAAATGACTCACCGCGGCCTCGGAGGGAGGGGAAAGTATTGAAATTAAATTAGGGGAAGGGAACCGTCGCGGGGAATAATCCTCCGCGCGGGTGAGAACAGGATTACAATCTTGAAATTAAAACCGCCGCGGGGAACGATCCTCCGCGCGAGTAAGGATAAAAGTATAGTATTGGAATAATAAAAAGAACATCGCGGGGAACAATTCTCCGTGCGGGTAAGTACAAAATTACAATAGGCCGAAAGGCACGAACACGGGGATGGTGTGATCGCGAGGGGCTAGAGGCCCCAAAATAAGGATCACCTTCACCTGAGTCACGGGAGACGTTGCGGACTCCTTCTTCCTCTTCTTTCGACCGGCCGAAGAAGAGGGCCTTCTGGTTGGTTACCCTTGTAAAAAGAACAAACAAAACGAATAACAAAGGATCAGAATAACACTAGTGTAGTATCAATCTCATGTGTTAAAAAGGATGAAATCATGAACCGACACACACCTGGTTGGTGTGGTTTAAAACCTCTGTTAGACACAAAGGGTGTGAAATGAAATGATGAAATGCACAAACGTGAAAAAATTTCACAAACGGGGCCTTCTCAAGGAGAGGCATAATACGGATGATGAATGATGCATGCAATGCAACTTAACAGGATAAAAACACCACAAAAAGAAAGGGATGAGAAAGCTTATTAAGAAGCCGGTGGTGGGTTTCGAGAGATGCTCCAACAACACGAGCGTGTGGCGCGACGGAATGACCTTCCCCGTGTACGCGGACATCCGGGGGCATTCAAAAGGATCTTCTTTTATTGCATGAATTTAAGAACCGGAAAACTATGTATATACATAAGCGAAGATATAAGGTATGTTTATATATAGAGATATATATATATATACACCTAACTATATATATATATATATAAGATATCTAAAGATATATGTACATGATAAAAAAATAAAGAGAAAATAGAATAAAAATATAGAAAAGATCAGAGAGAGGAAGAGAGAGAGAGAGAAGAGAGCGAGGAAGAGAGACGCGAGAGAGAGAGAGAGAGTGTGTGCGAGGGAGACAGAGAAGAGAGAGACGAGAGACGGGAGAGAGTCGAGAGAAGGAGAGAGAAGAGAGAGAAAGAGAGAGACGGGAGAGAGGGAGAGAGAGGGGGGGCCTCGCGGTGGCGTGGGGTGCAGCGGCAACGGCACGGCGACCGGCGGCTAGGCAGACGACGGCGGCGACGGTGGCCGGCGGGGTGTGGCCGGCGTCGTGGTTGGCACGATGGACAGGGTGAGGGGGGTTCGCGACGAACGGTGGTGTGCAAGGGTGAGGGAGGTGCTGGGGAGAGGAAGGTTGCCGCGGCAAGGTGTTGGACGTGGGCGCGGTCTGAGAGAGGGCAGGGTGGTGTCGCAGGGGAGAGGTGCATGCACAGGGGTGGTCGCCGGCGATGACCGCGGGGTCTTCAGCTGTGAGGATGGCTGTGCGTGCAGAGGGAAGAGAGGGAGTGGGCGAAGGGGGACGTGTGTGAGGCTGGCGGTGTAAAGCGGAGGGTGGCAGTACAGTGGAGAGGTCGTCGCGGCGACGGTGGAGGCGGACGAGAGCGGCGGGGGTGTGAGAGGAAGAGAGGAGGGCTGTTGGTGGTCTGCCGCGACGTGGGGTTAGTGAGAGATCAAGAGAGAGAGGAGGGCGTGGGCGTCGGTGAAGGTGGGCGACGAGGAGGCGTGGACGGCGGTGAGGTGATAGTTGGAGTGCAAGAGAGGAACGGTGGGGAGGTTAGCGGGGTGAAGGGAGAGAGGGTGTGAGGTGTGCTTACGGTGGGGAGAAGTGTGCAGGGAGATGAGAGGGAGAGATTGTGAATTGTCAAGGGCAGTGAGGGTGTGGAGAGTGGAGGAGTGGTATAGCAGAGGGTGAGAGAGGGAGAAAGGAGGGTGGAGGAGGGCTGCCGGCAGTGACTGTGGAGGGTGCTGGTGTGGAGGTCGCAGCAGGGGAGAGTGGAGGTGACGACGGCGGGGTGCGGGCTGCGGAGGAGCTGAGCGGTGGGAGGTGTATGGGAGCAGAGGGATGAAGTGAAGGGGAGAGTGTTAGGGGGACCTGATTGTGGAGAGAGAGTGAGGGCGAGAGAGTGTGTTGCGTGAGGGGAGAAGTAGGGAGAAACCGTGTTGAAATATTTAGACATAGTTTCCCTTGGGTAATAGCCCCGTATTGGTTAAATGAGTTGTGGTTCATGTACTTATGACCATGGGTCTGTGTATCTCAACATTGTGATTTTGTGGATTCAACATGGTATCAGAGCATGGTCATGACCTAACTCCTCTTGTCACCTCCACCCGATAATGTCCACGGCTCATCTTGACCGTGATGGAAAGTGTTGAAGTATTTAGACATAATTTTTCTTGGACAAACGGTGTGAAGTTGAGAGAACGTGAAAGAGATGGTTGAGAGGAAAAATAATAAAAAATGGTGAGAGGGGGAGGTATAATGGATGTCATGAAGGTCCCATGTGTGTTAGGAGATGGGCCAATTTCATGGGTTAGGAGAGGTGGGTTTAATAGATGGGTTTTGTGTTAGATGGGTGAGCTTCGGTTGAGTTAAGTCTAGAGGATGGGTTAAGTGGAGAGAGGATAAGAGAGAGTGAATGGGAGATGGTTGAGAGGAAAAATAATAAAAAATGGTGAGAGGGGGAGGTATAATGGATGTCATGAAGGTCCCATGTGTGTTAGGAGATGGGCCAATTTCATGGGTTACGTGGATGGGTTGGGAGAGGTGGGTTGAATATATAGATGGGTTTTGTGTTAGATGGGTGGGCTTCGGTTGAGTTAAGTCTAGAGGATGGGTTAAGTGTAGAGAGGATAAGAGAGAGTGAAAGGGTGACATGAGGACGATGGGTGGGGAGAATGAAAAGGAAAGAAGAAAGAAAGATAGGAGGAGTGGGGAGAATGAAAGGGAAAGAAGAAAAAAAGATAGTGGGAGTGGGAGAATAAAAGGAAAGAAAAAAAAGAAATAGATAAGAGGGATGAGGAGAATGAAAGGGATGGGTTACGATGGGTTGATTGAGAGGGTGGGATATATTATATATATTTATTTTATTTTTGTTTTGATAGTTTGTATTGTATATATATATTGTTATATATATTTTTTGTGGTTTGTATTTTATTTTAGTCATTCCTAAGTACTCTTATTTATTTGATTATTATTATTTTTATGTTATTATTATTTTTTGTATTTTCTTTTAATCTTTTCTTTTTTTTGTATTTTATGTAAAACTAAAAAAGAGAGAAAAAAATACAAATCACCCACATTAATCATGTGCGTAGACCACTTTGGATATCATGGTGTAATATGAAATTTACCCACGTAAATGTGAAAATGGCGTGTCCACACCTGATCCAATAAATATCCAGAAAATTTTGGGGCGTTACAGCCCTCCCCCCTTAAAGAAATTCCGTCCTCGAAATTCAGGACAAACGCCAAGCGACTGGGAGACAACGCCTAATCCAACTGATAACACTGTCAGAGCCCCAGCACAGAAAATCTCGATTCTCACGAAATCACGAATCATGAGGGATACCACCAGACCTTAATCACAAACAACGCCACGCCCCGCACGCCGCACACACATCTGCCATCAGAGCAGGCATATGCAAAAAGGACACAAGTCTGGCGTCGCCTCAACTGACACAAAACCAACCACGGCACCGTAGACACTACCACGCTCACCGCGAAAACACACTCCTCGCCACGAAAATCAAATCACCGGTCAATGCCCATGCTCGGCAGACCAACAAAACGCCAGCTTCACAACCCGCTGACCGATCTCACGCCCCGTACCAGGGACAACCATCGCTGAGGCTCCACCAACTCACACCCGGCAAGCCGTACGCCCTCAGCAACATGGCCAACTCTGCCAGAGATCACTCCCCCAAAACACAACCTCATCCGCGGACACAGCTTCCAACACACGAACATGGTACTCATGCGACACGCTCGCCAACATACTTCCCCAATTCTCAATCCTGCCAGTGCCACGAATCACAACACCTCAAACAACGGCACGGCAACAACACGTCTCACACCAAGGAACCAATCCTCCAATGCTCAACACATCCTCTGCAACTCCGCAGGCTCCAATCCTCAGCACATCGGAAACCGCAACACCAACCGCAAATTCTCACGAACACAGCCCAAGCGGCACTCGTCCTTCCGGAACAGCGCCAACACACTTTACACCAGGGAAACGGGCACGACATCTCACAGGCAACCACATTACCAACATACGGGACACATCTCGCACGGACTCCATGGCACACAAAGGCCAACCAATCCAGACGCACAATGCAAGACGATAAACCTTAGCCAAACACAATTCTCTCCAACCAAAGGAGAAACTCAATACACCTCCGACCAACGAAAAATACCACGCTCGACCTGACCTCGAATCTCGCGCATGCTGGGAACAGCACCTTCCAGCACCGAGAAAACCATTACCTCATCAGGTTAGCGTCTCCGACACACTCGGTGAGTGTCACGTCAGACCACGATCACAGCATCTCTCGATGCACCACCACTGCAATTCCACGAACTACAACACGTTACGCCAAGAGCCACAACACGAGCCATAATCGGCAACCGCCAACGCTCATCCTCGAGTCTCGAACTCACCACGGAACCTTCACACCTCAAGCCAACTCCAGGGTGAACGCAATCCATTCGCACACAAGAGCACAGGAGCGAAAACTTATTGGGACGCCTCCGCCCAATCCTGTCTCGAAATCCATGAGAATAATCGGGACCGACACGTCATTTCTGACGCCATAGAGCACGACGAGGACATCAGGCTCGACAAATCAGCAGCTCACCAAGAAGATCCTCCGCTCACCCGAGCACACCTCTCGACCAGAGCACCCACTCCGACATCTCAAACCACAATCTCAACGCCTCAGGGGCTAGATAAATCTCAAGCTGGAGTGGCCAACCCGATAACAGCTCCCTCAGAGCACACTCACAGCCAGTTAACTACGAACAATCCTCACCAGCCACCTGACCTCGCTGTAGATTCCTCGTACGCCGCACCGTAGCAACACACCTGCCGGTAACCTCTGCCCAACATAGCACCACCGGGGCCACCATCAAATGGAGAAAGCTCTCGACCTCGATCCTCAGACCCCATGCCGGCATGAAAGCCGCGAACAGCAACCACCTTCACAGCGTCAACGCCGCGCACTCAAGCTCTTATGCGAGAAACCAAGCGGAAAAACGAATGCAAAACCCTATGCTGGCTGCCCACTGTACTGGACCATACGGACTCTGATCACTGTAATATCTCAAATTCCCATGTACGTCCACAACCACACTCTGATACCAATTGTAGCGGCCCAAGATTCGGATATCGGGAAAGGAACCGATATCATTCGAATTCTGGCCCGCCGCCCACGAGCCGGGGCTCGAAAGGGCTAAAAAGGAGTGTGGAGGTACAAAGAAATAGGAAATAAAGTAAGACAATTCAACAATTAACAGAAATAAACAATCTAACTACAACAGAGTCCAGTCCAACAGAAAGTATAGTCAAGGCAAGGAACGTACCAAATGCCGAGTGAACACTCGGCCCGACGAGCTGGCAACTAAGAACATGCACGCAACGCCCTCGAACCCCGAGGAAGAACCGCCGCACCTGAAATGCAGGGCTGAGCCTCCTGTCACGGGCTCAGTAGGGGTCCCGCGGAACCCCAACCGAAAACACGGCGGCACGGAAAGCAGCAACTACAGCTAGAATAACAAGAACAATAGGAACAGTAAACCGGTGGTCGGTAAAACTCGGCGCTACAGCTACTCCTACTGTACACGAAAATACTCACCCGGATCTCACAGTCGGGGGACCACCAGACAACAACCCACCCTAGTCACGCTACTAGGAAAATGACCACACTGTCGGGAACTCAACGATGTCTAGGGGAAAGCCGTCGGTGACGCTCACCGAAACCCCTGGACATCGGCATCAGGAAAGCACTCGGGACTCACGCAAAATCACGTCTCACAGACGTGAATCGGAACTCGACTCTCGAGAAAACCCACATCACGTGACGGGAGTATCTGCCCACCAGAAGCAAAGTCAGATGCGTCTACTGACGTCTTACTCCGCGCCTCAAGTGTCTCTCTACGACGCCCCAGGCTGAGACCGAGACACTATACAAGTAACCAGGAACACAATACAAGGACTAGCTGGGGTCGCGCTCGTCAGCGCGTGTCCTCTGCCCCCAACTATGTGTGCACACACAGACCGTCCGCTCTAGGTCGGGTCCTCGAGCTGGTATTTCCCCCCATCCGAACTCAGGCTGCAAAGACGAGGGGCCCTACGGTAACCAGCCTAAAAATCATCTCTTTTGGGTAAGCCGCTCTACCACTCCCAGGTGGGTCAGCACACGCGTGCCGTAAGAAGACTACGACTGGTGGGAGGTCACTAAACGTGAACACGGAAAGCCACTCACGCACCCATCGCAAATAACACGGAGTAACAAGTGGTATGACACCACCAGACTCTGGATAGTCCTCTAGACCTACAAAACCCAACGGTCCTTGAGTCACAAGACTCGGGGTCAAGACCGTCGCACACAACGGCACAACGCCGTTAATCTGGCCTAATCCCTAGGTCTAAAACCACGGTAGTACGAATACTGAGATAGCTCACGAGCCGCCAAGTGGATCTCTCATCCACGGGACACATCAAAAAAATCTCCAGCCCCAGGCTAGTTGACTGGACTCACAGTCCAAGGCCATACACGTGGCCCCATCGGAAACCACTTCCGAGAAACCCACAACATGCGGGGGGACCCCACCGCACTCACACCGA
This sequence comes from Amorphophallus konjac, assembly GCA_022559845.1. Lineage (NCBI taxonomy): Eukaryota > Viridiplantae > Streptophyta > Magnoliopsida > Alismatales > Araceae > Amorphophallus > Amorphophallus konjac. The sequence continues at coordinate 166,383,173 of CM040129.1, read as the reverse complement.
TATACGGAGACTCGATTGAGCGTAACACGAAAGCCCGGAACACATGGGGTCACCCGGACCCACCACACCTATGGGCACGCTAATCGAGGTAACACGGTACCTCCAGACACCCCAGAAACACGGTCACAGAACCCACGGGGTGTTCGAAACATCTAAGTGGCCAAAGGTCAACCACTGGGTCACAACCGGGTCGACCGGAGACCAATACACACAAACGGACACGACGAGCACGAAAAATTGCCTAGCGGTCTACCCCTGGACTGTTAGAGAGCCTAGCGGTCTACCCCTGGACCGCTAAGCTCCAGGAACTCGAAAACCCCTAGCGTTCACTTCTCCGACCGCTAGGACGAGTGGCGGTCTTTTGCCTGACCGCTAGGCGATGCCTAGCGGTCAGTCGCAAGACCGCTACGCCACCGACCTCTAATCGACCAAATCACGATCAAACGGTCACCCCTTGGACCGCAAGGCAGAGCCAAGCGGTCCATCGCACGACCGCAAGGCTCGAACAGACATACGAGAGACCCTAGCGTTCCCCTACAAGACCGCCTTAACTGGAAGGACCGGTAGGCCGTCCCGAACCTGAAAACGGCGAATCACACAGAAAACTCCATTCCACGCCCCGTTCACGCCCACGTGAAGGAGAAAACAAGGGGAAACTAGTCCCCTACCTCCCTAGCACCGAGAGGACCCATTCTAAGTCCAAAAACGCAATCAAAACTCTAGATCGGGCTTACACCCCCAAAATCATGCATTTTTCCCAAAACGCCCAAAATAAGTTCGCTCGGCTCATCACGACCTACAAAACTCGCGGAAAATCAAGTACATGAGCTGGGGGTCCATCTCCCTACCTCCACCGAAGATTTGACGTGCCGTGGACGCCGATCCACGAAGAAAACGCCGTTAAAGCTCCACCGGCTCGCGATCCCACCACCGAGCTTCTACGCACCTCCACGCCTCGATACTCGACCCATCCTCGCCGTCCTCCTCACCCGCGTCGCCCCACTCCGCCCTTGCCCCGCTCTTTCAGCCGCCAGAGAAGAGAGGGTGAGAAGGGAGAGCGTGAGAGAAGAGAGAGGGAGAGAGTGAGAAATGAGAGGGGAGAGTGAGAAAGAGTTAATATATAGAAAAACTCAAAAATTCTAAAAATTCTAAAAATTATGAAAAATTACTTCCGCGATTCTCGGGAATAGCACAACACGCAGGTCATGTCCCGGAGTCGGAGAACGCAACGGTTCACCCTGCACATAGTTTCGAAGGCATATCAGAGAAACATACACGTAAAGCACAAAATATACTCCGAGACCCACGAAAGCGATCCGAAACCCACGGATCCTGATCCAATAAATATCCAGAAAAAACTAGGGCATTACATATACCATTAGATTGAGCAGAGTAAGGGGCAGTTGTTTTATGTATGATACCACTTTCATCACAAAATTGAGCAAAGTCATTAGAAGTATATTCTCCTCCTCTATCAGACCTAACCCTTTTGATGTTTTTCCCTATTTGATTTTCTGCTAAATTTTTATAGATTTTAAATTTTTCTAAGACTTCATCTTTGGATCTTAAGAGATACATATAGTAGAATTTGGAGTGATCATCTATAAATGTTATAAAATACCTCTTCCCATTTCTAGTTAATACACCATTTGAATCACATACATCAGTGTGAATTAAATTTAAAAGATCACTACTCCTTTCAACAGATTTAAAGGGATATCTAGGGAGTTTTGCTTCAACACATGTTTCATATCTAACCTTATCATTTATATATGTTCTAGGAATTAGATTTAAACCCATCATCCTTCTCATAGTCTTATGATTCACATGACATAGTCTAGAGTGTCATAGACCACTAGATTCCGTATTGAAAACAGAAGTTGTGGAATCAAAACAGAAATTGATATTATTAACAACATTGGGACAAAGTACATTTAACTTAAACAATCCTTCACATACATAACCCTTTCCAATAAAATTTCCAAATCTAGTGATTACAACTTTCCCGGACTCAAACACTAACTTATAATTATTCTTATTCAATAAGAATCCACTAATAATGTTCCTCCGGATTGCAGGCACGTGTTGTACTCCTTGGAGAGATAGGACATTTCCTGAAGTTAACTTCAAATCAACTCGTCCTTTTCCCACAACTCGAGCAGCACTAGAGTTCCCCAAAGTCACGCTCTTGTTGGTGGCCTGATAGGTGGCAAAAGTATGTCGATCAAAACAAACATGAGTGTTAGCCCCCGTATCTTTCCACCAATCATTAGAGAAATTAATTAAATTTATTTCAGGGAATAAAGTTACAAACTCATTAGAAGGTTGAGAAGAAGAAGCTCCAGAAGTTATCATGTTGACTTGTGGATTTGGAGCTGGGTTGTGATCATGGCGTGGGAACCTGGGACGAGGTCTGCCACTATCCTTTCTCTCATAGTAGTTCTTGGCAAAATGCCCTGGTCTACCACACACATAGCAACACTTTTGATTAGGTTGATTCTTAAAATTTTTCCCTTTAGTCTTATAGTTCTGATTCTTTTGATAATTGGTCTTCTTTTGATTATGGAATCTAGAATTATGATTTTGGAACTTAGGATTATGGCCAACTCTATTTCTATTTTCAGTCAGGTTGACATTGGAGGTGTTTTTAGACTCAATCAATTTTCTTTATTCTTCCTCAATTCGAATAGAACATTGAAGTTCATCCAAAGAGATCTTAAAATATTTATGTTGAAGGGATCTAGCAAAGTTATGCCAAGAAAGTAGGAGTTTATCAATCAAATATGAAACAATTAAATTTTCATCTATATTTTAACCTCTTGATTTCATTTCACATAGAATGTTGAGGAATTCATGAGTTTGAGAAACAACAGACACGGAATCAGACATGGTGAAATGCAGAAATTTAGATGCAATAAATCATTCAATTACAGCATCTTCTTTGCCATATTTATCTTCTAATGCTTTCCATAATTCACTTGCAGTAGAAATTGAACAATAAATGTCATACCATATCATGATGGTTACTGAGAATTCGACCATGGCATAAATAATCCTTTTCATCAGGGGTGTATGCAGGTTTTACAGGAACAGAGCCGACTACAGAAGATGCATTGTTGATATGAGTGGATGAATCATGAGTGTGGTCTGTATCAGAAGAAGATGGCACATCCTTGGATTCACTGATAGCAGAAAACAGATGAAGAGAGGTCAAAAGAAATTTCATCTTTTGTTGCCATCTCTTAAAGTTAGTATCCGAAAAATTTTCAGGCCTCAGGTCCTCCACACTGGACAGCGAATATGCAGACATAGCAAAACTTCTTTCGTTTCAAAAATTGTTAGAACTATATGACTATATGGGCAATATGCTAGTCTGAATATGAAATGAAGGAACCAATTATCAAATTAATCTACTATAACAGCAAAAGAGAAATAAGTTTAGAATCGACTGATTAGGAGAGAAACGTGTCTCGGATGACACTGTCTTTGAAATGGAAGATGCCCCCTCCTTGTAGCACAGGGTTCACCGGCGTTCCGTCTCCGAGATATGACTCCTCCGCGATTCCGCCGACTTCTCTAGGTGCAAGGCTAGAGTAGTCCCAAATCCAATCACTTGTTGATGAAGAATGCCTAGAGTAAAAGAAAGAAATTGTTGTTGAAGCAGAGAATTTCAGAGAGAGCACAGTTTCGCAGTAGATTTTTTGTAGTACAGAAACTCAGAAACGAGCCCCCTTATAGAAGTCTCGGGTGGTTGGAAAGGAAGCAACCTTTGGCCAACGCCTAACAGATGCGACCCAACTGTTCACACCCGTTTTATGCCGATAAGTTAAGTCGTTTCTCTTACTCCCGTTTTGTTGATGTCTCGAGTTGTCCATCACTCGTTGGGGTTATTTTCAGGCATGTTTTGGGCCAGTTTTATGGGTTGCATCCCTCCTTGGTCAGGTCCAAATTGATTCAGGGCTTAACGAGCCTTGGTTCTGGTTGATCGGGCTTTTCTATAAAGTTTCAAACGTCCATGTGCATGTACGGTTCATCCCTGACCGCTCAACTCATGTGCGGTTGACTCTGGACCGTTCATATATTTATGGGATATTTAGTTAATTTTCTGAATTATCACCGACAAGACTTTACGCGGCCCTCTCCGAGCCGTTCAACCTGATGGACGGATTGAAGGTGACCGCTCATCTCTCAGAGTCATGCGCTTAAGAGTTTTCTCAGATAATTATCTAATTATCTTATCTATTTTAATTTTCCACTGACAGGACTAGAACGGTTTATCTTTGGCCGCTCTACATTTAAACGGTCTCATCTGAGCCGTTCATCTCTGAGAGTCCAATGGCGAAGGTTTCGGTCAGTTCAACGGATAATTTGGATTATTAATAATTTATTTTAAATTTCCACCGACGGGGTTGGACGGCCAGTATACGGCCGCACATCTAGTTGAGCGGTCTATCGTAAGACCGTTCATCTCGTCGATTGTTGAATTTTAACAGATTTTATCTTTTTTATCCGTGGTTAAACCCTTAACTTTGTCCTCGATTTTCTCCGTGGATTCTCAACCAAATCGGATGAGATTTGATCCTAACGAAAGCTGATGATATTATCTTCACTTTATCTTTTGATATCTCGGATTAATATCCACTGGAAACCCTAATTCTGGGGCTGGCATTCTAGGCTCTATAAATAGACCCTAAAGGCCGAACTTAAAAGGGGGGAGATTTTGGTCGACGGCGAAGCCCTGTCGCACTCTTGAGCGACCTATCACCAAGGAGGGAGACTTTCTACGTCCATATAAGCCTTCGGTTCGGGGAGTAGTCGAGTCTTGAGTCTTTTGTGTTTCATAGATTTCGTCATGTTTTCGTTGCATGCATTACTTTCTCTCTACGTTCCTCTTCATTCTCATCACCATGCACACATCCACCTACGTTTTTGCCACCCTAGGGGTTTAAAATCCCCCAGGTATCCCCCTTTTCACTTAGTCACATTCATTCCTTGTTATTTTGACATATACTACACCATTCAGTTCTAATCTAGGTTGTTTTTTGTGTGTTTTTACATTGCTTTTGCAGGTCAGCAATCCTTTGCACGAGGCCCATCCCCTCTGGCCGGCTGGAGACGGTGGAGGTTGGACCCCTTTGTGACTTCTGGCTTGGTGGTCTTGCGCGGTTCTACACGGTCCGTTCAAGAAGACGTGCGGTGCAGGCTGGACCGTTCAGTTTCTTCATGCGGTCAAGAAAGAGCCGTTCAACTCCCAAAAGTCCTTCATCCTGCATCTTCTGCAGCGTCCTTGGATGGTCTATCGTAAGGCCGTGCATCCTATAGGCGGTTCTCCATCAACCGTTCATCGTCCCAGCGCTGCAGTCAGGCGAGTGTCTCTCCCTCTTTCCAAAGCACGGCGTGTTCATCGCGTTCAGCGCTTTGGTGGCGATCACGGTTTGTTACACTTCGCTTTTTCCTCTGCCTTTATTTGTTCCTCATGTGGAGGTGGTAGGATAGACGTTCAGGAAGACATTTGGAAGAAACGTATTCGGGAAGAAGAAAATATATCTACACCCTTCTTTTGTGGCGATCACGGTGGGACCCCTAGTGCCCATCGTGCTTGTGAGTTGCTGACCCCTATTTTGTTGTTTAATTTTCTTCTTGGAGTGATTGCAGGCCGGGAGCATTTTCTACCTTCTGGAACGTGAGCAGTTCTCCCAGAGCCGTCCATCCTCTGGGGCGGCTGCTCATCCACCGTCCTTCCCCTGCGAATAGCGCCAGTTCTCCTCCAGCGTCCTATCGTAGACGGCGTCCTATCGATCGTCCATCCTTCTGCACGGCCTGTCTCTGGCCGTTCATCGCTCTAGCACAGGTGCTCTTCTGTGTGTTCTGACTCTAGGTGCGCGGCTGCTGGAGGTCCGTCCCAGAGATTACGCGGCTGGTTACAGACCTTTCTTCTGGTACATTCCTCATCTCTGCTGTCCTATATTTCCAGCATTCTGTGATTACTTCTACAGTCAGTCTGTCGTTCTGTTGCTCCCTGGCTTATACGGTCCTCTACAGACCGTCTGTCCTTTTGAGCGGTTGCATACAGACCGTCCTTCTGGTGCCGCAGTGCACTCATTGTTCATTTTGATTGCCATATTCCATGAGATTTATCAGCTTTGGTGCTAGTTAATGATCTCCCCCTGCTCCCCTACCATTGTTGCATCATTACTTTTATTGCTTATATATTTGATTGACCATTGTTTAATAGTTGCTAGGCTAGATTTTGCATGCACTCCGGTGCACATAGGGCCATCCATCTCTTTTCATAGTAGTTGCATTCCTACCGAGGTAGGGTTTCCTCTCGTCTCCATATTCCTTGGAGCCGACTAGAGACCTTGCTGAGGACCTCCGTAAGCCCCCGTGAGCCGTGGATTCCCACACGGACGCCGGGCAGGTTGTACTGTATCCACCCCCAGTCTAGGGTTTGCATCTGCAAGTGAGAGATCCCTATAAAGTCACACAGTTCCTCATTTCTTACCCTAGTTAGGCACCTAGTGGTTGAGTGAATTTATATTTTGATTAACCCACTAAGGTTCAAAGAGGAACTCATAAGAATTTGACGAGCATCGTTTAATAACTTGATTGTCTAATTGGGTGATTCTCCTCTCATCTCTTCCTTCCATTGCATGTTTGTTGTTTGATTTGTTGATTTGGTTGGTTAGGATTGTTTTCCCTGGTCTTAGTTGTTTAGTGTATGTGGGGTTGTTTCTTTCCTTCAGGATCATCCCCTAGGGTCAGTCCTTATTTCCATTCTTACTTCAATCCTTTGTTCGATTCATCATCCCCCATGTCGTCATACGATTTCTCTCAGTCTCACGAGGATTCTCTTCCTCACGGCCTTCTTGAGGACCCACCTCGGGTCACCCATCTGCAGGGAGGAGAGGGGACCGCCCCTCCACTCCCGACCATTCTTGGCGAGGGATCCCAACCCTCTCTTTCCAATCCGTCCAATCAGAATCCGGCCAATCAAATTCTCAATATGATGGCCCAGCTGGACCCTACCCAGCTCCATCTCATCCGGTAAGCCTTGCAGGGGGCCGACGCCCCGATTTCAGCTCCTTCTCGTGGCACGAATGCTACTGCCACCACATCTTCTGTTGCTGGGACCACCTCTGTGGCCCCCATTAACCTTACTCCTACCTGTCCTCAGATCCTTCGCTACTCCAGCATGGAAATGGGCCAGGCTTCTATCTCGGCCCATCAGTCGCTCGATAAGGGGAAGTCTCAAATCCCCTCTGTTCCTTACATTGATCCTTATGTTACTATTTCTACATCGCCGCAGGCCCTTGTAGCCCCGGCAGACTTCACTCGGTTGCAACCAGGGGCCGCCCAGCTGGCTCATGCGGATGTGGGCCCTTCCCTGGCCCATTATCCATCTTACAGGCTACCCCCTCAATCGGCTTTTCCTTTGACTACGTATCCGGGTACTGCTCCTCCAGCTCCTTCTCCTCCATCCCGGGAACGGGAAATTCTTGATAAATGGGCTGCTATGCAGCAACAAATTGACCTCCTCCACAAGCAGGTTGGCCCGCAATCTTTGGCTGACGTCTCTATTCCTAACTTCAGGGACATTCATTTTCCTCCTCAATCCGAGCTCCCCGTGTACCGGAAATATGACGGGAATGGCAACCCGTTCATTCATGTTCGGGAGTTTCTTTACGAGTCAACACAGTTCCAGCATGACGATCGCCTTATGGCCTATTTGTTTCACCGATCATTGGAAGGGGTCGCCCTGGAATGGTTTTATACTTTGCCTATGGAGGAGGCTGAGAATTTCAAGACCGTCAAGGAGAGGTTCATCCAGAGATTCCAGGATTGGGTCGGTCCCGAGTATTCCTTCACCGACCTGGTAGCATAAAAGATGAAGCAGGAAGAGGACTTTGCAACCTATGCAGATCGATGGAGGCAGATGGCCTCACGTGTGCCCGGGCAAATCCCGGAAGAAGAAAAAGTTAAATTGTTGATCTCCAATGCCACACCAACATTCAAAAATATCTTGGCAATGAATGACATTTCGAATATGCACCAGTTATACAGTAGAGCTCGGTTCATACAAACCCAGTTCAAAGACTCCTCTATTCATTCCCCATTTGAAGCCCAGAAACCCAAAACTGCCAGAAAATCCCAGGGCCCTGTTACTGAGGGAGTACCGATCAATGAGCATGTCCAGGCTGTTCAGTTCCCCCACCAAGCCGCTCCACCTCGCTTCCCGCAGCCCCCACGCAACCCCCAATTCGCCGCTCCGCAAGCTCCCCAACCCACTTTCCAGGTTCCTCAATACCCGCAACAACAACCACCGCCACCCCAACAGCCTCAGCGGCCACCGCAGTATAACAATGTTCCTCCACCTGCCGCTTACGGACCTGCTCGACCGAGCCCAAAGAGGACCCACTACCCTCCTCTTCCTGAGACATTGTCTGATGTATTCTCCGCTTTGATGTATACGGGTGATATTCAATTGCCTCCGGAGCGTCAAAATTGGAATCCGGCCGCCGATCAGTCCCGATATTGCATATATCATCGGCAGCCCGAGCACACAATAGAGCGGTGCTATCAGTTCGGAGATCTGGTGTATGACTTACACGAGGGCCAGAGGATTGATTGGGCCCAGATGCACCAGCTGATCGAGGACATCAAGCAGAGGCAGAGACAAGCCAGGCCGCAGCAGGCGGCGCCCCAGCAGCAGCAGCAACAGCAACCCAGCAGCAACAGCAACCCCAACAACAGCAGCAGCAACAGCAACCCCAGCAGCAACAGCAACCCCAACAACAGCAGCAGCAACAGGACCTCGGGATCCATCAGAATCTCATGCCAATCCATCAACCCGCTCCTCAGCAACAACAGCAACCGCCAGCGCCGGCACCGGCCCAAGTAAACATTGTTTAGCACCCGGCCCCCAACGCTGGGTGGACTTTTGATGATGAGACCCCCGCACACCTTTTGGCCTTCCACCACAACCATTCCCCCGCACATGCTATCCCCTCCATTCTCAGGCCCGCCGTTCTGACCACCACTCCACCCATTATCCCCTCCGCATCACCCGTCAGGCCCACCGCATTCCCCTCCACATCACCAGTCCTTTCGCCACCACCCACCATACCCTCCATCATCAACCCTCCGCTTAACCATTCGCCCATCTCCCCTTCACCAGGGCCCATTAGACCAACTTCCGCCATCCTCACCCCCATTTCTACGCCTTCCACCTATCCCACCGGGCCAAGCGGGGGCCCATCTCAGGCCGTGCCGGCACCACATTACGCCCTTCGGAGCGGGCGTCCCTTCCAAAGAGTTTTTCCTTCCTCTGGTGCGTCTACACCCAACCTCCAAGTTCTCTCCCCCACAGTAGAAACAGAAGAAGTAGACCCCGTGCCAGGCACGAAGTACGACCTATTGCAGCACTTGGACCGGATGCCGGCCAAGATTTCAGTGTTGGAATTGATCAAAAGGTCGCCGCGACACCAGGATGCTTTGAGAACTTTCCTACATAAGGTTATGGTGAGCGAGGATGTGGCAGTAGATAGTTTGCCGATAGTGTTGGCATCCATTACAAAGAGGCCTTCTATTTCATTCTCTGAGTCAGAGCTAGCGCCCCCTGAGGCACGGCAGATGCCGCTGTGTATTACCATCTCTTTGAACAAAGTGGCCGTGGAGTCTGCCCTTGTGGACACAGGAGCGTCGATAAACGTATGCCCATTAAGTACCCTCCGTGCCTGCAACATTTCAGAGGATATGCTCAAGCCCACGCCCACCACCATAGCAGCATATGACAACTCCAGGCGTGCTTGTCACGGGGTCATGACCGTACAGGCCGAGCTAGGGCCTTTGGTTATGGACGTGAAATTTTATGTATTGAACATAGACCCAATGTTCAAAGCTATTCTGGGTCGTCCATGGATAAACAGCCTGAACGCCGTGCCCTCGACTGCCCACCATTGTTTAAAATTCCCATTTCAGGGGTGGGTGGTCAAGGTGAAGAGCATTTCCACGGTCCAGAATGTCGATGCGATAGCGGCCAAGATTCTTCCTACACTATGGCCGAGCAATAGGCCAGCTCTATCAGTTATGGACTTGAATTATTCATGGGCATATGCGTCACGCAAGCCCGCTACTACACCAGCAAATGTCGAGATCAAGTCCAAGATGAGAGATTCCAAGGGGTGGCACATGATTCTGAAACTGGGCTATCAGCCGGGCCTGGGTCTTGGTGCACAATTGCAGGGCCGGACCAACCCCGTCCCTAAGGGCAGGAAGATGGGCCGCCGAGGCCTTGGCTACCGTGATTCGGCGATGTCGGTACTTGGAGACTCCAGGCCGTTAACATGGGACTATCGACAGCATTTTGTAAAAGGCCCGTTGCAGCCCGGCACTTTGAAGAAGCCGCCACCCAGTCCTGATGTGAAGGATGATGCCCGTGATGATTCTGACCCACCGCCGCCGTTGAAGGGGTTGGTGGGTGATATGGAAGATTTTGCTGGTTGTTTCGAAAAGCTGTTCAGCAAGAGAGAAGACCGTCCGAAGAAGAAGGAGACGCAGCTGGTGAAATGTCCTCCAATGCAACTGGTCCGCCAGGGGCCACGAGAAGTGGGGAGCTCTATCACTACTTATTCTATGTCCCCGTCCCGTCTTGCCTCTTGGTTTCAACAATTGGGGTTTGTACCCTGTTCCCCTCCAATCCTGGTCGACCCATACTTCACGGAGAGACCATCTGAGATTTTATTTGTTCCCTGTGCTTGCGGGCATTGCCCGCCTATTGATCTTTCAACCTTATTTACTCCTCCTCCCCCCGGTGCTCAACTCCATGAGATGTGATTTTCCTCATATGATCCATTCTTTGATTGCATATTCCCTGAATTATTCCCCATGCAACTCCCTCCTCCTCCATCCTCCTCCTTGTGCTGCGTGATCTCCTCTGGCCTCAAAAAAAAAATGCCAATTTCAAAACGGAGGTTTCAGTGGAAGATTACGCTGTGTTCTGCTCAGATTCCAGGGGTGTGAGACCCTGTTCCTTTCCCGGTAGATTTCCTCTCTCCTAGGTTAGATGTACAGTGTGCAGAGTCTCCTAGGTTAGTCGAGTCAGTTGGGGTAGAGTCTAGTTCGAGTCTAGTCAGCCCGTCCACATCTGCAGCGCACCCTGTGGCGCGTCGTCCTAAATCCGTCCCGAATAGATTTTTGCAAGATTTGGCCGAGAGATGCCACGCCCTCCTTAGGTGCCCAGAATTTGTAAAGACCGTGATTGTCTTGGAAGATGATGAGGAATTAGACGAGGAGTGGAGCAATGACGGATTAGGGGTATATGAAATTGTGAATGAGAAGGACCCAGCTGATGATGAGGAAAGCGAGGTGGATGACACTGCTGATCTGTACGCACAAGGTTTGAAGAGATTTGACGAACCGTCCTCGGTAGTGGATGAACCCACTAAGGAAGTTAATCTTGGAACCGAAGAGGACCCCAGGCCCATACTTATTTCTACTAATCTCCCTCCTCAGGTCGAAGAGGAGCTCATCAAGGTTTTGAGGGAGTATAGCGATTCATTTGCCTGGTCCTACGAGGACATGCTGGGTCTTGACCCCACATTGGTTGAACATCGATTGATTCTTAAACCAAGGGCAACACCCGTTAAGCAGAAAGCGAGAAGATTCCACCCACAGATGGCCTTGAGGATTAAGGAAGAAGTTGACAAATTGCATAAGGCCAGGTTCATTAGAGTTGTTTTATATCCGCAGTGGGTGGCCAGCATAGTCCCGGTAATGAAAAAGGATGGCAAAATTCGGATTTGTATCGATTTCAAGAACTTGAATAAGGCATGTCCGAAAGATGATTTCCCGCTTCCTCACATTGATGTATTGGTTGATAATACACCTGGGTATGAAGCCCTCTCGTTTATGGATGGTTATTCTGGATATAACCAAATCTGTCTGGCTCCTGAGGATCAAGAGAAGACCTCGTCCACTACGCCCTGGGGCACATACTGCTATGTTGTTATGCCATTTAGATTGAAGAATGCATGTGCTACTTATCAGAGGGTAATGATGGCTATCTTCCACGACATGATGCATGTCTACTTAGAAGCTTACGGGGATGATATTTTGGTGAAGTCGAGGTCTCAAGAAGAACACCCCGCCATTCTAGCCAAAGTGTTGCAAAGGGATAGAGAATATAAGTTAAAGATGAATCCGAAGAAATGTGTGTTCGGAGTTGCATCGGGGAAGTTACTAGGGTTTATAGTTAGTAAACGGGGGATTCAGATCGATCCGAACAAAGCAAAGTCCGTTATGGAAATGCCGCCACTTAAGAACATCACTGAACTCCGAGGTTTGATTGGGCGTTTACAATTCATCAGGAGATTCATATCTCAACACTCGCAGAGATGCCGCCCATTCTATGAATTGTTAAAGGCGGGAGCAAAGTTTGAATGGAATGAGCAATGCCAAAATGCCTATGAGAAGCTTAAGGTTTATCTTTCTAATCCCCCGGTTCTGCAACCACCCGTCCCTGGGAAACCCCTGATCCTATATATTTCTGTGATTGAGGACTCCCTAGGAGCTGTTCTGGCTCAGGTAGATGATGAAGGAAGGGAAAGGGCAGCATACTATCTTTCGAGGTTGTTTAATCCCGCTAAATCCAAATATGCTGCCATGGAGAAGACCTGTGCAGCGCTAGTGTAGGTAGCTCAGAAGCTCAAACATTATTTTCTTGCCCACGAGGTTATGCTGATCTCTAGAATGGACCCCATTCGGTATCTTTTAGAAAAACATGTCCTTTCTAGTTGATTAGCTCGCTGGCAGAGCTTTCTTTCCCAATTCAACATCACCTTCGTCGTCCAAAAAGCAATCAAGGGATATGCCATTGCTGAGCATCTGGCTCATTCTCCCATCCCTCGCATGGATTCGATCCAGGACGAGTTCCCTGATGAACACTTGGCGGTTATCACTCGTCTTCCTTTTTGGTCTCTCCATTTTGATGGTGCTCTCAATTCCCAGGGCAGCGGAATTGGCGCCGTTCTCCTTACTCCGAAAGGGATAACCATCCCTGTCGCTTATCAACTCTCATTTCCTGCCACGAATAATATAGCCGAGTATGAGGCTCTCCTTGCCGGTCTGAAGCACGCCTACTGTAATGCCCCGGGTTTTTTCGGATCCCTCTTTGTGGGTCTCGGATCTGGTTTTTCGGAGTGTCTGACTCCGTTGTGTCTGAAATTTCGTTTCGGACATCTTTCGTGTTCGGATCGGTGCGATCCGGAGTCATTTCGGAGGTCCGGAAGCATTCCGCGACTTTTTTCGCGTGTGTTTTCCGATTCCCGGTGTGTGTTTCGATAATTCCTTCGGAACCTCGTTGCGAGTGAATCGGGCCGTTCACCTAGGCGAGTGTGGTACCGTTGCGATCGGTGCATTCCGAGGATCGCGAGGGTGTGATTTTCTATTTTTTTGGGATTTTTCCAAATTTCTGGATTTTCCTATTTAAACCCCCCACTCTCTCTCTTCCCCTCATTCTCTCTTCCTCACTCTCTCCCCTCTCACGCTCTCTCTTCTCTCCCTCTCCTCTCCGCGAGGCGGCGAGGCCCGTGGGATGAGGGACGGGGAGGACGGGTCGAGGAACGAGGCGGTGGCGCGTGGCGAGTCGATTCGCGGGCGTGGAGGCACCGGCGGGGTTTCAGAGGCGTTTCTTCGTGAATCGGCGTCCACGGTGCGCGAAATCTTCGGTGGAGGTAGGGAGATGGACCCCCAGCCTGTGCGCTTCATTTCCCAAGAGTTTCGTAGGCCGTGGTGAGCCGAGCGGGTCATTTGGGGCGTTTTGGGGAAAAATACATGTTTTGGGCTAGTGAGCCGGATCTCTCGTTTTACGGCGTCTTTGGCCGATCCAAGGGTTTAGATGCATGCCTAGGGGCTTGGGGATGGATTCCCCTTTGTTTCCCCATCACCCGGGGGTGATCGGGGCGTGGATCGGATTTTTGGGCGTTTTCCCGCCGTTCTCGGTTTTCCGAAATGGTCGCGGTCTACCAGGAACCGCGTTCATTGGTCGCGGTCCTGGGAGAACCGCGTTTGCCTAAGAGCGTCGGCAAGCGTCGCGGATGTGCGATAGACCATTTTCGTCTAGTCACGGTCGTGACCCGACCGTGACTGTAGGGTCGCGGTCCTAGGGTGACCGCTACCATCGGGCTGCGTCTGGCTAGTCGCGGTCGTGACCCGACCGTGACTGCTTAGTCGCGGTCCCCGGTCGACCGCTTCTAGGTGGTCGCGGTTTTCAGGAGACCGCGACTACGTGGCGGTTCCCGTCTGCGTGGTTTTGACCTCCGGTCGACCCGGTTGTGACCCAGTGCTTGACTTTAGGTCTCGTGAGTGTCCCGGGCACCCGGTGGGTTCCGTGTCCGTGTTTCTGAGGTGTCAGGAGGTGCCGTGTTACCTCGATTAGCGTGCCCATAGGTGTGGTGGGTCCGGGTGACCTCACGGGTTCCGAGCTTTCGTTTTATGCTCGATCGAGTCACCGTGATCGGTGTGTGTGCGGTGGGGTCTCTCCCGCATGTCGTGGGTTTCTTTGGAAGGTGATTCCCGTGTGGGCCACGTGTTTGGCCTTGGACTGCGAGTCCAGTTATCCGGCCTGGGGCTGGAGGTTTCCCGCTTGCTCTGGTATGGGAAATCGACAAGGTAGCTTGTGTGCTGCCCTGCGAATTGTGCTTCTGTGTTTTCCGTGTGGCACGTGTGGGTGGATTTAGTCCTTTACGTTCCCTTCCCGAGGGAGTGGTCTTGGCGGCACGTGAGTTGTCTCGGTACTCGTGCTATCGTGGTTTTAGACCTAGAGATTGGACTAGATTGACGGCCTTGTGCTGTTGCGTACAACGGTCTTGACCCCGAGTCTTGTGACTCAAGGACCGTTGGGTGTAGTGCGTCTAGAGGACTATCCAGAGTCCAGTGGCTTAGCGCCACTTGAGTTTTCTTGACTCTCGCGCAGGGTGCGTACGTGGCCGTGGACTGCGAGTCCTGTTTCTTCTCCGACTGTGGTCACCGTGCGACGAGGCCGGTACGTGGGGTGGTCCCCGTACGTCGTCGGACGCGGACGTTGTTTTCCATTGACTTGAGAGTCTACTCCTTCAGTGACCCTCCACTAGTCGTAGCCTACCAGTACGCGGTACCGGTCGCACCAGGGAGTGGTGTACGGGCTTACCCTTAGAGACGGTTTTTAGACAGGTTTCCGTCGGGCCCCACGTCTTGCAGCCAGAGTCCGACTAAAGGGAAAACCGGTCAGAGGGCCAAACCAGGGACACGCGGTCTGTGTGTGCACACGTGGTTGGGGGCGGTTGGACCCACGTCGATGGGCGTGACCCCAGCTAGTCACTTGTTTGTGGTTACTTGTACGGTGTTCGTGCCTTTGGTAGGCGCTACCATGTCAGGCAGTTCACCTGCGGTGCGGTGTAAGTCGTCAGGGGACGCTACCGACTGTGCTTCTAGTAGGAGGTACTCCTATCGAGTACGGAGTGACAGACTATCAGTTTCCGTGACTTTGACCTTCGGGTTTCGGTCGTGTTGACCGTTGTGTTTCGGTTGTTTCGCCGTGGCGCGTGTGTTGGTTTTCGCGCCGTTAGTCTAGTGCTAGTGGCTTTACCGAGGTTGCGCCTTGCTGTGCGGTACCCGCGATCGGATGGTCGGGGTTGCACCTTGGACAGCGTGTCCAGGTCGGCTGTGTCTGGGGGACAGGCCTCTACGGCATGGTTGCTGTGTATTTTTACTTCGGTAAGCGGTACTAGTGTAGTCTGGTAGCCTCGACTGTGAGTTTGGGGTGTGTTTTTGGTACAGTAGGAGTAGTTGTAGTGCCGAGTTTCGATCGGTCACCGGGTTTGTTGTTCCTGCTGTTGCGGTTGCTCTCATAGCCCTCCTTTCCGCTACCGCCGTTGTTTCCGGTTGGGGTTCCGCGGGATCCCTACCGAGTCTCTGTTTTGGAGATTCATTCCCTGCTTTTCAGGTGTGGCGGTTCTTCCTCGAGGTTCGAGGGTGCGGAGCGGAGGTTCTCAGTTGCCAGCTTGCCGGGCCGAGTGTTCACTTGGCATGTGGTACATTTTACTGCTTTAGATTGTATTTTCTGTTGGACTGGACTCTGTTGTAGTTGTAGTTGTTCTTTCTTTTAGCTTGTTGTTGTTGGTTGTCCTGCTTTATTTTCTATTTCTTTGTGCCTCCACACTCCTTTTAGCCCTTCCGAGCCCTCCCGGCTCGTGGGCGGCGGTGCGAGTCTCAGGTTATCGGGCCTTCCCGATAATCAAATTCTCGGGTCGTTACAGCTGGTATCAGAGCGGTGGTTGTGGACGTACATAGGAATTCGAAATATTGCAGTGATCAGAGTCCATAAGGTCCAGTACAGTCGGCAGCTGGCTTAGGGTTTTGTGCTTGTTTTTCCGCTTTGTTTCTCGCTTGAGAGCTTGAGTGCGCTGTGCGGCGCTGTGAAGGTGGTTGCTGTCCGCGGCTTTCATGCCAGCATGGGGACTAAGGATCGAGGTTGAGAGCCTTCTCCCTCATCGGTGGTGGCCCTGATTGTGCTGCGTTGGGCAGAGGTTGCCAGCAGGTGCGTTGCTACGGTGTTGCGTTCGAGGAATCTGCGGCGTGGTCAGGTTGCTGGAGAGGATTTTTCGTGGTTAAGTGGCCGTGAGCTTGCTCTGAGGGAGCTGCTGTCGGTTTTGGCCATTCCAGCTTGAGGTTTGTCCAACTCCTGAGGTGTTCTGATCGAGAAGTGTGCTCGGGAGAGCGGAGGATCTTCTCGGTGAGCTACTGTTTCGTCAAGCCTGATGTTCTTGTCATGCTCTGTGGCGTCAGAAATGACGTGTCGGTCCCGGTTGTTTTGCGGATTTCGAGGCAGGATTTGGCAGAGATGTCCCAGTAAGTCCTTGCTGCTGCATTTCTGTCAGTGGATGGGTTGTGTTTGCCATGGAGTTGGCTTGAGATGTGAAGGCTCCACGGCGAGTTCGGGACTCGAGGATGAGCGCCGGCGGTTGTCGTTATGGCTCGTGTTGTGGCTCTTGGCGTGGTGTGTTGCAGTTCGATGAATTGCAGCAGTGGTGCATCGAGAGATGTTGTGATTGTGGTCCGACGTGACACTCGCCGAGTGTGTCGGAGGCGCTGACCTGATAGAAGCGATGATTTTCCTTGGTGCTGGATGGTGCTGTTTCCAGCATGCGCGAGGTTTGAGGTCAGGTCGAGCGTGGAGTTCTTCCGTTGGTCGGAAGTGCGCTGGTTTCTCCTTTGGTTGGAGAGATTGTGTTGGGCTAAGGTTCGTCGTCTTGCATTGCGTGTTCGGATTGGTTGGCCTCGTGTGCCATGAAGTCTGTGCGAGACGTGCTCCTTGTCTTGGCAAGGCGGTTGGCTGTGAGAAGTCGTGCCCATTCCCTTGTCGTGTGAGGGTGCTGGCGCTGTTCCGGAAGGATGAGTGCTAGTTGGGCGGTGTTCGCTTTCTCGGATGTGCGCGCGGATCGGAGTGCACAGCGAAAGCGTGGTGGGCTTGTGACCCATTGGTTCAAGATCATAGCGTTGGTTGCTACGGGCGGATTCCTGAGTTTGCGTTGAGCATTGGAGGATTGGTTCCTCTGTGTGAAACGTGTTGTTGCTGTGCCGTTGCCTGAGATATCGTGATTCTTGGCACTGGCAGGATGGAGTGTTGGGGAATGTGATGGCTTGTGCGCCGCATGAGTACCATGTTCCTGTGTTGGAAGCCGTGTCAGGCGTCGGTGTTGGACCTGGATGGGGTTGTTAAGGATGTCGCCTGACAATGGTCGAGGACGTGTTGGTCAGAGTCAGTGGCCTGGTGCCCGACTTGTGTTCCCAGTCGTGTCCTCGAATGAGATGGTTCTTGGAGAAGTGATCTCTGGCAGGCTGTGGGTTCCTGTTGGTAGCTGCGAGTGATTGGTAAGGCTAGTCTCGTAGCCAACCGCGATGAGATGTTTGTTGCCTTGGGGACCCGTGAGCATTGTTCAGGTGGTGTCCCGTGGCTCTGTGGTAAGGGTGGAATCGGGATTGGCTGGTGTCCACTTGGATTGATCGAAGGATTTGATGAGACCAGATGGAAGAGTGACGCCTGTGGGCGGAGGCTTTTTGTAAGATTGGTGTCGGAGGGTGGTCCTTGACGGGACGTTGGTGTCGTAATGTTTATCCCTGGTTTGGTGACCGGCACGGGATGGTTCCCTGTAAGTCTGAGTCAAGTGAGGTGATGACTTAAGACACCAGGATCTTGTCATTTGGTTTCATCGTGCTCCCCGAGAGGGTCGAGTTGGTGCGATGTTCGAGCTCGGATGCGGAGTCCGAGAGGAGTGCAGCTCGAGATGTGACAATGGTATGTGTGTGAGTCAGCGGATGGCCTGCTGTGAGTTGGATCGTGCATGTTGGGCCGGTGGAGGTTTCCTGTTGACATGTATCTGGTGACCAGTGGATGGTCTTTTCACAGACAGAAGGTGCTGGTTGTCGGAACTTGAGCGTGGCGAGAGCCGTGTACCAGTGAGACCTTTGGTGGTCGTTTCTGTGATGTGCCTTTCCGGATGGGATCTGGGCTTTGTCGAAGTTTTTCTTCGGACAAGAGTTGGCACAGTGTTAAGTCCGACTTTCGGCTTGCCAGGTGTGAGGTTGACGCGACGGCGACGTGGGAATGGATCGACGGCACTCCGGGACGCGAACAGGACAGGAACGGATAACTGCTATCTCACACAGCTCGGCCTCACACCGGACGGTCTCACACCGGGCGACACTCGGATCTCACAAAAATGAGAAAGGAGGGAAGGGAGATGAACAAAGGGGCAAAGGCTCCTTCAACTCAATTCTTTCTTTCATACAACATATCATACGTAACACACCTTAGCTTCCTTATATAGGAAAGAAAGTTATAACAACAAGACCCTCTAACTTCTACTAATTATGTTCATACCCTTAGCCTAACAAGACAAACCCACCAACCAATATTTGACTTGTGGGTTTTAATCAAATAAAATATAAAAATTACACACATGTTATTTTGACTTAGACTAGCCTAATAAGACGAAAAGAAAAATACATGTAGAGATACATGTATACATACACACATACTCGATACGTAATATAGCACCGTAGCCGTAGGCCGAGTCTTCAGGAAGGATCTCTGAGCCATAAGCTCGGTGTCGGGACAGTGCGGCATCGGCTCCGAGTAGTGGGCCCAGTAGTGGACCCGGTGTCCCCACCAACCCTCCCGGGGCGACTGGAACTCGACTCCGTCGAGTAAGGGGGGACACTGTTGTGGTAGTACTCCAGCAGATCTGGATCGAGGCGTTTGAGATCTTCCCGGCTGATCCAGGAATCATCAGAAGGCGGACGGTCTTGCCAGCGGACAAGGTAGCGCTGGTACACCCTGCTCCGTGTAGTGGTCACCTGCTCATCCAGTATCCTCTCAATGTGCTCGCGCGGTACTCTCGAGGTTGTGGGACGCACAGGGGTGGGCTCACTCTCAATGGGAGGAGAAGGCTCGAAAGGGTCACTAGGAATCGCTGTGGGTTCCGTATAGGCCACTAGGTCTGCCACATTAAAAGTCGAGCTAATCCCATATTCGGGAGGTAAGTCCACAACATAAGCATTGGAGCCAATCTTCCGTAGAATTGGGAAGGGTCCATCACTACGGGCTTGTAACTTTTTAATGGCTCTCGAAGAGAGTCGTTCGGGTCGAACCCGTACCATAACCATGTCACCTTCTTCGAATTCATGGTGACGCCTATGCGAATCAGCCAATTTTTTATAAGTCTCATTACTGAGGTTTATCTGCTTACTAATCGACTCATGCAGACTTTGGACATGTTGTGCAAATTTCTCAGCTGATTTGGACGTTCTAGACTCGAGGGGAAGGGGAATGAGATCCACAGGTTTCCTAGGTTTGTAGCCATGCACGGCCTCAAATGGACTCATGCCTATGGACCTATTGATGGAGCTGTTGTATGCAAATTCGGCTCTGGGCAAAAGAAGATCCCAAGTGCCAGAATGTTCCCCTACAAGACATCTCAACAGATTGTCTAAGCTCCTATTGACGACCTCAGTTTGCCCATCAGTTTGTGGGTGATAGGCAGTGGAAAACTTCAGTTTGGTGCCAACTAGGTGCCAAAGTGTCTTCCAAAAATAGCTAGTGAACCGGACATCTCGGTCAGACACGATGGTTTGGGGGAGACCATGCAGATGCACGACTTCATCAAAGAACAAATAGGCTACTCTAGATGCATCAGATGTTTTGGAACATGCAATGAAGTGGGCCATCTTAGAGAACCTATCAACGACAACAAAGATGGAATCATGCTTGTGAGCAGTGCGTGGTAACCCAAGGATAAAATCCATACTCACATCAACCCATGGTCGACCAGGAACGGGGAGAGGAGTGTAGAGACCAGTGTTCTGTTTGACCGGTTTGGCCATCGTGCACGTCCTACACTGGGCTACAATCTTGGCCACATCTCTCTTCAGGCCAGGCCAATAGAAGTGCTCCTCCACAGAATGGATGGTCTTGTTACGGCCAAAGTGACCAGCAAGACCTACAGCATGCATTTCCCATATCAGGAAGTCCCGAACAGAAGTCCTCGGGACGCAGAGTTGCTGCCCTCGAAATAGAAAACCATCCTGGAGTAGATAGTCAGAAAAGACTGTCGAGGGTCCAGCGGACAGAGCGGAGTAGGCAGGGCCAAAATCTGGACACTCTCCATAGAGTTCCTTCATGCGGTCAAATCCGGTGACCTCTACCTGAACAGTGGAAAGAAGGGAGACCCTTCGACTCAAGGCGTCGGCCACCTTATTATCCTTTCCAGCCTTATGTTTTAGGACAAAGGTGAAGGACTGGAGGAATTCTACCCACCGACCATGCCTAGGGTTTAAGCCCTTCTGAGAGCTAAGGAATTTTAAAGCCTCGTGGTCCGAGTATAAGACAAACTCTTGTGGTAAGAGATAGTGTCTCCAGTGTTTGAGGGCTTGAACCACGGCATAAAACTCCTTATCATATGTGGAGTATCAAAGCTTTGCATCAGAAAGCTTCTCACTGAAATAAGTCATAGGGTGGCTCTCCTGGCTAAGCACTCCACCTATTCCTACGCCAGATGCATCACATGAAACCTCAAAGACTTTGGAAAAGTCTGGTAGGCGGAGGACAGGAGCTTTGGTCATAAGCTCCTTTATGGCAAGAAAAGCCTGGGAGGCGGCTTTGGTCCACTCAAAATTCCCCTTACAGATGCAATCCGTAATGGGTGCCATAATGGTGCTAAAACCCTGAATGAAGCGTCTGTAGAAGGTGGCTAGCCCGTGGAAACTACGAACGTCATGGACATTCTGGGGCTCCGGCCAGTCTACTATAGCTCGGACCTTTGATGGGTCCACAGACACTCCTTGACTAGAAACCACAAATCCAAGGAAAGTGACCCGGTCTGTCATGAATTCACATTTCTTGAGATTAGCGAACAGGGTTTCTCTCCTCAAAGTCTCGCAGACTTCCCTCAAATGATGGATGTGGTCTTGAGGGTTGTGGCTATAGATGAGAATGTCGTCAAAGTAGACGACAACAAAGTGACCAATGAGGGGTCGAAGGATTTCCGTCATAAGCCGCATGAATGTGCTGGGGGCATTGGATAGCCCGAACGGCATGACGAGCCACTCATACAGACCTTCTTTGGTTTTGAAGGCTGCCTTCCACTCGTCCCCTGGTCGAATCCGGACCTGGTGGTAGCCACTTTTCAAGTCAATCTTGGAAAAGATAGTGGCTCCACTCATCATGTCAAGCATGTCATCAAGACGGGGAATGGGAAACCTATACTTGACAGTGATCTTATTGATGACGCGGCTGTCAACACACATCCGCCAGGTGCCATCCTTCTTGGGTGTGAGCAAGGCAGGGACCGCACATGGGCTCTTGCTTACCCTGAGGAAACCTTTGTGGATAAGGTCCTCGACAATCCTTTGGAGCTCAGCATGCTCCTTGGGGTTCAACCTGTAGTGGGGAAGGTTGGGTAGGGTGGACCCAGGGACAAGATCAATGGCGTGTTGAACATCACGCATGGGAGGGAGTGTTGAAGGCAAGTCCTCCGGGAAGATATCTTGGAAGTCCTGCAGGATTTCCTGGACTTCAGGTGGGATGGAGACTTGGGACTCCTCAGGGGTAATGGTGACGACAACAGCCCAAACAGGGGCACCCTCGGTAACCTCTCTATTCATCTCACGAACACCTATGAAGTTAAGGCGCCTAATCGGGTCATGGTCAACCTTAGGGGCCTTAGGGATGGATATGACAGGTGTAGGAGAGGAGGGAATGGGAAGCTTCCCTTTGGTGGGGGTTGGGGCATTCTCCCGAATTTTGGGGGATGCAGCGGGTGTGGAGGTAGGACTCTTTCCCGTGGCCACCTTTGGGGGTGTTGGGAGCAACTGAATCCTCTTCCCATTGTGGGAGAAGGAACACTCATTGGACCGACCGAATGTAGTAAGGTCTACATCGTAGATCCATGGCCGTCCTAAGATGATACTCCCGACCTTCATAGGCACTACATCGCATAGGATTTGTCCTTGGTAGGATTGGAACTGGATGGGAATGACACATGTAGTGGTGACTGGGATAGACGTGTCGTCAACCCAAGTCACGTTGTATGGCCTCGGATGAGAAATGGGTAGGTAGACCTAGACGGGATACAAAGTCTGAAGAGACTGCATTGATACAGCTTCCATTGTCAAAGATCACCTTGCAGGGTTGAGTTTTGACCATGATGTAGGTTTGGAAGATGGAGGTTCGACGCCAGTCGTCCTCCTATGGGTGTGCGAGGATGCAGCGAACTACACCTAGTCTTCCCTGGTTTGAACTTTCGGCAATTTCCCCCACTTGCATGTACTCAACATGCGTTCTATCATACCCTGCATCTAATTCCTCAAACTGGGCCACGAGATCAGGGTCAGGCTCATATCTCTCAAGGGTTTCTCCTTCCTGAGGTGGAAGCTCCATAGACTGGGGGTCGGTGATGACCAAGGCTCGGGTGGGGTAATTGGTGGCAATATGCCCTAAGTTATGACACCTGAAGCAGCGGACTCCCGAGACAGGGGCTGGTTGGGAGGTGCTAGGGACGACTCCCTTTCCCTTGTCATCTCTCCTCTCAACTGGTGGAGTATACTCCAGCCTAGGCACAGCTGCGGGTGCAGGTAATGGGTTCCGTGGGAAAGGAGCCGTAGGGGCAACGGCCCTAAGTGGGGCAGCAGTAGGGACGTAGGAGGTGGAGGGGCCAGCTCTCTCAGTATAGCGGACTATGGGGTTTCGGGTTTCAGGTTGGCGGTAGATGGGAACCCGAGGTGGGACCACCCTTTGAAACCTCTCAACATCTCGTGCAACCTGGTAGGCGTGCTCGAGGATGTTAACCTCCCGTAAGAATAATTCCCGCTGAATACTCTCGTGTAGGCCAGCCCTAAACCGAGAGAGGGTGACGGAGGCATCCTCCATGACTCGACTCCGAAGGAAGAAGTCATCAAATTTGGTGATGTACTCGTCCACAGACTTTCCATCTTGGGTGAGTTTCTGCCATTGGTCTAAAAGACGCTAATGGTAGGAAGGTGGCAGATACTTCTCCCTCAATTTCTCCTTCATTTCTTCCCACGTGCTAATAGGCTCCTCCCGTCTCCTGGCTAGGAGATTTTCAACGTTACACCAGCAAGTTTTGGCTTGACCGAGGAGTTTCATTTTGGCAATTCTCACCCTTGTGGCAGGGGTCATGCGGCGATGCCAATCAAAATATTGGTCCATCTCGGTCTCCCACTCAAGGTATGTAGCGGGGTTGAGGGACCCATCAAAACTTGGAGCGTCAATCTTGACGTTCCGTAGGATGATATCTTCATCGTCGTGGTCTCTCTCTCGAGGCGTACGGGCCTCTTGCTCTCTACCTTGGGGAGCCTGATTCGGGCGGACTTGCTCTCTCTCCTCCCTAGGATTTGCTACGGGATTGCCGTGGCCATTTACTCTTCCTTCCTCTCCCTTCAGTCGATCCTCTAAGGCTCGGATCCTCTCATCTAGCTCGGCTCGAAGTTGGCCTATAGATTCTTCAAAATGGGTTAGAAGATTATGCTCGAGCTGAGCCAACATAGCACTCACGCTCTTCTGATCCATGTGGGATTGTAGAGTTGAAGGGTGCTCTAGACGGCCAGATGAATTCTAGACCAATGTGGCATGCACGACTCGGACCTAGATGATGCAATCCTGAGACCGATAATTAGCAAGCTATAGACCCAAATTTTGTTGGCTAATTGGCAAAGGGCCAATTTGAAGGGACCGGTCAGGGAGAGTTGCTAGCCCGTAGGCGAAGTAGTTGTGGAACTACCTTCTGACAATTAGGGTGCCCTAATGTGACAGTCTAGGGCCTAGGATGGGTACATACAAGCTCTCGCTTTCCGTCCACAGCGATGCACTCAGGAGACTGGCTGCATGGATCGGGCTCTCTCTCACTTCGCGCGGTAATTGAAAAGATACTAAATGAACAAGTGATTCGGAGCACGTACCTAGCTGGTTGAAAAGCCTAGCTCCGACCGGAGACGAAGGCGAGCGGGGACGTGCGTACCCGCACGGCGTCGAGGAAGCTTCACGGTTACAACAAACTTACTCCACGCAGGGAGGATTGAATTATTACAAAACCACGTGACTTAAAAATTTCCCACACATGGGAACAAATTAGTCCAATTTCTCCACGCAGGGAGACTTACGGACACTCACACTCCGTGAATTACGGACTGTGTGTCAGCGACCGGGTGACTCGGGCATCGGCTGGCCGCCGATTGTGGACTGGGGTGCCACAAGTGATTATAAGATAATATATATATATAGATACATATATCTCAAATATATTCCATATATATTATATATATTCACACAATTTTTTTCAAACCTCCCTTTTATGACTTTTTTTAATCTATATATAATATATGTATATATATATAAATCTCTCAAGACTTTCAGCCGCGCCCCGTTGTCAAAAAAGTTGGCAGGGGTGGTCAAAGAGGCGAGCTTCATGCGGCTGTGGGCGCCGGCGCATGCGGGCGCACTGGGAAAAGGTGCCGCGTGGTGCAGGCGACGAGGTCGCCGGTGCGATCATCGAAGAGGCAGCTGGCGCGCGGGGTGGCTAGGCGAGCGCGGGCCGGGCGCGCTGCGTGGTGGCGGGGCGCAGGCGGGCTCGGGCGGGCCTCGGGCGCGCAGGGGCGCGTCTGGGCGCGGACGGGGCTGGCGGACGGTCGGGCTCGCAGGGGCGCGGAGCCGGGCACGGGGCCAGGCGCGCAGGGGCGTGGGGCTGGGCGCGGCAGGGGGCGTGGGCGGCCCTGCGCGGCGGCGAAGGGCGGGGCAGTCGTGACCATTGCGGCTGCCCCTCCTCTTTGAAAAGGGCACGGGCGAGGAGGCCCGTGCCGCGAACTCGCTTCCCCCCCTTTTCTTTTTTTATCTGTTTTCCTGTAACCGAGAGAGAGAGAGAGAGAGAGAGAGATAGGGAGAGAGATAGAAACAGAGAGAGAAAGGGAGAGAGACAGAGAGTAACGCAGGGGTTCTTTGCTTTTTTTTCTCTCTTTTTTTTTCTTCAATTTCTTTAATCAGAATCTGTATGCTTCTCTCCTTTTTTTTCTCTTTTTTTTTTCACTCTAGCAACGGAGAGATAGAGGGCAAGATGTCGGGGACGTCGGGACCGTCGGAGATGCCGTTGTTGGGCTCTGGTACCAATTTGACGCGGCGGCGACGTGGGAATGGATCGACGGCACTCCGGGACGCGAAGAGGACAGGAACGGATAACTGCTATCTCACACAGCTCGGCCTCACGCCGGACGGTCTCACACCGGGCGACACTCGGATCTCACAAAAATGAGAAAGGAGGGAAGGGAGATGAACAAAGGGGCAAAGGCTCCTTCAACTCAATTCTTTCTTTCATACAACATATCATACGTAACACACCTTAGCTTCCTTATATAGGAAAGAAAGCTATAACAATAAGACCCTCTAACTTCTACTAATTATGTTCATACCCTTAGCCTAACAAGATAAACCCACCAACCAATATTTGACTTGTGGGTTTTAATCAAATAAAATATAAAAATTACACACATGTTATTTTGACTTAGACTAGCCTAATAAACGAAAAGAAAAATACATGTAGAGATACATGTATACATACACACATACTCGATACGTAATATAGCACCGTAGCCGTAGGCCGAGTCTTCAGGAAGGATCTCCGAGCCATAAGCTCGGTGTCGGGGCAGTGCGGCGTCGGCTCCGAGTAGTGGGCCCAGTAGTGGACCCGGTGTCCCCACCAGAGGTGATTCTTGGTGCTGAGCCGATGTTCTGGCTGCGGTCTGTCGAGATGGCTGCGTGAGCCGATGGGGGCTCTGTTTTGGTTGCTCCCTTGAGGAGGGTGCGCGACCTGTCAGCTGGTTGCGAAGCTGATGTGCGATTTGTCTGCTGACCATTGGATGGATCAGTAGCTGTTGCTCGTGTCGAGGGTTGTGTTTCCTCGGTGAGCAAGATTGTGACTGCGGCGCCATGGTGGATTCTCGCGTGGTCTGAGGTGATGTCGGACTATGTCCTTTGGTATATGCCTGCTCTGTTGGCCAGTGTGTTCGGCGCGAGGAGCGAGGTGTTGTGTGTGATTGTAAGTCTGGCTGTGTCCCTCAGGATCGGTGTTTTTGTGAGAATCGAGGTTTTCTGTACTGGGACTCTGACAGCGTGTCAGTTGGTTCAGTGTTCTTCCCCTGTGACTTTGTGCTAGGTCCTGAATTTCGAGGACGAAATTCCTTTAAGGGGGAGGGCTGTAATGCCCCGGGTTTTTTCGGATCCCTCTTTGTGGGTCCCGGATCTGGTTTTTTGGAGTGTCCGACTCCGTTGTGTTTGAAATTTTATTTCGGATATCTTTCGTGTTCGGATCGGCGCGATCTGGAGTCGTTTCGGAGGCCCGGAAGCGTTCTGCGGTTTTTTCTGCGTGTGTTTTCCGATTCCCGGTGTGTGTTTCGGTAATTCCTTTGGAACCTCGTTACGGGTGAACCGGGCCGTTCACCTAGGCGAGTGTGGTACCGTTGCGATCGGTGCGTTCCGAGGATCGTGAGTGTGTGATTTTCTATTTTTTGGGATTTTTTCAAATTTCTGGATTTTCCTATTTAAACCCCCCACTCTCACTCTTCCCCTCATTCTCTCTTCCTCACTCTCTCCCCTCTTACGCTCTCTCTTCTCTCCCTCTCCTCTCCAGCGGCCGACGGAGGCGGATGGGGGAGATGTGGCGAGGCCCGTGGGACGAGGGACGGTGAGGACGGGTCGAGGAACGAGGCGGTGGCGCGTGGCGAGTAGGTTCGCGGGCGTGGAGGAACAGGCGGGGTTTCGGAGGCGTTTCTTCGTGAATTGGCGTCCACGGTGCGTGAAATCTTTGGTGTAGGTAGGAGATGGACCCCCAGCCCGTGCGCTTCATTTTTCACGAGTTTCGTAGGCCGTGGTGAGCCAAGCGGGTCGTTTGGGGCGTTTTGGGGAAAATGCATGTTTTGGGGGAGTGAGCCGGATCTCTTGTTTTACGACGTCTTTGGCCGATCCAAAGGTTTAGATGCATGCCTAGGGGCTTGGGGATGGATTCTCCTTTGTTTCCCCATCACCCGGGGGTGATCAGGGCGTGGATCAGATTTTTGGGCGTTTTCCCGCCGTTCTCGATTTTCCGAAATGGTCGCGGTCTACCAGTAACCGCGTTCATTGGTCGCGGTCCTGGGAGAACCGCGTTTGCCTAAGAGCGTCGGCAAGCGTCGCGGACGTGTGATAGACCATTTTCATCTAGTCGCGGTCGTGACCCGACCGTGACTGTAGGGTCGCGGTCCTAGGGCGACCGCTACCACCGGGCTGCGTCTGGCTAGTCGCGGTCGTGACCCGACCGTGACTGCTTAGTCGCGGTCCCCGATCGACCGCTTCTAGGTGGTCGCGGTTTTCAGGAGACCGCGACTACGTGGCGGTTCCCGTCTGCGTGGTTTTGACCTCCGGTCGACCCGGTTGTGACCCAGTGCTTGACTTTAGGTCTCGTGAGTGTCCCGGGCACCCCGTGGGTTCCGTGTCCGTGTTTCTGGGGTGTCGGGAGGCGCCGTGTTGCCTCGATTAGCGTGCCCCTAGGTGTGGTGGGTCCGGGTGACCTCACGTGTTCTGGGCTTTCGTTTTACGCTTGATCGAGTCACCGTGTATCGGTGTGTGTGCGGTGGGGTCTCCCCCTCATGTCGTGGGTTTCTTTGGAAGGCGATTCCCGTGTGGGCCATGTGTTTGGCCTTGGACTGCGAGTCCAGTTATCCGGCCTCGGGATGGAGGTTTCCCGCTTGCTCTGGGATGGGAAATCAACAAGGTGGCTTGTGTGCTGCCCTGGGAATCGTGCTTCTGTGTTTTCCGTGTGGCCCGTGTGGGTGGCTTTAGTCCTTTGCGTTCCCTTCCCGAGGGAGTGGTCTTGGCGGCTCGTGAGTTGTCTCGGTACTCGTGCTACCGTGGTTTTAGACCTAGAGGTTGGACTAGATTGACGGCCTTGTGCTGTTGCGTACAACGGTCTTGACCCCGAGTCTTGTGACTCAAGGACCGTTGGGTGTAGTGCGTCTAGAGGACTGTCCAGAGTCCAGTGGCTTAGCGCCACTTGAGTTTTCTCGACTCTCGCGCAGGGTGCGTGCGTGGCCGTGGACTGTTAGTCCTGTTTCTTCTCCGACTGTGGTCACCGTGCAACGGGGCCGATACGTGGGGTGGTCCCGTACGTCTTCGGACGCGGTCGTTGTTTTCTATTGACTTGAGAGTTTACTCCTTCAGTGACCCTCCACTAGTCGTAGCCTACCAGTACGCGGTACCGGTCGCACCAGGGAGTGGTGTACGGGCTTAACCTTAGAGACGGTTTTTAGACTGGTTTCCGTCGGGCCCCACGTCTTGCAGCCAGAGTCCGGCTGAGGGGAAAACCAGTCAGAGGGCCAGACCAGGGAGGCGCGGTCTGTGTGTGCACACGTGGTTGGGGGCGGTTGGACCCACGTCGACGGGCGTGACCCCAGCTAGTCACTTGTTTGTGGTTACTTGTACGGTGTTCGTGTCTTTGGTAGGCGCTACCACGTCAAGCAGTTCACCTGCGGTGCGGTGTAAGTCGTCAGGGGACACTACCGACTGTGCTTCTAGTGGGAGGTACTCCTGTCGAGTACGGAGTGACAGACTATCAGTTTCCGTGACTTTGACCTTCGGGTTTCGGTCGTGTCGACCGTTGAGTTTCGGTTGTTTCACCATGGCGCGTGTGTTGGTTTTCGTGCCGTCAGTCTAGTGCTAGTGACTTTACCGAGGTTGCGCCTTGTTGTGCGGTACCCGCGATCGGATGGTCGGGGTTGCACCTTGGACAGCGTGTCCAGGTCGGCTGTGTCCGGGGGACAGGCCTCTACGGCATGGTTGCCGTGTGTTTTTACTTCGGTAAGCGGTACTAGTGTAGTCCGGTAGCCTCGACTGTGAGTTTGGGGTGTGTTTTCGGTACAATAGGAGTAGTTGTAGTGCCGAGTTTCGACCGGCCACCGGGTTTGCTGTTCCTACTGTTGCGGTTGCTCTCGTAGCCCTCCTTTCCCCTACCACTGTTGTTTCCGGTTGGGGTTTTCGCGGGATCCCTGCTGAGACTCTATTTTGGAGACTCATTCCCTGCTTTTCAGGTGTGGCGGTTCTTCCTCGAGGTTCGAGGGTGCGGAGCGGAGGTTCTCAATTGCCAGCTTACCGGGCCAAGTGTTCACTTGGCATGTGGTATATTTTACTACTTTAGACTATACTTTCTGTTGGACTGGACTCTGTTGTAGCTGTAGTTGTTCTTTCTTTTAGCTTGTTGTTGTTAGTTGTCCTGCTTTATTTCCTATTTCTTTGTGCCTCCACACTCCTTTTAGCCCTTCCGAACCTTCCCGGCTCGTGGGCGACGGTGCGAGTCTCGGGTTATCGGGCCTTCCCGGTAATCGGATTCTTGGGTCGTTACACCTACATCATGGGCGCGCGATACCTTAACATCATAGGAGACTCTCAATTGGTGCTGCGTCAAGTTTTGTCAACTTACCGCACCCGTGACCCTAAGCTTAAGCCCTATCAAGATCTGGTCACGCTCTTGGCTAGGCAATTCTGGAAGCTTATTTATATTCACACTCCTCCTTCTCAGAATATTCTGGCTGACGCTCTTGCATCATTAGCTTCTTCTCTTTTGTTCCCCCTCTGTCGTGCCACTGAGACCATTGTGGTCCAGCGGTTAGACGTTCCCTCTCTTCAGGATCCCTGGTTTGAGAACCTTAGGAAATCTGTAGAAAGGAAGGCAGAAAGGGAAGAGGTGAAAGAAGTTTTGTTAACTGAGCTTGAGGAGATCATAGAAGAAGAAGAATTGTCGTGGTATTATGAGATCGAGCAATATTGTAAGGATGGTTCATTCCCGAGACGGCAAATGCCGAGCAACGAAAGGCCATTAGAAGAGTCGCCGCGAGATACACGGTTGTTGCCGGAGAATTGTATAGGCGAGCTCTCAATGGAGTTCTAATGAGATGTCTAGATGACGATGAGGCTTGGAAGGTAGTAGAAGCAGCTCACTCCAGTGAGTGTGGAGGGCACGTAAATGGGCAGGCGTTGGCGAAGAAGATTCTTAGGCAGGGCTATTACTGGCCAACCCTAGAAGAAGATTGTTCCACCTATGTCCATAGTGTCTTCAATGCCAGCTCCATGCTGACAAGATCTATGCTCCTGCTTCCTCTCTCCATCCTCTTTCTACTCCTTGGCCATTTTTCATGTGGGCCTTTGATGTCATCGGACCTCTCGGTGACCCGAATTCCGTAGTCAAGCAGAAGTCCTTCATCCTGACGGCTGCGGAGTACTTCACCAAGTGGGAGAAAGCTGAAGCCTATGCCGAAATCAAAGCCACCACAGTATGCCGCTTCATCATGAAGAATATCATCTCACAGTTTGGAGTGTCAAGTGATATCGTCACCGAAAACGGGCCTCAATTCGTTTCTCAAGAACTCCGGGACCTCTGTAAGAAGTTTAATATATCATTGCATCATTCACCACCATACTACCCCCAAGGTAATGGCCAGGCTGAGGCCACGAACAAAACCCTTCTTAAAATTATCAAGAAAATATGTGAATCACACAAATTTCCTGATTGGGCCGATAAACTGGTAGAGGCTCTATGGGCTTATCGCACCTCCGTCCGCACTCCCACGGGCTAAACTCCTTTTGCTCTCACCTATGGGATGGAGGCTGTATTTAAAATGCTTTTATCCATAGGGACAAATCAGCAACGACTTGGTGGCGGGGTGCGCCTTCACTTGATCACGAAAGGAAATCCCCGGTTCAACATTTCACACACTACACAACCCCTCGTGGGTCGGTTTCTTTCTTTTGCATAAATGCCGTTCCCCCCTTGGCCATGCTTCAGGAAAGGTGAAAGTCCTTGTTTTTCCTTCTCTTTCGGCTGAAAATAGGGGCAAAGGGTGAATAAGGGGGCGAGAACCGATCTAGACCCCCCAATAAAAGAGGGCTCAAATAGGGGCAGTCCATTATGACCTTATTCCACAAACGAACAAAAAGAAAAGGAAGGAAGGAATGAGAAAAGGGGGTAAAAATCAAGGCTAAAAGCTCACTCAAAGCTCGCAGCTCTAAAAAAGTTCGAAAGTCCCCAAATAACAAAACTAGGCACGACAAGAGTGGCAATACAGTTTTCCCGCGGGACGTTATGAGCCCGGTCGTATGCGTGCCTAGAGCGGAAGTAGGTTCGAGAATGGACATAAAGTCCCGGCGCAACAGACCAAATTCTTTGAAAAAGGGGTGTCGTGAGAAAAACTCAAGCCCTAAAAACCTCTATACCTACCGCCAGCTTTCCTGCTAAGTCTGTTTTATTTTCCAAGGAATGGATCCTACCCCGGGTATAGCCTCGGTAGAGGCACCGCCAAAGCAAGGTTAGCACCGGCCACGGGCAGTCCTTTATATTGCACGTTGAACCTGAGAGGCCCCCGGTGAGATGAGAGGTTCCCTGTCGTCTAAGCTGGTTTCAAAACTCAAAAAAATCAGATATTTCAAAACTCAAAACAATCAGATATTTCAAAACTCAAAAAAAATCCAATATTTCAAAACTCAAAAAAATCAGATATTCCAAAACTCAAAAAAATCAGATATTTCAAAACTCAAAAAATCCAATATTGCAAAACTCAAAAAAATCAGATATTTCGAAACTCAAAAAAAATCAAATATGTTCGAAACACAAAAAAAATCTAATATTTCAAAATCCAAAAGAAATTTAAATATGTTCAAAACCCAAGACAAAATCAAAAATTTTGAAATCCAAACAAAAATCAGATATTTTCAAAACTCCAAAAAAGATTTTCTTGATTTGCATTCATAGCATCCATCGCATCCATTTAACATTTGTTATTTGCCTATTTGATAAGGCTTACCCCCTTGACCAAAAAAATCAAGAACTGGTCGTTTCCTAACTTGTTATACGCAAGGGGTTAAGCCTAAAACAGATTTATTCTGTTTTCTGTATGTTCAGGGGCAGGTTGAAGCCGAAAAGTGCAGTTAGCCCATGACCGTGTGGATGTTAAAGTCTTATCCCAACCTGTGCAATCACATCATGAACCAAACGAAACTCAAACTCAATCCAATCATCAATTTTATTCATCTCATATATCAAGCTTTCTAAGCACAAGTCCTATCCACCATCATCATCATGAAATAAAAGGAAATCACTCAGTCCTCCGCTGGGCATCCCCGCGGGGACGTATCTCTCTCAGCTCTCTAACATAGGCCTGGCGCGTCGCCGGGATCTCTGCAACCTCTGCTGGTAGGGTAAGCACCCTGCTCACCTCCCACATGATCAAGGCACTCCTGACCGCCTGCTCATCCTCCTCTGTGCCAATTCTCCTCGCCTATAGTACGGGAAGATGGGGTAGTGCTGGTAGAACTTTCCGGGGTAGTCCAACCTGTAGGTAGCACCGGTGCGGGCTGTACATTGCCAGTGCGGTGTCGCTCACGAGCCTCAAGTCTAAGCCTGGCCTCCTGGGAACTCGGACGGTGGTGTCACGGAGGAAGCCCGGGCGCATCACGAACCGATCCAGGGGCAACCTGTTGATGTACAGTCGCCACTCATCCCTGGTCTTCATCTCAGCAGTCCTACACTCTACCTGCGGAGAGAATCAGAATGTGCCACCTATGAAGAAAAGGGGGTGACTCCCGAAGATCCTGCTAGCCGAAGTGACATCCTCCCTATAGATGAACTTCATCCTAACACCCATCTAACACTCTAAGAGGATCATAGAACCAAACAAAGGACCTCCTAAGGCTGTTGAAGTAAGACCCTCGTACAAGTAAGCAAGGATGGCCTGGGAGATGGAAAGTCCCTGCCATAAGCCACTGATGGTACTAAGAAGGGGCATCTCTATAATGTGGTCAACTGAAGGAAACAAGATAGCCCCACACAAGCAAATGGACGCAACCTTCGCTATGACTTCATCCCACCCACACTTGTTCTTACAATGCTCCACTACCCACTGGCTGAGAGGAAGAAGGTGAATCTGATGTGGGCCTACGAAGGTATGGACATCCCTGCTGTCTGGTATGAACCCTCCTAAGATGAGCCTAGGATCTATAGGGGCAACAGTGTGACGCACTAAGTTTTCCCCTCCCACCTGGGACCTGGGTAAAGAGAAGTAGGTCTCTACCTCCTCTAGTAGGATAGTGGCCTCGAATGATGGAAAGATGAATGTATGAGTCTGAGGATGCCAAATTTCAACTAAGGCTGAGATGTTGTGCCAATCAAGGGAAAACTTTGGGTAGTTCTGACCTAACACTAGGAGAGGTTGCAAGTGCTAAGATCTCAGGATGGATGTCACTCCTAGGGGTAAGGCGCGGACCATGGGAGCCAGCCACTTCAAGGTGGAATACCGCCTCGCGCCAGGAAGAAGCTGAGAGATGGAAGAAAAGAGAGGAAGGAAAAGCATGTGAGTAAATGAAAGAGAATTGAATTGAATGAAATCATGATTAACTTACCTCTTTCATAGGGCTCGAGCTCAGATGTCGCGGGATCGCAGTCAGCCTTTGGAGCACTTCCCGCTCCTTCCTGGCCGGTTTTGGCCCTTCAAAAGATGCTCCCTCCATAGAACTCCCCTCTAGGGCCCTCTTCATGGTGATTTGGTGATGGATATCAAAGGTTTCAAGGCTTAGAAGGGGAAGGTGTGTGAACTACGAATTTAGGCTCCCCTCCTACTTATAGGGCTTGTTAGGAAGCATAGCCTTCTTGAGATTGGGTTGGATAAGTCTAGGATGGGTTAAGATGAGGTTTGGATAGGTTTAAAGCGATTTACCCCCGGGTTGAGGACTCTCTAGGAGAGTCCCCTTCAGGTTCGCAGGAAATCAACTTGGACGGTCTTACGATAGGCCGCCCATCCCATTGCGCGATCTGTAACAGACCGTTCATCATCCTCCAAAACAACTCGAGGGCGGGACTTTAGGCGGCCTGAACCTGACCGTTCTTATTTTCACGCGGTTCATACTAAACCGTTCATCATTTAGAGCAGTTAATATTCAACCGTTCAATTCTCCTTGGAACGGTCTATTATGGACCGTGTATTGCTTTGAGCGGCTCACTGAGAATCGCTCATCTGATCCGGAGCCCTTTGTCAACCTGTCCAATTAGTACGTCATGCTGCCCCTCATCTCACTCTCATCTCACTCATTTGCATCTCTCATCTCAGGCCCTCTCATTTCACTCATATGCATCTCCCTTTCACTCATTTGGCGTCCCTCGTCTCACTCATTTAGCGCTCTCATTTCACTCATTTGGCGCTCTTATTTCACTCATTTGGCGCACTCATCTCACTCCTTTGACGTCACTCATCACGCTCTCTCTCACTCGGAGTCGGCGTCCCTCTATCTCACTCGTGGTCGAGTCGTGTCTCACCCGTAGTCATCGTCTCTCACTCACGCACTCAAGTCGCATTCATATATTCATTTATTCATTCATACAAAATCAAAATAAAAACATGCATATCACTATCATATCATATCATGTACAAAAGTCAGGCCAAGTACAAAGTCAAGCCTGTCCCTCTCCCTGGCCCTCGTCGCTGTCTCCGGCTCCCTCATGCCTCTTTGGTGGAGGCATCGTTGAAGCCGCCTCGTCACGCTGACGTCACCAGCGTCGCTCCTCCTCCTCATTCCTCCGGTGGCCGGAGGAACCTGTGAAGTAACTCCTAACAGAGCCGTGAGTGGCATGGCTGCCGCTCGCAGTCGCTCGGCTGCGCTCTCGACTCACCTCTCTCATGCCCTCCACCTTGCCCTCCAACCTGGCAACCTGTAACCGGGCCTGCTCTGCCTCAGTCCGATAGCGCTCCAACTCAGCCCGGTAGCGCTCCGCCTTGGTCGCGCTAACTCAAAGTCGCTCCGTCTCAGCCCGATAGCGGTCCGCCTCGGCCGCGCTGGCTTGAAGTCACTCCAGCTCAACCCGCAGAAGTGCCGTCTCTAGCGCGTCTGCTGGTCGGCTCTGTGCTGCCTCCTCTCGCACACGGGCCAACTCCTCCCGAGCCGCTGCCCGGCTCTGCTCTAGCTCAGCCCTAAGGCGGGTCAGCTCGGACGTCTGCATTCACATATCATTGTCATTTCAATTGCATTTCATACATATCATAAGCATAAGTAGTAAGGGAAAGTGTGGTGATTTGCGTACCCTCTCAGGGAGCGCCACCTCGGCCGCCTTGGCCCGCGCTACCATCCTAGTGAAGTCGGCCTCCCGCTCAGCCCGATCCGCAGGAGTCTGGGTAGAGGAAGAAGAAGGAGCATCGGTCCCCTGTCTCTGGGTCCCCCCTCAGCACGCTGCATCCAAAACTCCAGGTCAGTCACATGTATAATCATAATCATAAGCATTTGCATAATTTAAAGAGTTTAGGGTTTAGAAAATTCACCAGTAGGGCCAGGGCCTGCCGGGCCTCGTCCCGCTCCCTGATGGTGGCGTGCAGGAGCCCCTGCAACTCCACTAGTCGTCCCTCAGGGTCAATCTACATTCAGAAGTTCATATGTCAGTGCATCATATAATCATCATAAGCGTAATAGACGGAGTTTGAGTTTAGAAGTCGTACCGGTCGGTGGGCATCCCGGAACACCTGGTCCCGGTAGTGTCTGGCGTACGCGGTGTAGTATGCCGAGTCGCTCTCCGCTCGGGTGGTCACCACTCGCCCAAGAGCTGTCCAGTCGGCCACCTGCGCAGCATTCCTCGTCGACCAATCAAAATATGCCGCTAGGCCCCGGGTAATCCTCGTCACTCGCTCCCCCGCCTTCTCAGGCGCTGGGAACTCCACCGCGGGCTGATGAACCCCGATGGTCCTCATCACCAACCTGTGATGCAGTGGCTCCACCACATTCATGCAGTGAAGCCACACATCTCGTCCAGCGAAGGCAAGGGCGCCAACCACCCAAGGCTGACCCTCCTGGCCCTCCTCTGCGTAAGGTGTCCACCGTACCTGCGAGAAGTAGAAAGTCACATCAACATCATATAGGAATTGCATTTAATTAAAGAGTCTGAGTTTAGAAGCATACCGAGGCGAAGGGTAGGGAGTCGAGGTCATCCTGCAGCTCCCGTATCTGCCTCCGGAGAGCCGCCGTCTCCCGAGGCGTTGTCCACCTCCGTGCGATCGGCAGGAGCCCGGGACGGGTCTCCTCGCCTCTGCCCAGCCCACGTAGGCGTACGTAGGCCCACACCTACATCACGGCATCATGTCAGCATTTAGGAAGCATATAGAATTGCATAATTAAGTCTAGGGTAAGGGTCGTACCTGGAGTAAGGGGGAGAATCCCCCGAGCATCGTCTGACAAGCCGTCGAATTGAGGGTGTCGAAGAGGAACGCGAGGACTGCTGCTCCCCAGGCATAGTCCCCAACATGCTCGAGCTCCTGGAAGAAGGGGAGGTAGCGGCAGCTCATCACATCTGCTCGTGTGGAGAAGAGAAGCCGTCCAAACAGCAACATCAGGAACCGCCGCAAAACTCGGTCTGCCTCCACTCCCGGTCCTGCTGCAACTCTCGGCCGTATCAACCGCTGCAAGTGCTCCTCCGGTCGCTCCCCGACTGCAACACATGCCCGCCGCAAGCCCAGGCTGTCCTGGAGACCAGCCCGGGGAAGGAGAGTCGACTGCCTCTCGGGGCACCGTAGCTCAAGGCCCAGCAACTCCCGAGCCATCGCCCGGTAGTCGGGAAAGGTAGTCCCGTTAACCGGTGACCCGTGCACCCGAAGGCCAGTGAGCCTGGACACGTCCTCTAGCGTGGGGACCATATGCCCCCACGGGAAAAGGAACGTCCGACTCACTGGGTCCCAGCGGTCGTGCAGGGTGTAGAGCAGAGCTGCGTCGAATCGACACACCTCAATGCTCAGGAATGGGGTGAACCCCATGGCAGCCAACCGCTCCCTCTGAAGGTCCGGCAGTGCTAAGTCCACTGCGTGGACCTGCAACCAGGAGGTGCAGGTCCTGCGCTTCCCCTGCATTCATTCATTTTCATCCATTCATTTAGTAAATCATGTTAAGCAATTAGATAATTCATTTAGACAATTTCATCTCATCAATAAAACAAAATCATCATTTGTCTTGTCTGTGATTTGAACGGTCCTCAATGGACCATTTATCCTAATGGACGGTCCGATATAGACCGTATAGTTTTTTGGGGTTCAGGTTTTGAACGGCCAGATTGGGCCCGTTCTTCTTTTGTGCAGTGGATGGCTCACCGTTTATCCTCTGTCGATTTCTAGGTATGGACGGCCAAACATGGACCGTACCAATGAGGACGGTCTCATGTGGACCGTATTGTTTGTGTTTGAACGGACCAATGTGGCCCGTTCGTCATTTGTGCAGTCTTCTCCCTACCGTCTTTGTTTGCCTCGGTCCTAATGTTTCATTCGTTTGAACGGCCGTTCCTGGGCCGTATGAGTTTGGGCGGTCCGATGTGGGCTGCGTGTCGGGGTTTCTGCGGTTTCTGTTCAACTGCCCCACCGTCGTCTTCCCCGACGACGGTGGCGGTTCCCCACCGGCGGGGAGGCCACCATGGCCCCCTAAACCGGCCCCTAAGCTTCTAATCCCCCCTAAAACCCCCTAGAACTAACATGCATCTATTAAAATCGAAGAAAATGGGTTAAGGGTGGGGGGAATCTACCTCGGGGTCCCTCACCGGCCTCGCCACCCTTGCTGCCGCCGGTGGTGCCTCGGCCTCCTCCTCCTCCTGTGCCTCTGCCATGACGATCGCGGTCGTCTCCTCGCCGATTGTAGCCACTGATGGTGTCTCGGTGGTGGGCGTCGCCGTCGCCTCCGCTTCCATGGCCACCGTCGTCGCCGGCGGTGGTGTGTCGTCATCGCCTCCGCTCGCCCCAGGGGGGGAGGCCTGGTGTTTTGTCCTCGTCATGGTGGCGATAGACATGATGGGGAGTGAGGGAGTTCGAGAGATTGAGAGTGGGAGTGTGAGAATGAGGCTCGATTGCCCTTCGTTCTCCTCCACCGTCGGTTACGGTGGAGGGAGACGAAGGGTTTGTTTTTTTCAAAGTTGCAGAGGATGTGCGGTCTAGCGATAGACCGTCCTTGGTTTGTGCGGTTGGCATCTGACCGTTTATCTTCAACGGTAAGTTTTTAAGTCGGTTCGAATTCTATGATATATACGGTTCACCCATAACCGTTCTTCTTTGGGCGGTTGGCCCATGACCGTTCATATGTGAAGTGGTTTGACTCTCTATATCTGCACTTGATGTTTGTTCAAGTGATGAATTTTGATGAATTGTTGCAAGTATTGTTAACAAATATGTGTGCAGCATCTAAAAATTTCACTTGCCGTTTCGCCTGCACAGGTAAGTCAGGTATGTCCTTATATCCTTATCACCCTTATTGCATTATTACATGGTACTATATTACGCTATCTCGAGAACCAGTTGGTTAGTTACGTGTTCTAGGATCTGATGTTCCCCTTCAACAAAAACGATGATGATCCAGGTTCACGTGTTTAATCTTCGGATAGGCCGTTAAGTTGGGATGTCATGGGGAGGATGGTTCTATCCTACACGCCGTGGTTGCGGATGGTATCTTGACTCTGATTTTCCCAGCTTAGCAATATTATTCTCGAGTATTTTGTATTTTAATCTTTCTTTACATTTGTTTTAACGATTTCTTTTATTTTAGCCCAGTATGCATCATACACATCTTTTGAGCTTTCATGCCCCATGGTTTACTTGAAGAATGTCTCATCAGTGATGATTAGCTGTGCGTTCAGTGTTTTAGTAAGAGGAACTAATTCCACTCTGAGTTGGAAAGTTCTCTTTGGTCGATTCGCTTGGTTTGGTTGATTAAGAGGTCCCCGTCTGGAGTGTTAGCCTGTTTTCTTTACTTTTGCTGCCTGCTTTTGGCCTCCTCATTGGACCGCGGGATTGTGTCCCCCATGAGGTTGGTCTTGTCGATTTATTTCGTTTAGTTTAGTTCCTCCAGACTTGTGTCGCTTTTGGTTTAATCATTCCTTGCGTTTGGTTCAGAGTTTTCCGGAAGATTCATGTCGCTTGTTGGTAAAAACGGGTGTCGTTTTAATTTAACGCCCGCTTTTCCTGTCCACTCCGCTGCATTTTCGCTTCATCTCCATGTTCCATGTCACTTCCGCTTCACCTCCGCTCGCTCCCCTGCAAAGAGGACGTTAAGGAGGGGTATCTGTTGACACCCGTTTTATGCCGATAAGTGGAGTCGTTTCTCTTACTCCCGTTTTGTTGATGCCTCGAGTTGTCCATCACTTGTTGGAGTTATTTTCAGGCATATTTTTGGCCAGTTTTATGGGTTGCCTCCCTCCTTGGTCAGGTCCAAATTGATTCAGGGCTTAACTGGCCTTGGTTCTGGTTGATCGGGATTTTCTATAAAGTTTCAAACGTCCATGTGCATGTACGGTTCATCCCTGACCGCTCAACTCATGTGCGGTTGACTCTGGACCGTTCATATATTTATGGGATATTTAGTTAATTTTCTGAATTATCACCGACAAGTCTTTACACGGCCCTCTCCGAGCCGTTCAACCTGATGGACGGATTGAAGGTGACCGCTCATCTCTCAGAGTCCTGCGCTTAAGAGTTTTCTCAGATAATTATCTAATTATCTTATCTATTTTAATTTTCCACCGACAGGACTAGAACGGTTTTTCTTTGGCCGCTCTACATTTAAACGGTCTCATCTGAGCCGTTCATCTCTGAGAGTCCAATGGCGAAGGTTTCGATCAGTCCAACGGATAATTTGGATTATTAATAATTTATTTTAAATTTCCACCGACGAGGTTGGACGGCCAGTATACGGCCGCCCATCCAGTTGAGCGGTCTATCGTAAGACCGTTCATCTCGTCGATTGTTGAATTTTAACAGATTTTCTCTCTTTTATCCGTGGTTAAACCATCAACTTTATCCTCGATTTTCTCCGTGGATTCTCAACCAAATCGGATGAGATTTGATCCTAACGAAAGCTGAGGATATTATCTTCACTTTATCTTTTGATATCTCGGAATAATATCCACTGGAAACCCCAATTCCGGGGCTGGCATTCTAGGCTCTATAAATAGACCCTAAAGGTCGGACTTAAAAGGGGGGAGAATTTGGTCGACGGCGAAGCCCTGTCGCACTCTTGAGCGACCTAGCACCAAGGAGGGAGGCTTTCTACATCCATATAAGTCTCCGGTTCAGGGAGTAGTCGAGTCTTGAGTCTTTTGTGTTTCATATATTTCGTCACATTTTCGTTGCATGCATTACTTTCTCTCTACGTTCCTCTTCATTCTCATCACCATGCACACATTCACCTGCGTTTTTGCCACCCTAGGAGTTTAAAATCTCCCAGGTATCCCCCTTTCCACTTAGTCACGTTCATTCCTTGTTATTTTGACATATACTACACCATTCAATTCTAATCTAGGTTATTTTTTGTGTGTTTTTACATTGCTTTTACAGGTCAGCAATCCTTAGCACGAGGCCCATCCCCTCTGGCGGGCTGGAGAGGGTGGAGGTTAGACCCCTTTGCGACTTCTAGCTTGGTGGTCTTGCGCGGTTCTACACGGTCCGTTCAAGAAGACGTGCGGTTCAGGCTGGACCGTTCAGTTTCTTCCTGCGGTCAAGAAAGAGCCGTTCAACTCCCAGAAGTCCTTCATCCCGCATCTTCTGCAGCGTCCTTGGACGGTCTATCGTAAGGCCGTGCATCCTATAGGCGGTTCTCCATCAACCGTTCATCGTCCCAGCGCTACAGTCAGGCGAGTGTCTCACCCTCTTTCCAAAGCACGGCGTGTTCATCACGTTCGACGCTTTGGTGGCGATCACAGTTTGTTACACTTCCCTTTTTCCTCTGCCTTTACTTGTTCCTCATGTGGAGGTGGTAGGATAGACGTTCGGGAAGACATTTGGAAGAAACGTATTCGGGAAGAAGAAAATATATCTACACCAACGATAGGCCCAAATCGAATTCAAACTCGGTTACCGAAGGGACTCAGCCCGGCCCGGCCCGACTCAACTCAACTCAACGACATAAATAAATAAAGATGCGACCCAACGGTAGGCCCAAATCGAATTCAAACTCGGTAACCGAAGCGACTCGGCCCGGCCCGACTCAACTCAACTCAACTCAATAGCACAAATAAATAAATAAATAAATAAGTCCGACTCAACTCAACTCAACGGCACAAATAAATAAATTAATTAATTACTTAATCTATTATTTAATTATTAGTTATTTAATTAATAAATTATTTAATTATTTAATTAGTTACATATTAGTTATTTAATTACTAAATTATTTAACTATTTAACTATTTAATTATTTAATTAATACCTTATTTAATTAATAAATAATAAATTATTAAATTATTAAACTATTAAATTAATAAATTAATAAATTAATAAATTAATAAATTAACAAACTAATAAACTAATAAATTATTTCAATATTTAATTATCTATTATTTACTTATTTAATTATTTAATTATTTAATTATTTAATTATTTAATTATTTAATTATTCAATTGTTTAAATGTTTAATTATTTAAGTGTTTAATTGTTTAATTATTTAATCATTTAATTTAATTGTTTACTTATTTAATAAATTAATGAAATATTGTTTAATTGTGCACTTATTTAATTGGTTAATTGTTTAATTATTTAATTGTTTACTTATTTAATTGTTTAAATGTTTAATTATTTAATTGTTTAATTATTTAATTATTTAATTATTTAATCATTTAATCATTTAATCATTTAATTTAATTATTTAATTATTTAATAAATTAATGCAATATTGTTTAATTATGTAATTATTTAATTGTTTAATTGTTTAATTTTTAATTGTTTAATTAATTATTTAATTATTTAATTGTTTAATTAT
The DNA here is from genome assembly GCA_022559845.1 of Amorphophallus konjac. NCBI lineage: Eukaryota > Viridiplantae > Streptophyta > Magnoliopsida > Alismatales > Araceae > Amorphophallus > Amorphophallus konjac. The sequence continues at coordinate 166,340,793 of CM040129.1, read as the reverse complement.
TTAATTGTTTAATTAATTATTTAGTTATTTAATTTATAATTAATATATTAATACATTATTTAATACAAAATTATATAATTATATAATTATTTAATTTTTAATTAATATATTAATACATTATTTAATTAATAAATTATTTAATTATTATATTATTATATTAATAAATTAATAAATTAATAAACTCATCAGATTTGGTGGCAGTCTTGCGGGCAGATTGCCTTTGTTTAAAGAAACAATAAGGGCGAAAAGATTTAGGAGATTTCTTGAGTTTAGCAAAGCGAGGACGTTTGCTAAATCTAGAGATGAATCTCCTCTTTTTTTGGTATTCTCTGTCTTTACTGGTGGAATATTAAAAGCTTCTGCTCCATCTATCTGGGAACAGATCTTTAGAGATATATGAGACAAAGTTTTTTGGGCTTTCATGTTATAACAAAGTTTCTTTATTTCCTGGCGGACATATTGAATAATGTCAACAAAGAGTAAATTGTCTAGAAAGACATTTGTAGTATTGACTTCCTGAAGAACCAAGTTACTTATAGCTTCAGGAAATGAAGCAAGAAACTGTGCCTTAACAGCTGCTGAGCCGTGTTGGCCTAATCTGTAGACCTCCTTTGTGTAGTTGTCCGCGTAAGCCTCAAAATCATCTAAGTTGCGAAGTTTTCTTCGTGCCAAGAGCAAAATGTCGGTGGATTTTTGGTGAGAACGAATAGGATAAAATTCTCGTAGCAAAAGATTACCTAAATGTTGTACCCCTTGTGCTGCTATCTCTACTTTTGTTGTATCCAGAAGGTAACTCCACTAATATTTGGCCTTTCTTGTCAAGGCGAATGGTAAAATTTCGAACAATTGATGATTAGAGGTTTTGCTTGCCGGTTGCGCCATATATACCTTTTGAGACCATATGCGAATGATATCTTCAATATCTACCATAGGTGCTGAATCTATGGACAAAATTGGGATATCCATTCCAAGGATTATGGCATGATCAGTGTAACGACCCGAGAATCCGATTATCGGGAAGGCCCGATAACCCGAGACTCGCACCGCCGCCCACGAGCCGGGAGGGCTCGGAAGGGCTAAAAGGAGTGTGGAGGCACAAAGAAATAGAAAATAAAGCAGGACAACCAACAACAACAATCTGAAAGAAAGAGCAACTACAGCTACAACAGAGTCCAGTCCAACAGAAAGTACAGTCTAAAGCAGTAAAACGTACCACATGCCAAGTGAACACTCGGCCCGACAAGCTGGCAACTGAGAACCTCCGCTCCGCGCCCTCGAACCTCGAGAAAGAGCCGCCACACCTGAAAAGTAGGGAATGAGTCTCCAAGACAGAGACTCAGCAGGGGTCCCGCGGAACCCCAACCGGAAACAACGGCGGTAGCGGAAAGGGAGGTTACAAGAGCAACCGCAACAGCAGGAACAGTAAAGCCGGTGGCCGGTCGAGACACGGCACTACAACTACTCCTACTGTATCAGAAACACACCCTGACCTCGCGGTCGAGGCTACCGGACTACACTAGAACCGCTTACCGAAGTAAAAACACACGGCAACCATGCCGTAGAGGCCTGTCCCCCGGACACAGCCTACCTGGACACGTTGTGCAAGGAGCAACCCCTACCATCCGATCGCGGGTACCGCACAACAAGACGCAACCTCGGTAGAGCCACTAGCACTAGTCCCGCGGCGCGAAAACCAACACACGCGCCACGGCAAAACAACTGAACTCAACGGTCAACACGACCGAAAACCCGAAGGTCGAAGTCACGGAAACTGACAGTCTGTCACTCTCAACTCGACAGGAGTACCGCCCACTAGAAGCACAGCCGGTAGCGTCCCCTGACGTCTTACACCGCATCGCAGGTGAACTGCCTGACGTGGTAGCTCCTACCAAAGGCACGAACACCGTACAAGTAACCACAAACAAGTGACTAGCTGGGGTCACGCCCGTCGACGTGGGTCCAACCGCCCCCAACCACGTGTGCACACACAGACCGCGCGTCCCTGGTCTGGCCCTCTGACCAGTTTTCCCCTCAGCCGGACTCTGGCTGCAAGACGTGGGGCCCGACGGCAACCGGTCCACAAACCGCCTCTAAGGGTAAGCCCGTACACCACTCCCTGGTGCGACCAGCACACGCGTACTGGTAGGCTACGACTAGTGGAGGGTCACTGAAGGAGTAGACTCTCAAGTCGAAGAAAAACAGCATCCAAACCCGACAAAGTACGGGGACCATCCCACGTACTAGCACCGTCGCACGATGACCACAGTCGGAGAAAAAATGGGACTCACAGTCCACGGCCACGCACACACCCTGCGTGAGAGTCGAGAAAATCCAAGTGACACTAAGTCACTGGACTCTGGACAGTCCTCTAGACGCACTACACCCAACAGTCCTTGAGTCACAAGACTCGGGGTCAAGACCGTTGCACGTGACAGCACAAGGCCGTCAATCTCGTCCAATCTCTAGGTCTAAAATCACGGTAGCACGAATACCGAGGTAGCTCACAAGCCGTCGAGACCATTCCCTCGGGAAGGGAACTGAGAAGCCTTCCAGCCCCAGGCAGGGCAACTGGACTCACAGTCCAAGGCCACACACACGGCCCACGAGGAAAGCACAGAAGCATGATTCCCAAGATAGCGCCTAAGCCGCCACGCCGATAACTGGACTCGCAGTCCAAGGCCAAACACATGGCCCACTCAGGAATCATCTTCCAGAAAAACTCACGGTCATGCGGGGGAAACCCCACCGCTCACACACTGATACACGGTGACTCAGTCTAGCGTAACACGAAAACCCGACCCACGAGAAGTCACCCTGACTCTCAAACCCACGGGCATGCTAAACGAGGTAACACGGTCTTCCCGACACCCTCAAAACACTGATACAGAATCCCACGGGTGTCTGGGACACTCACGAGACCGCAAGTCGACCACTGGGTCCCAACCGGGTCGACCGGGGACCCACACATCGCGGAACAAGGCGGAGAACACAAAAACCCGCCTCGGTGCAACACAACGCCTGACGGTCTAGGCGGGACCGTCACATCCACCTGGCGGCCTAACGCAGGCCGTTACACGGCCCAAGGGGACGCAGAATGTAACACGCCTGGCTCAGCTCGTTACACAAATGTAACGCGCCTGCCCTGGTGCGTCACGCGCGCCCCACGCTCCCAGCGTGAAAATGGGATGTAATGCGCCTGCCCCAGCGCGTTACACGAATGTAACGCGCCCGCCCTGGCGCGTTACACGTGCTGACCCCCAACGGTCAGGAAGACAACGGTTGGAACGCCCCTGACGGCCCACCCCGGGCGCGTTACACGCATGTAACGGTCCGTCGGGGGCCGTTACACCCCCTAGCCCTCAGCTGGGTAACATGGGATGTGACGCACCCACCCAGGCGCGTCACACGGCTGTGGCAGGTCTATCGTAGGACCGTCACACCCACGAACGCCAAAGCCAAAGCAAAGGGAATGTAACGCCCCTGCCCAGGCGCGTTACACGCATGTAACGGTCACTGGAATGACCGTCACACCTTCCCGAGAACGTTACGGCGGGAAACGACCCAAAACTCCGATCCACGCCCTGATCACCCCCGGGTGATGGGGAAACAAAGGGGAATCCATCCCCAAGCCCCTAGGCATGCATCTAAACCCCTGGTTCGGCCAAAAACGCCGTAAAACGAGAGATCGGCCCACAAGCCCTAAAACATGGGTTTTGCCCAAAAACCCCGATTCCACCCGCTCGGCTCACCATGGCCTACAAAACTCGCGGGAAAGGAAGTGCACGAGCTGGGGGTCCATCTCCCTACCTCCACCGAAGATTTCGCGCCCCGAGCTCACCGATCCACGAAGAAAACGCCGTGAAACCCTCGCCGCTCCACGAACCCGCGACCGAGCTTCCACGCGCCACCGACCCTCGATCCTTGACCCGTTCCCCGTTCCTCGCCTCCCGCCATCGCCGCCTCGCCCTCCTCCACCACCGTCGGCCGCCCGGGGAGAGGGGGAGAGAAAGAGATGGGAGAGAGTGAGAAAGAGAGAATGAGAGGGGGAGAGAGAAAAGGGTTAGTATATATAGAAAACCCCGAAAATTATAGAAATTCAGAAAATTACAAAAAATTACCTCCGCAATCCTTGGGAAGAGCACAACACAGTGGTAACGTCCCGGAGTCGAAGAACGCCACGGTTTGCCCTGCACAGAGTTTCGAAGGCACATCAGGGAAAAACACGTGTAAAGCACAAAATACACTCTGAGACCCACTTAAAATATCTGAAAAATATCCGAAAAATCCGGGGCATTACAGCCCTCCCCCCTTAAAGGAATTGCGTACTCGAAATTCAAGACCTAGCACGAAGTACCAGGGGAAGAACACTGAACCAACTGACACGCTGTCAGAGCCCCAGCACAAAAACCTCGATCCTCATGAACACACCAATCCTGAGGGACACAGCCAGACTTACAATCACACACAACACCTCGCTCCTCGCGCCGAGCACACTGGCCAACAGAGTAGGCATATACCAAAGGGCACAGTCCGGCATCACCTCAGACAACGCGAGAAACCACCATGGTGCCGCAGCCACGATCTCGCTCACCGAGGAAACACAACCCTCGTCACGAGAAACATCTACTGATCCATCCAATGGTCAGCAGACAAATCGCACATCAGCTTCACAACCAGCTGACAGGTCGCACACCCTTCTCAAGGGGACAACCAATACAGAGCCTCCACCAGCTCAAGCAGTCATCTCAGCAGACCGCAACCAGAACATTGGCTCAGCACCAAGAAACATCTCACACATGGCAAGTCGAAAGTCGGACACAACACTGTGCCAACTCTTGTCAGAAGACAAACTTCGACAAAGTCCAAATCCCGTCCGGGAAGGCACATCACAGAAACGACCACCAAAAGTTTCGCTGGCACACGGCTCTCGTCACGCTCGAGCCCCGACAACCAGCATCTTCTGTCTGTGAAAAGACCATCCACTGGTCGCCAGATACACGTCAACGGGACACCTCCACCGGCCCAACAGGCACGATCCAACTCACAGCAGGCCATCCGCTGACTCACACACATACCAATGCCACATCTCGAGCTACACTCCTCTCGGACTCCGCATCCGAGCTCGAACATCGCACCAACTCGACCCTCTCGGGGAACACGACGAAACCAAATGATAAGATCCTGGCGTCTTCAGTCATCACCTCACTGGACTCCGACTTACAGGGAAACCATCCCATGTTGGTCACCAAACCAGGGATAACCATTGCGACACCAACGTCCTATCAAGGACCACCCATGCGACGCCAACCTCACAAAAAGGCCTCCGCCCACAGGCGTCACTCTTCCATCTGGTCTCATCAAATCCTTCGATCAATCCAAGTGGACACCTGCCAATCCCGATTCCGCCCTTACCACAAAGCCACGGGACACCACTTGAACAGTGCTCACGGCGACCTGGTTGCCGACACCACGACCAAAGCACTCTGGGTCCCCGATCGATTATACATCTCACCATCACAATCCGACAAGACCGTAGAACCAACAGGTGATGCTGTGGTCGGTCACACGGTTAGGCTCACCAGCCACTCACAGCCGCCAATCGGGACCCATCGTCTGCCAGAGACCACTTCCTCAAAACACGATCTCAACCGAGGACACGAATGGGGACACAAGTCGGACACCAAGCCACCGACTGATGCGGGATGAGATCACGGACACGACAAGCTCGTGAATGCCCCTTAATGAGGGAAGCGTCGGATGTGCGCGGTTGAGAAACCGGCAATGAGCTAGGGTGATCGGCTCTCTTTTGTGCCCGGATCGAGTCACGGGACGGTCACATACTCTCTCGCAGCAGCGGTAATGAACATATAAAGCGGTAATGAACACTTCGGAAAGCGCTCCCCGGGCTGGCGGCTTGCTGGTTCGCCGGCCGGAGGCCGGGCGGCTCCGTTCGGCACCGGTCGGAATAACCGGCCACGGATCTGCAGCTTCTGGTTTTCAGCGCGCATCCCGGCGAGAACGGGCGCTGCGATCAGCCCCGATGTCGGATCGACACGAGACTGGCGCCGTTGGAAAGCTAACTTCAAATCCTTCAATATAAGCCTTGAGATTTGATCTGGATCTACACGGATCTGGACTTATGGAATTTCCAAGTTCCTATTGTACAGTTCCTGAAGTCTCAGGTCAGCAGAAAACTTTCCTGTGGATTGCCTTTGACCGCGAGGTAGACGTCCGAATCTTGGGTTGTGTCCTTCAGAACGGTTGTGGGAAATCAAGCTACGAAATCAGGACTATTTTTGGATCTGGATTTGGGGAAGGCTATGAATTTCTATGAGTTTTGCACTAGCAGTGGGTCGGATCTGGAATCTGCCTGACAACACTGTAGCTGAGGAAGAACACGAATTTCTAAAAATAGATAGAAGGCTGATAAAAAAATTAAGAAAATTTGTGGATGTAGGGGGTGATGGACAAAACTCCCAGTAAAATTGGGAGGGTTTGGACAAATCAAAAAGATGGTCGGAGGTGAAAAAAATAGGGCTGCTGTCACTGTAGATAGAGACAAAATAGAACTAAGAATGAAAGATGCACGAAAATGGGAAAATACTAAACGATGGAATTTGGGCGTGAAAATTTAGGTGGAGCTTGGGATACAAGGGAAGAACACACCATAAAAATTTCAGACCACGAAGAGGCCTTGGCTGATAGCAGGAATTTCGGGAAGAGACCTCTGTCCAGCAGGACAGAATACCGAGAACGGTTTCACGGCGGCTCGAAGGCGGCACGAACGGCGGTGGCGGCGGCACAGATGATCACCGGAGGTGAAGAGGGGATGATAGAAGATGAAATCACTCTAGAACTGGAGGTTGGAGGAGAGAAATCAGAGGGAGAGAGGGGGGGCTCAAGAACACTCTTGATTTTCCAACAATTTTCTCTTCATTAATGCCAACAAAAGGAAAATACAACCTTTTATATGCCTTACATCAAACCTAATGTACACCATTAGATCTAGGGGAGGGGAATGGATTGCTGGGATGAAGTGTGAATAACACACACAAAAAACATAAAATATTAAGGGGAGAGGGGTGCCCCCTTGACCATGGTTAAAGGGGTTGAAGGGTAGGTGAGGTAGGTAACCAACCTTCGACTAATTAAGCCACTTGTCTCCCATGTGGTCAAATGGCATTCAACCCTTCTAGATGGCCACCTAGGATGGTTGACCAGCCCCACATAGATGACATGGACCAATGGGAAAGGGCTGAGGGCCCCCTTGCTGGTCCTACTGACAAATTACATAGAAACCCACACAATCCGTGGGAATGACACATTGGCCGATAAAGCCGTACAATTGCGTACATACTTTCCCAAGGATATAAACATAAACTAAAAGGACATAAATGTAAAAGAAAAAGTACATGCTCGGCGTCGATTCCCATCAACTCTCCCCGGGTGGGAGGAACTCAACCCCGTCGAGTAGGGGTATGGATGCTCGAGTACTCCGGTGAATCCGTCACCGTGCCAAGTAGCGGGGGTATGCTCCACTCCAAGTGACCGTCACCTGCTCATTCCATATATACTCGATATGCACAAGCTGCTATGGGCTAGAGGTGGACACTCCGAATGGGGCACTCTCAAGAGGGGAGGTGGCAGCTCGAAGACTCACTAGGAATCACCGCTGAGTACCTGTAGGTGACTGATCCGGGTATAGATGTAGAACCGATCCCATACTCATCGAGCGAGTCCAATCGCCTCTTACTCATAAGAGAACGACAACGAGCTTGCACAAGACGCATGCAGACAAACAAACGACACACAAACCAAACAAACCACACCGACTCATATATGACCTTAAACTAAGGTGGTGACACAAGCCCACTAAGTGGCGGCATCCTCGGCGGCGGGTGAGCCGTCCAACTCTCCCCCCATGGCATAGTACTCATCGGCTAGTGCTTGGTCAGCCTCATAATTGACAAGTTCAAGCTCAGATGGCAAGGTCTCCTCAACCCCTAGAGCTAGTGTGGCACGAGTTGTACATTGGTTGGCGAAGTGGCCAAACCCATGACAATGGAAACATTAGAGCCGGGACCGACTGCTCTCTCCGATAAGAGGGGCCTTACCCTTATCCTCCCGACGGGTAGGGGGTGTAGGCAACAAGGGTGGTGTAGGTGTCGTGGGCAACAGAGGAGGGAGTGTCGGGGCCGTGGGACGGCCTATGGGTGCCGGGGGACGGGCAACGGGTGCCGGTGGTTGGGGTGGGGGTAGATCCCGTGGTGGGGGAGGTCGAGGTCTAGGAGCAAAGGGATCCTGACGGACGGGCTCCTGTGGACGAGCCATAGGTCCCCTCGGGTATGAACCTAAGGAGCCACGGGAGTCACTACGGGGAGGAGCGGGGCTCCACCGGGGAATAGACTCGAACTCACCCTCGAATTGCTCCATCTCGAGAGCAACTTGATATGCATCCTCTAGCTTGTCCACCTTGCGGCGGAGAAGCTCATACCGTAGGTGTGGGCGTAGACCACACCGGAACCGAGAGACGGTAAGGGAATCCTCCTCCGTGGCATCACATCGCAAGTAGTATTCATCAAATTCGGTGATGTAGTCAGAGACGGACTGGTCTCCTTGGGTGAGACTTTGCCACCTCTCTATAAGACGCTGGCGGTAGGAGGTAGGGAGGTACTTCTTCCTAAGCTTCTCTCTCATATCAGTCCATGTATCGATCGGAGGTTCTTGACGATGAAATAATAGGTTCTCCATGTTCCTCCAATAGGTTTATGCTTGGCCTAAAAGTTTCATCTTGGCGTACTTGACTTTTCGTTGGTCCGACATCTCGAACCACTCAAAATATCGGTCCATACCAGCCTCCCAATCAAGATAGACCTTTGGGTCCAAGGACCCGTCAAAGGTGGGAGGGTCGGCCCGAATGGTCCGAATGACCCGTTCATCCATATCTTGGTCGTGGGTACGCCGTGTAGGGCGGTAATCACGACCATGCCCCCGATGCTCATTTTCAGACTCATAGTCATGCACCTCGGGGACTTCGTGCCTCCTATTAGCTATCCCTTGAACCCTTGGAGTCGCGGGTTGTTGACCTGGCTCCGGTTGACCTTGTGTAGGTGGGACGGGTGCTTGGACTGGGGCAATCGGTGGTGCCTCGGCTCGACCTCTCTATAGTGCGGAAACTCTCCCGACCAATCCTTGAACGGACTGGTTCGACCCAGCGGCCCTATCCTCTACGGCTTTCATCCTCTCTTCTAGGCGGGTGCCTAGGCCATTCACTCGGGTACTCGCTCCTTCCATCCTATCCACTCGAGTACTTAACTCATCCATGCGCTCACTCAACCCATCCATTTTCCCCACAAGAGTTCGGAACAATGTGGCCACTTCATCGGAACTATAGACTCGGGATTCCGCCATAGGTGGTGGTGGGGGTGAGTATTGAGTACCTCGACGAGTGGGCATGCAAGACACGGAGTAGGAGACACCGACTAAGGCAAATGCACACTACAAGATGATGCACCTAGACGTAACCAAAACTCGGCACGTGGCGGAGTTAATCGATCCGAAGATCACTCGCGCAAGTGTGCGGCCTTCCCGATAGGCGTAGCCTAACGTTCGGACAACACCTTTTGATATACCGGGTTATTGGGATGCAATGCAAAAGACACTTTTTTTTTGTTTGTTTTAAAACAATGATGACCCTAAACACGACTTAGACGTAAATGACTAATGAATGACACTTTTGACACCCTAGACTCAACTCGCTCTGATACCAAATTGATGCGGGACGAGACCACGGACACGACAAGCTCGTGAATGCCCCTTAATGAGGGAAGCGTCGGATGTGCGCGGTTGAGAAATCGGTAATGAGCTAGGGTGATCGGCTCTCTTTTGTGCCCGGATCGAGTCACGGGACGGTCACGTACTCTCTCGCAGCAGCGGTAATGAACATATAAAGCGAGCTAGATATCCCTACACATGCTCTCTAGCAGCGGCATAAACAAATATATATGAAGTAAGCAAACTACCGAGAAGGGAGAGAAAACGATACCTCCACGCGCCCGGCGTGGGGAAGACGGACCCGGCCGAAACTCGTACTCCCGGGACAATTAATACACCATATTACAGCAAATGAATTACTGCCCACTCCACGCAGGGAGGTAAAGAGCTACATAAACGGGCCCGGGAGAATCGAATTCGGGTTGACGGGCGGCTTCTCGCGTCTCTTCGGTAGCACTCGAACTTGTGACTGTGGGGCCCACGTGCTGTCCGGAGGGGCCGTGTGGGACCCGGTGGCACCGCTGTAGTGGGGACACTTCCGAAAGCGCTCCCCGGGCTGGCGGCATGCTGGTTCGCCGGCCGGAGGCCGGGCGGCTCCGTTCGGCACCGGTCGGAATAACCGGCCACGGATCTGTAGCTTCTGGTTTTCAGCGCGCATCCCGGCGAGAACGGGCGCTGCGATCAGCCCCGATGTCGGATCGACACGAGACTGGCTCCGTTGGAAAGCTAACTTCAAATCCTTCAATCTAGGCATGGAGATTTGATCTGGATCTGCACGGATCTGGACTTATGGAATTTCCAAGTTCCTGTTGTACAGTTCCTGAAGTCTCAGGTCAGTAGAGAACTTTCCTGTGGATTGCCTTTGACCGCGAGGTAGACGTCCGAATCTGGGGTTGTGTCCTTCAGAAAAGTTGTGGGAAATTAAGCTACGAAACCAGGACTATTTTGGGATCTGGATTTGGGGAAGGCTACGAATTTCTATGAGTTTTTCACTAGCAGTGGGTCGGATCTGGAATCTGGCTGACAACACTGTAGCTGAGGAAGAACATGAATTTCTAAAAATAGATAGAAGACTAATAAAAAAATTAAGAAAATTTGTGGATGTAGGGGGTGATGGACAGAACTCCCAGTAAAATTGGGAGGGTTTGGACAAATCAAAAAGATGGCCGGAGGTGGGAAACACAGGGCTGCTGTCACTGTAGACAGAGACAAAACAGAACTAGGAATGAAAGATGCACGAAAATGGGAAAATACTAAACGATGGAATTTGGGCGTGAAAATTTAGGTGGAGCTTGGGATACAAGGGAAGAACACACCATACAAATTGCAGACTATGAAGAGGCCGTGGCTGATAGAAGGAATTTCAGGAAGAGACCTCTGTCCAGTAGGACAAAACACCGAGAACGGTTTCGCGGCGGCTCGAAGGCGGCACGAACGGCGGCGGCGGCGGCACAGATGATCACCGGAGGTGAAGAGGGGATGATAGAAGATGAAATCACTCTAGAACTGGAGGTTGGAGGAGAGAAACCAGAGGGAGAGAGGGTGGGCTCAAGAACACTCTTGATTTTCTAACAATTTTCTCTTCATTAATGCCAACAAATGGAAAATACAACCTTTTATATGCCTTACATCAAACCTAACCTACACCATTAGATCTAGGGGAGGGGAATGGATGGCTGGGATGAAGTGTGAATAACACACACACAAAACATAAAATATTAAGGGGAGAGGGGCGCCCCCTTGACCATGGTTAAAGGGGTTGAATGGGTAGGTGAGGTAGGTAACCCACCTTGGACTAATTAAGCCACTTGTCTCCCATGTGGTCAAATGGCATTCAACCCTTCTAGATGGCCACCTAGGATGGTTGACCAGCCCCACATGGATGACATGGACCAATGGGAAAGGGCTGGGGGGCCCCTTGCTGGTCCTACTGACAAATTACATAGAGACCCACACAATCCGTGGGAATGACGCATTGGCCGATAAAGCCGTACAATTGCGTACATACTTTCCCAAGGATATAAACACAAACTAAAAGGACATAAATGTAAAAGAAAAAGTGCATGCTCGGCGTCGATTCCCATCACCGACTCTGACCAACACGTCCTCGACCATCGTCAGGCGACATCCTCAACAACCCCATCCAGGTCCAACACCGACGCCTGACGCGGCTTCCATCACAGGAATAGGGTACTCATGCGGCGCACTAGCCAACACATTCCCCAACACTCCATCCTGCCAGTGCCAAGAACCATAATACCTCGAGCAACGGCACGGTAACAACACGTTTCACACCGAGGAACCAATCCTCCAATGCTCAACGCAAACTCAGGAATCCGCCCGTAGCAACCAACGCTACGATCCTGAACCAATGGGTCACAAGCCCACCACGCTTCCGCTGCGCACTCTGATCCGCGCGCACAGCCGAGAAAGCGAACACCGCCCACCCAGCACTCGTCCTTCCGGAACAGCGCCAGCACCCTCACACGACAAGGGAATGGGCACGACTTCTCACAGGCAACCGCCTTGCAAAGACAAGGAGCACGTCTCGCACGGACTTCATGGCATACAAGGCCAACCAATCCGAACACGCACTGCAAGACGACGAACCTTAACCAAACACAATCTCTCCAATCAAAGGGGAGACCAAACGCACTTCCGACCAACGGAAGGACTCCACGCTCGACCTGACCTCGAACCTCGCGCATGCTGAAAACAGCACCATCCAGCACCAAGGAAAAACCATCGCTTCCATCAGGTCAGCGCCTCCGACACACTCGGCGAGTGTCACGTCGGACCACAATCACAGCATCTCTCGATGCACCACTGCTGCAATTCCTCGAACTGCAACACACCACGCCAAGAGCCGCAACACGAGCCATAACCGACAACCGCCGATGCTCACCCTCGAGTCCCGAAACTCACCGCGGAGCCTTCACAACCCAAACCAAAACTAAGGCAAACACAACTCAATTGCACACAAGAGCGCGGGAGCAAGACTTACTGGGACACCACAGTCCAATCTTGCCTCGAAATCTATAAAACTATCGGGACCGACACGTCATTTTTGACGCCACAGAGCACGACAAGGACATCAGGTTCGACGAAACAGCAGCTCACCGAGAAGGTATTCCGCTCACCCGAGCACACCTCTCGATCAGAACACCTCAGGAACTGGACAAACCTCAAGCTGGAGTGGCCAAACACCAATAACAACTCCCTCAGAGCACGCTCACGGCCACCCAACCACGAACAATCTTCTCCGGCCACCTGACCACGCTGCAGGTTCCTCGAATGCAGCACCGCGAGCTTGCGCCTGCCAGCAACCTCTGCCCAACGCCGCACAACCAGGGCCACCACCGATGAGGGAGAAGGCCCTCAACCTCGATCCTTAGACCCCATGCTGGCACGAAAGCCGCGGACAGCAACCACCTTCACAGCACCACACAGCGCGCTCAAGCTCTCAAGCGAGAAACTAGGCGGAAAGCGAACACAAAACCCTAAGCCAGCTGCCGACTGTACTGGACCTTATGGACTCTGATCACTGCAATATCTCGAATTCCTATGTACGCCCACAACCACCGCTCTGATACCAGGTGTAACGACCCGAGAATCCGATTACCTGGAAAGCCCGATAACCCGAGACTCGCACCACCGTCCACGAGCCGGGAGGGCTCGGAAGGGCTAAAAGGAGTATGGAGGCACAAAGAAATAGGAAATAAAGCAGGACAACCAACAACAACAAGCTGAAAGAAAGAACAACTACAGCTACAACAGAGTCCAGTCCAACAGAAAGTACAGTCTAAAGCAGTAAAACGTACCACATGCCAAGTGAACACTCGGCCCGGCAAGCTGGCAACTGAGAACCTCCGCTCCGCGCCCTCGAACCTCGAGAAAGAGCTGCCACACCTAAAAAGTAGGGAATGAGTCTCCAAGACAGAGACTCAGCAGGGGTCCCGCGGAACCCCAACCGGAAACAACGGCGGTAGCAGAAAGGGAGGTTACAAGAGCAACCGCAACAGCAGGAACAGTAAAGCCGGTGGCCGGTCGAGACACGGCACTACAACTACTCCTACTGTATCAGAAACACACCTTGACCTCGCGGTCGAGGCTACCAGACTACACTAGAACCGCTTACCGAAGTAAAAACACACGGCAACCATGCTGTAGAGGCATGTCCCCCGGACACAGCCTACCTGGACACGCTGTCCAAGGTGCAACCCCGACCATCCGATCGCGGGTACCGCACAACAAGACGCAACCTTGGTAGAGCCACTAGCACTAGTCCCACGGCGCGAAAACCAACACACGCGCCACGGCAAAACAACCGAACTCAACGGTCAACATGACCGAAAACCTGAAGGTCGAAGTCACGGAAACTGACAGCCTGTCACTCTCGACTCGACAGGAGTACCGCCCACTAGAAGCACAGCCGGTAGCGTCCCCTGACGCCTTACACCGCACCGCAGGTGAACTGCCTGACGTGGTAGCTCCTACCAAAGGCACGAACACCGTACAAGTAACCACAAACAAGTGACTAGCTGGGGTCATGCCCGTCGACGTGGGTCCAACCGCCCCCAACCACGTGTGCACACACAGACCGCGCGTCCCTGGTCTGGCCCTCTGACCGGTTTTCCCCTCAGCTGGACTCTGGCTGCAAGACGTGGAGCCCGACGGTAACCGGTCCACAAACCGCCTCTAAGGGTAAGCCCGTACACCACTCCCTGGTGCGACCAGCACACGCGTACTGGTAGGCTACGACTAGTGGAGGGTCACTGAAGGAGTAGACTTTCAAGTCGAAAGAAAACAGCGTCCAAACCCGACAAAGTACGGGGACCATCCCACGTACTAGCACCGTCGCACGGTGACCACATTCGGAGAAAAAATGAGACTCACAGTCCACGGCCGCGCACACACCCTGCGCGAGAGTCGAGAAAACCCAAGTGACGCTAAGTCACTGGACTCTGGACAGTCCTCTAGACGCACTACACCCAACGGTCCTTGAGTCACAAGACTCGGGGTCAAGACCGTTGCACGTGACAGCACAAGGCCGTCAATCTCGTCCAATCTCTAGGTCTAAAATCACGGTAGCACGAATACCGAGGTAGCTCACGAGCCGCCGATACCATTCTCTTGGGAAGGGAACTGAGAAGCCTTCCAGTCCCAGGCAGGGCAACTGGACTCACAGTCCAAGGCCACACACACGGCCCACGTGGAAAGCATAGAAGCACGATTCCCAAGGTAGCGCCCAAGCCGCCACGCCGATAACTTGACTCGCAGTCCAAGGCCAAACACATGGCCCACTCGGGAATCATCTTCCAGGAGAACTCACGGTCATGCGGGGGAAACCCCACCGCTCACACACCGATACACGGTGACTCAGTCTAGCGTAACACGAAAACCCGACCCACAAGAAGTCACTCAGACTCTCAAACCCACGGGCACGCTAAATGAGGTAACACGGTCTTCCCGACACCCTCAAAACACGGACACAGAATCCCACGGGTGTCTGGGACACTCACGAGACCGCAAGTCGACCACTGGGTCCCAACCGGGTCGACCGGGGACCCACACATCGCGGAACAAGGTGGAGAACACAAAAACTCGCCTCGGTGCAACACAACGCCTGACGGTCTAGCCCTAGACCGTCACAGGGCTGTAACGGTCTAGGCGGGACCGTCACATCCACCTGGCGGCCTAACGCAGGCCGTTACACGGCCCAAGGGGACGCAGAATGTAACGCGCCAGGCTCAGCGCATTACACAAATGTAACGCACCTGCCCTGGTGCGTCACGCGCGCCCCACGCTCCCAGCGTGAAAACGGGATGTAACGCGCCTGCCCCAGCGCGTTACACGAATGTAACGCGCCCGCCCTGGCGCGTTACACGTGCTGACCCCCAACGGTCAGGAAGACAACGGTTGGAACGCCCCTGACGGCCCACCCCGGGCGCGTTACACGCATGTAACGGTCCGTCGGGGGCCGTTACACCCCCAGCCCTCAGCTGGGTAACATGGGATGTGACGCACCCACCCAGGCGCGTCACACGGCTGTGGCGGTCTATCGTGGGACCGTCACACCCACGAACGCCAAAGCCAAAGCAAAGGGAATGTAACGCCCCTGCCCAGGCGCGTTACACGCATGTAACGGTCACTGGAATGACCGTCACACCTTCCCGAGAACGTTACGGCGGGAAACGACCCAAAACTCCGATCCACGCCCTGATCACCCCCGGGTGATGGGGAAACAAAGGGGAATCCATCCCCAAGCCCCTAGGCATGCATCTAAACCCCTGGTTCGGCCAAAAACGCCGTAAAACGAGAGATCGGCCCACAAGCCCTAAAACATGGGTTTGCCCAAAAACCCCGATTCCACCCGCTCGGCTCACCATGGCCTACGAAACTCACGGGAAAGGAAGTGCACGAGCTGGGGGTCCATCTCCCTACCTCCACCGAAGATTTCGAGCCCCGAGCTCACCGATCCACGAAGAAAACGCCGTGAAACCCCCGCCGCTCCACGAACCCGTGACCGAGCTTCCACGCGCCACCGACCCTCGATCCTCGACCCGTTCCACGTTCCTCGCCTCCCGCCATCGCTGCCTCGCCCTCCTCCACCACCGTCGGCCGCCCGGGGAGAGGGGGAGAGAAAGAGATGAGAGAGAGTGAGAAAGAGAGAATGAGAGGGGGAGAGAGAAAAGCGTTAGTATATATAGAAAACCCCGAAAATTGCAGAAATTCATAAAATTACGAAAAAATACCTCCGCAATCCTCGGGAACAGCACAACGCAGTGGTAACGTCCCGGAGTCAATGAACGCCACGGTTTGCCATGCACAGAGTTCTGAAGGCACATCACGGAAAAACACGTGTAAAGCACATAATACACTCCGAGACCCACTTAAAATATCCAAAAAATATCCAAAAAATCCGGGGCATTACAATCAGCGAACTTATGTGTTCCTTGTTCATGTTTAGGGATTCCAGAGTGCATCATTTTTAAATGCGAATTGTGCTGTTGATGCTGCATAGGATCTGAAGGTAAGGTAATTGCATTAGCAAATTCGTGTGTCTTGAAAGTAGAGAAATCAATGGCTTGCTGTCTTAAGAGACGTAAATTTGTTTGATGCTCCTGTTAGAGAGGGAGATTTCTGTATCCCAACTAAGAGCAATCGAACTAGGTCCATCAGGACCAAACGAGGCTCAGCTCATCCAAGTGACAGCCCCCTAGGGCCCACTTAGGCAAAAAAGCCCAATAAAGATCACTAGGGAACCCACCCTTCCTCAGCAGCCCTTAGACTCGGAAGGATCGAGCATCAGAACGAAGGAAGACCCACGCCCGAGTTATCCCTCCATCGGGATAGAGGCGAGCGCTCTGCGCCCACTCCGACCTGACTGCATCCGAGCTATGCCTATCGCCCGGACAGGGCTGGCACCTCTTATGCTCGGACCAACTGACAAGTGTTTATCCATGCAGCCGTTGAGAGCCCTTTATGAGCAGGAGTTTAGGGGGATAAAGGATCCATGATCCCTCAAGGCCATGAAGATCTCACGATGAGGACGTAATGATCCCATGATGAGGACGTAACTCCCGCCTGAAACTCCTCAGCTTACGGGACTCATCAGGTGAGCTCGCTATATAAACCAGGGACTCCCTCCAGCGGAAGGTAAGGCCAATACACGCCTAAAACTCCCTGAGCAGGAACCACTTCACCATCTTGGTGTTGGGGGATCTCGTGCACCTCTTTCTACCTCCCTCAATACCTTCCACCATTGCTCTACTGACTTAAGCATCGGAGGGTTTTCCCCAGGGAACCATCCTTGGGCCTCCTGATTCGTTTCCCTTTCTCTGCAGTTTACTATTCGGTGATCATCCTCCCAGCTCAGGACAAGCGCGAGATCACGCCCCTTCATCTGGCGCCGTCTGTGGGAAACGACCAAAGAGCTAGTATGGTGAGAAGAAGTTCAGGGAGGAGATCCACCGGCGACAGGGGAAAGGCCACGGCGGCGGCGGGGGAAGGTCCCTCACAAGCCTCCCAAAACCCCCCCTCCGGTGCCAGCACTCCCGTCGACGGACCGCCCCCTCCCCCTACGGTAGGGCTGCCGCCCCCTCCTCCCACGGCGGTAGGGCTACCGCTCAACGGCGGCGCTGACGCCTTCCAAGCCCTCAACGCAAAACTGGACGTCCTCGTGGAACTCATGAGGACCCAGACGGCCAGGGATAGAAGGTCACGCTCCCCTCCGGAGAGCCCTCCCCGCGAGAACGTGTCCCAGCACACCACCGGAGGCCGCTTCACCCTCCGAGGACAGCAGCTCATCCGCAACAAAGTAGGAGGACCCTCTCAAGCCCCCCCTCCGGAGCAAGAGGCCTCCTCCACGCCGAAGCGGGGCAGGCATGGGGCACGCCTTCCCCTCCCGGAGATCGAAGTCCCCAGGGAGCGCCAGGATAGCCTGCATTCACGCCCCCTCAGCCCTACGACGCAGCGGCAGTCGGAGCTATCCCTCCGACTGCGAGAATTCAAGAGGCGTTTCGTAGAGCATGAGCGCGCCCTGCGAGCCCTGCAGAAGACCTCTCTACCAGAGGATGAGGAGAGATCTCCGTTTTCCGATCATATCTTGAAGGCAGAGGTATCTCCCAGAGCCTCCATCCCGACCTTCAAGCCCTACGACGGCCAGGGTAACCCGACCGACAGCTTCGACGCTCTAATGACCCTTCACGAGCGTCCGACGCCATCAAGTGCCGAGCCTTTGCGACCACCTTGGTCCAAGGCGCCCAAGCATGGTTCCGGGCCCTCGCCCCCGGATCCATCCGAGACTTCAAGCAATTCGGGCGAGTATTCAAGGAGAGTTTCACCGACAGCAGCCCCCCAAGGTCGGTAGCAGGGCTTTTGGCCCTCAAACAGGCGCAAGGGGAGAAACTTCGGGCCTACATTCTCCGATTCAAATCGGAAGCCCTGAGGATCCCCCGCCTGGACGTCGCCTCGGCCATAACCGCTCTGACCGGGGGCACCCGCGACGAGAACCTCTGCCGCGAGCTTGTCCTCCACCCTCTCTCGACCCTTGCTGCGCTAGTGACTCTGGCATTGCGCCACGCCGAGTGCGAAGAAGTGCTCAGTGCATGTCGAGATGCAACCGGCTCGGGTCGGGACGGGGACAAGAAGCGGGCACCCGAGCCAAGCTCGGGCCAAGGAAAAAGGCGGAACCGAGACGGGGAACGTAAGGAACCGTCACGGAAGTACGAGCGGTACACTCCCCTAACCGCTCTAGTGTACGAGATTTATGAAGACATCAAAGGCTCGGGCCTCCTCCGCCAACCCAAGCCAATGAAGTCGAAGAACCGCAGTCGCAGCAAGCATTGCTTGTTCCACAGCGACCACGGGCATCACACCGGCGACTGCCATCAGCTCCAGGATGAGATCAAGCGTCTCGTTCATCAAGGGCATCTCTCCCGATTCATAGCCGGGCACCAGGAAGACAGAGACGCCCCAGAGGAGATCGACAACGTCCCCCGAGGGGTCCACATCAACGTCATCGCTGGAGGAGCTGCATCAGGAGGAGACAGTGGCCGAGGAAGGAAGCGTCATACTGAGCGGGCGAGCCGAGCCATCGAGCCTCCCAGGGCCCCGCCGAGTGAGCCCCAGGTCATAATCTTCTCCGACCAAGACCTGGAGGGGCTGAGCACCCCGCATGACGACGCCCTAGTGATATCGGCCACAATAAACCATTGTAACGTAGCCAGGATTCTAGTTGACAATGGAAGTGCCCCTGATATATTATCCTACAAATATTTCCTCAAGATGGGGGAGGATCCGTCTAAACTCCGCCCGATCCGAACCCCCTATGCGGGTTCAATGGCCATGCCACTTATCCCGAGGGAGCCCTAAGCCTGCCGGTTACTCTTGGCACCCCACCCTAAACCGTTACGGTCATGATGGACTTCATAGTGATCAAAGGTATGATAGCATACAACGCAATCTTCGGCCGAGGAATCCTCAGCCGAACGAAAGTGGTGCCTTCTACCTATCACCAAAAGATGAAGTTCCCCACCAAAAATGGGTTGGGGGAAGTCTGAGGTAACCAGGTAATGGCCCGAAGGTGCTACAATATCTCGGTAGAAGCCACAAGGCCGGACGGAAAGAACAAGGGCCCCCGGGAAGTCGAGGAAAAATCCGCAACCGTCGAGCCTGGAGGCGAATTGCTAGCGATTTTCCTAAACGACGACTCGACCCTAGGAGTAAAGATCGGAGCCGACCTAACATCTGAGGTTCAACAGCAATACAAAGAGTTTCTTTCCGCGTATATCCATGTCTTTGCATGGTCTGATGATCAACTCCCCGGGATACCGGAAGAGACGGTGGTGCATAAGCTCAACCTCGACCCAACCATGAAGCCCGTGCAACAACGCCGAAGGAAGCATGCGCCAGAGAAGTAGGCGATTATCAAGGAGCAGGTCACCAAGGGGCAGAAAACTGGCCTTTTTAGACCGGTCATGTACCCGACGTGGCTGGCTAACATCGTCCTGGTGTCAAAAGCTTCAGGAAAGTGGCGGATGTGCGTGGACTTCACCGACTTGAACAAGGCTACTCCAAAGGACTGCTATCCCTTACCGAGCATCGACCAACTGGTTGATTCAACCTCGGGCAATGAGATACTCAGCTTCATGGATGCCTGTTCAGGTTACCACCAGATCAGAATGCACCCCGAAGACATCGAGAAGACCGTCTTTATCACCGACTTCGGCATACACTGCTACACCCGGATGCCTTTCGGGTTAAAGAACGCTGGAGCCACGTACCAGAGGCTGGTCAACCATATGTTCGAGGGACAGCTCGGTCGAACGTCGAGGCCTATATTGACGACATGCTCGTGAAGACCCCCAAGGCCGAGGACCACTTCGCCGACCTAGCAGAAACTTTCGACACCCTCCTGAAGTACAACATGAAGCTCAACCCCGCCAAGTGCGCCTTCGGAGTAAGGTCCGGGAAATTCTTGGGCTTCTTAGTTACCCAGCGTGGGATCGAGGCCAACCCCGACAAGGTCCAGGCCATTCTGGACATGCGCCCACCCACTTGCATCAAAGACGTTTAACGCCTTACCGTGCGCATCGCTGCGCTCAGCAGATTCCTGTCTCGCGCGGCTGAACGATGCCTACCCTTCTTCAAACTGTTGAGGGGGCCCAAAGTGGCATCTGCTACATTCGCGTGGGACGAGGAATGCCAAAGAGCGTTCGCCGAGCTTAAGGAGTTCCTGGCTTCGCCCCCAGTGCTTTCCAAGCCCGTCCCAGGTGAAGCCTTGCATCTCTATCTCTCGGTGACTCCGTCTACGGTTAGCTCGGTCCTAGTCAAAAATGACTCGGGAATCGAGAGACCGGTCTACTACACCAGTAAGGTGCTCAATGAGGCTGAGAAAAGGTACCCCGCAACCGAGAAACTCGTGCTAGCGTTGGTTACCTCGGCCAAGCGCCTCCGACCCTATTTCCACGGGCACTCCATCACCGTGCTGACCGGCGAACCATTGAAGAGGATCCTCGCTCACCCTGAAGCCTCAGAACGCCTCGTCAAGTGGGCCATCATGCTCGGGGCCTACGATATATCATATCGGCCTCGCTCGGCTATCAAAGGCCAGGCGCTCGCTGACTTCATCGCCGAGAGCACCATCCCGATTGAAGAAAGATCTCCGTCTGCGCCCGGGCCGACCTGGGAACTGTTCGTCGACGGATCTTCCAACTCAGCCGAAAGCGGTTCCGGCATCCTCCTGAAGTCCCCCGAAGGAGCAGAGCTACAGTACGCCCTGAAGTTCAACTTTCAAGCATCCAACAACGCTTCCGAGTATGAGGCCCTCATATCGGGAGCCCGCATGGTCCGGAGGTTAGGGGATGAGCGAGTCATGATTCACACTGACTCCCAACTGGTCGCTAGCCAGGTCAACGGCGATTATGAAGCTCGGGAAGCATCGATGATCAAATACCTCCAACTGGTCAAGACTGTGGCACAACAGTTCGAGAGTTTTGAGGTAATCCGAATAGCTCGGGAGGAAAACTCCCGAGCGGACGCCCTCTCTCTTGACCCCGAGGGTACTCGATCGGTCCTTCTCAAATAGCTAGAGCGCCCGAGCATCGATTCGGAGCTCCTAACTGTTGACTCGGCCTCCCCAAGCGACTGGCGTACCCCCTACCTGTCGTGGCTTCAAGACTCCCAGGAGCCTCCCGACCCTCTGGAAGCCCGAAGATTGAAATACCAAGCTCGGCGATTCGTCACTCTGGATGGCGCACTCTACCGGAGATCCTTCTCCGGCCCTCTTTTGAAGTGCCTCAGCACCGACGAAGCCAACCGAGTGATCGAAGAAGTTCACGAAGGTCTGTGCAGAGCGCATTTGGGGGGAAGGTCGCTCGCCAGGATCTTGATACGGCAAGGTTATTGGTGGCCCACCCTACAGCGTGACTGCTCGGCCTACGCACAACGTTGTGACCGTTGCCAGCGATTCGACCACTTGGTCCATCAGCCAGCAACGGAGCTTATCACCCTAGCCGAGCCTTATCCTTTCGCTCGCTGGGGAATCGACATCCTCAGGCCATTCCCCATGGCCCAGACCCAGAAGAAGATCATTATCGTCGCCATCGACTACTTCACTAAGTGGATCGAGGCCGAAGCCACTGCAAGGATCACCGAGACAGTCGTCTGGAATTTCGTCTGGAAGTCGATCATCTGTCGCTACGGCATCCCCCAGGTGATAGTGAGCGATAATGGTCGGCAATTTGATTCTCGGTATTTTCGAGACAGATGCGCCGACCTCAACATTCGCAATCACTTCACTTCGGTCGCCCACCCTCAGGTTAACGGGCTGGTCGAAAATGCCAATAAGACTATCTTAAAATGCATCAAGACTAGGCTCAGCAAAGCCAAGGGCAACTGGCTCGAGGAATTGCCGAACGTACTTTGGTCGCACAGAACGACTCCTAGAACGGCAACTGGTGAAAGCCCCTTTCAGCTGGTGTACGGTACCGAGGCCGTGATCCCGTTGGAGATTGGCAACCCCTCCCTCTGAGTCATCTGCTTCTCGTCCGAGGCAAACGACCAGAAACTGCTCGAAAATCTCGACCTAGCAGATGAAGTCCGAGAGATTGATAGCATCAGAGCAACGGAATATCGACGCCGCCTCACTCGATACTACAACGCCAAAGTCCGAGACAGACACTTCCAGCCGGGAGATTTCGTCCTCAGGAAAGCCGAAGCCTCTCGACCACTTGAGGCGGCGGGCAAGTTATCCCCTAATTGGGAAGGCCCCTACCGAGTGGTCGAGACGCTCGGAAAAGGAGCATACTGTCTATCTATGATGGAAGGAGAGCTCATCCCTCGGACCTGGAACGCAACTACATTACGCAAGTTCTACTTCTGAACACTAAACATTATGCAAACGACATGAGATAAGGCAAAATGTTCCTTTCTTTTATTCAAACAACCCGCTTGTACATCAGGAAGGCCGAAGCCAAGAAAATACATGTCAAAAAAGTAAAACATCCGTCTGGCGCCGTCGTATGAGCTCATCGCTTGGCTGACTCGGATGACCTTCCTGCGTCCAGCCACTGACTCTGCCTCGTGTAGAAACTGGCTCGGATAAAGGATAGTCAACCCCGTTGGCTCGGATAGCTCGAGACAAAGGTAACAGAGGGATCAGGAAAGAGAAGGCTACCTTCCAAGTTGAACTTGGAAGAGAAGGGGGAGAGGGAATGCATATGAAAGCATCTTCCCTGCCAAACTGCCAACTCTTTGGAAGAAAGAGAGTGCAGGCACCCTCCGAAGAGTGAAAGAAAGGAGGAGTAGAGCAGAAGAGGGAAAAAGAGGCTGCGAGAAAGAAAAAGAAACCAGCAGAGCTGGACGAGGAGGCAGGGGAAAGCCCGGAAGGGATGGAGCGTAGTTGGCTTCCTCCTCCCATCCGTGAAGCGAGCAGGAAGGGACGGGCGGCAGGGATGTCTGATGCCCCCATCCGTCCTCCATCTCGCCCCCCTGCAAGCACCGCCGGAACTGATAAAGGGAAGACGACGTGCCTCCACACGTCGAACCCTCTTCAATTCCGTTCGACGGCCGTCGAACCCTCTTCAAATCCGAAACAGCAAGAACTCTCTGCCCCCCATCGTCAGCAGCCTCATCTTCCGGAGCGTCTTCCATGCTACAGATGCGACGGCACAACGCCACGTGAAGAACGAATGAGGACAGACTGTCAGGGAAACCCCTAAGCGGTGGAGAGGAAGAGACACCCTTCAGACCTTTTATAGGCAAAGGGAGGCTATTTGCCTTAAATGATTCTCTCCTCGAAAACACGCCAAAGGGATTCTCCTTACGAACGGTCACCTCAAACTTCTCGTCTTCCGCCCCAGCAGGACACACGAAGCGGCCAGGCATTCAAAGCATGAGAAAACGGAAAGACACCCTGTCAGACGCTCACCCAACCATCAGGCGAGATCCACGCAGAAAGTATCGGTTCTTTCCAACCACCACAGATATGCTGAACAAGATACGGCAATGGCGATACGGAACAGATAAGTCTTCATCACAACACTACTACCTTATTTATTTCTACACAAAAAAGGAAGTTCTTTCCTCCAAAAAGGAAAAAGGCATACAAAAAAGGAAGCGAAGCAAATACATCAGGCCTCCGGCCCACCTTGAAGCTCGAAAATAGAGGGCTCGAGCGGTCTGCCCCCGGCATCCTCGGTGACGGCCGACCCTGGCACTGACCCCACCGGTGTGGGAACTGTCTCGGTTGCGTGCCCTCCCGAGGCACCCGGAGTTGGCGACCCCTAGAATGATGAGCCCCCCTGATCCTCTTCATCCTGCGCCAAAGCAGAGGAACTGGAGGATGACAAGTCCAAGTCATAACATTGCCCGGACGGGAAGTCAACTACCCCAGACGCCTGCTCCTCGGCGTAAAAGACGGCCCGGTCGTAGCCCTGCTTGAATCTCTTGCGGATGCCCCGGCGAAGTCCTAGCTCATAGTAGGGGAGGGCAGCCTCCTTAAGGTCGACCCAGTAGGCCTCTGAGCTCTTGTACTGCTCGAGAGCCTCCGCCCCGGCTGATCCCACCCTACCAGCGAGCTCGGCCTCCCGCCGCTCCGCCTCAGCTGACTTCCGCTCGGCTTCAGTCGTCCGCTCTGCGGCCTCCGCAACCTGCTTCTCCGCCTTGGCCCGATCAGCCTCAACCTCCCGCCGAAGGCACTCGGCTTCCTCCGCTCGGTCCACTAGCTCGACACGCTCGGTCTCCCACCGGCCGTCCAGCTCAACGCGTGCTAGGCGCTCCTCTTCAAGAAGCCGGTTCTTCCTCTCGAGCGATTCACGGGCCTTGGCTAGCTACTCGGCTAGCGCCCGAGTCTCCACTTGGCTCGACCGTACCAGCTCCCTAATTGAGGAAAGCTCCTGTCGAAGCCCATCTCGCTCTTCGACGAGCCAAGCCAACCTCCTGTCCGACCCACCGAGGGTCCAGTCCAGGTTCGCTTGCTCCCACTCCGACCGAGCGTACGCTTCTGCCAGAACAACCCCCATCTGGGCCAGGGCCAGGCCGCCCTCCATAACCCCGTCGAGAGCCGTGGACGGGGAGTGCTGCCTACCTCCCCCCCTCACCTTCGTGGATATACCGCGTCATACCTGGTGCAGGGGGCCCGAGATACCCAGCCTCTCCAAGGCCGCCGGTACGGAGAACCCCCCATCGCCCGATGCCCCACCGAATGGCTCAGATCGAGCCCCAGCCTCGGTCGCCCCTCGCGCCCCGGCCGGATTTTCCTACGGCCTCTCAACCTGGACCGGCTCGGCACTTGCATCACCACCTGAAGTGCCAGCCTCGGCCATGGTTCGAGCATCCCCCACTTCGGCCACGGCCCCCTCGATTCCTACCGAGGGGAGAGCCGGGTCGGCACCGCTGCCAGTTGCAGGAGCATCCTCGGCCCCCTCGATCCCGGCCGAAGGAGGAACCGAGCCCACATCGTCGCCGCCCGCAGGGGCAGCCCCGACCTCCTCGGCCCCCTCTTGCTCGGCGGGTGGGAGAGCTCGCCAGGTAGGGTCGGCCCCATCATGCTCGGCGGAGGGGTAAGCCGCGGTAAGGTCGCCTCCGACTGTGGGTACGACCCCGGCCTTCTTGGCCCATTTCCTGGCCCTCGCGGCGGCCCGGATCATACCCTCCATAGGGTCCTTGCGCTTGGGTCCCCGCGGTCTGGAGGATTCACCCTGGGCCGCTCCCTTGCCCTTATCTTTGGTTCAGGAGCGACCCACGGGAGCAGCCGAGTCATCTCCAAGCTCGATCACCTCTGCGGCCTCCTTCAGAGGCTCCCGCATGGTGTCTGCACGAAGAAGAAGACGTGTTCAGGAAAAGAAAGATGACCCCCACATCTGAAGGAGAATCTAAGTTGTGGCACCTGAGCCCGACGGATGCAGCAGCGTGAGAAGACACCGCTCGATATTCTCCGGCGTCACCAGCTCTTCGGTGGACTAGCGGTGCTTCAACAAGATGGCAGCATACTTCTCCACATGAGGAGGGAACTCGTCCTGTCTGGGAGGGATGTTAGGATGGAAATTGGGGATTTCTAGGCACCTCCAGGTTTCCTCCACTGAACAAATCCCCACCCAGAAGAATTGGGTTTTCCACCCCTTATGCGAAGAATCCTTCACCGCCAAAGAGATACAACTCCTATTCCGCCTCGCCTGGATGAAATAGAACCCCTTCCCAGCCGAAGGATGTGCTTTCAACTCAAAAAAGTAGTGGAAGAGGTCCATGGAAGGAGGAACTCCACATTGGCGGCAGAGAATGCGGAAGGCGGAAAGGAGGAGATAAGAGTTG
Organism: Amorphophallus konjac; assembly: GCA_022559845.1. Classification (NCBI taxonomy): domain Eukaryota; kingdom Viridiplantae; phylum Streptophyta; class Magnoliopsida; order Alismatales; family Araceae; genus Amorphophallus; species Amorphophallus konjac. The sequence goes on along the minus strand of CM040129.1, from coordinate 166,314,204 downwards.
ACTACCAACTGAATGGGCGCCAACCGAAAAAAATCAAGAATCTGATGAACGAAAGGTTCGAAAGGAAGGCGGAATCCACCCTTCCACGATAGAAGAAACATACAGATGTGGCCTGTACGAGAGTCCAGGCTCGTCTCGTATGGAGAAGCAGCGGCAAAACTGAACTTGTGGGGCAGGCGATACTGGTGCTCCAGCCTCCTCACATCCGCCTCCCCCAGTTTGCTGCAGTTTGGGACCGGCGCCCTCGCCACCGGCTCGTCCTCCCACTCCTCAACCTATGAGCGCTGGTCCGCCATGGAATCAGGAGAAGACTCTGAGGAAAGGCGATCCCGAGACTCTGAAGATTCGGGGGAGGAGGAAGCTGCCAGACTGCCTCCACGGTTATCTCCGCCAACTCCTCAAACGCCGCTGCAAGCCTCTGCTCCTCCGTCGTGTCCTCACGGCGCATCGAAGAGCCTGAAAAGTAAGAACGAAAGAGAGTCAAAACCCTAAAGACGGAGAGAGTCTGGAATGACAACAAGCGTCCAACACCTATAAACCCACACGGGAGGCGGCGTGTCGTTCCGACCTCCGAGAAAAGGGGGCCCCTTCAGTTCAAATCCGTCAGGATCATCATTAACACGGGCCCAGGTGACCACGACACGTGGCTTCCAAACACCGCCAGATCTCCACCCACCTGAGCCACGCTGGTCCGAAACCCCAAACAGCTACTCTTCCGAGCTTACTAAAGTTCGGGAGTAGGAGGGGGACAAGTGGAGAGGGGGATTTCTGTAGCCCAACTAAGAGCAGCCGAACTAGGCCCATCAGGACCAAACGAGGCTCAGCTCATCCAAGTGACAGCCCCCTAGGGCCCACTTAGGCAAAAAAGCTCAATAAAGATCACTCGGGAACCCACCCTTCCTCAGCGGCCCTTAGCCTCGGAAGGACCGAGCATCAGAACGGAGGAAGACCCACGCCCGAGTTATCCCTCCATCGGGATAGAGGCGAGCGCTCTGCGCCCACTCCGACCTGACTGCATCCGAGCTATGCCTATCGCCCAGACAGGGCTGGCACCTCTTATGCTCGGACCGACTGACAAGTGTTTATCCATGCAGCCGTTGAGAGCCCTTTATGAGCAGGAGTTTAGGGGGATAAAGGATCCATGATCCCTCAAGGTCATGAAGATCCCACGATGAGGACGTAACAATCCTATGATGAGGACGTAACTCCCGTCTGAAACTCCTCAGCTTACGGGACTCATCAGGGTGAGCTCACTATATAAACCAGGGACTCCCTCCAGCGGAAGGTAAGGCCAATACACGCCTAAAACTCCCTGAGCAGGAACCACTTCACCATCTTGGTGTTGGGGGATCTCGTGCACCTCTTTCTATCTCCCTCAATACCTTCCACCATTGCTCTACTGACTTAAGCATCGGAGGGTTTTCCCCAGGGAACCATCCCTGGGCCTCCTGATTCGTTTCCCTTTCTCTGCAGTTCACTATTCGGTGATCATCCTCCCAGCTCAGGACAAGCGCGAGATCACGCCCCTTCACCTGTAATGCAACTGATTTAGTGTCAACGATGGTGGCTTTGATTTCTTGGACCATGGTAGTTAAAGCTTCTAGATTCTGCAAAATTTGGTGAAACTGTAATTCTGCACTTTTCAAATTCTTTTCAGCAAAAGTGGTCCAATGGATAAGGTAGTTAAGCTGTCAAGTTTTTTCATCTTGCAATTGAATACTATCAGCTTTGTGTAACAAGAGATAACTTGTATCTGCTCGCAACTCAACTTTCTCTTTTTCCGGCTGTTCCTGTGTAGTGGTGTGATAGGCCATTTTGGGAGGCCACTCACAATTTTCTGGGGTTATATAAACATCGGAACCTGAGGGACGAGAAGTACCAGCGGTATTTATCATGCGAATTGCTACGGCATCTCGATTCGGAGAAGTGGAAACAGAAGAAATGGATGGATCATGTATAACTGGGAAAAGAGAGGGTAATTCGGAGTGACGAAATGAGGTGGAAGCTGTTGAAGATGATGGTAATAGGTTTAATGTAGAATAGCGTAACGAATGTGGTTCAGAAAAGCGAGACATCCAACGTTGTTTCTGTTTTTTCTCTTGAAATTCTGTATTGGTTATATATTGTTCAATAGCAGGAAAACCTTGAGCAAATCCCTCGAGATTCAGTGAAGGGGCTACCTGTTCAATGTTTTTATTTAACGTCATGGGGAGTTGAAGTCCATAAGGATGTTTAAAATGAGAAACCACAGAGTTTGTGAGATGGAAAATGCATCGAGAAGCAATGGTAGCATAAACATAATGAGGTAGTAATTCTACATCCTTAATTTGCACACAAATCACAAAAGATTGCGATAGATGGGGATCATCTAGCGCAATAGTAAAGTTGAGTCTTATTACACACAAACCATCCTTATCTAAAGTACCAGAAAACTGACATAACACCGCCTTTTACCTATATAAATGCCTAACATCTAGTAGTGTTACCAGATAGGGAGCATTGAAAATTATATGAAAAGTGCGGATGAATAAGGATGTCTATTTGACCTATATGCAAAAACTTTGCTTCCTTGTCTTTCCAAACTTTAACATCACTAGGAGAAAAGAAAGGTAGAAACATGGGGCGGATGTCGGTGCCTTGCACTTGCATGTTTACTTCAACCTGTTTTATGCTTCTTAGGAGCCGGGCCTGAAATTGAGAGAAATTATACAGCTCAGTTTTGTTAATTTCAGAAAAAGAAACTGAACCAATTTCGGAAGTAGATGCTTCCTGAGTGAGCACATGAGAATGAAGAATTGAAAGTGGTTGTTCAGATGGATCAATAGAAGAATATCGAGATTGCAGCATGTAAGCATGAAGTTTACCCGACGAAGTGGGGGGAGGGCTGTAATGCCCCGGATTTTTCGGATCCTTGTTCGTGGGTCCCGGATCTGATTTTTCGGAGTGTCCGACTCTGTTGTGTCCAAAATTTCATTTCGGACATCTTTCATGTTCGATCGGCGCGATCCGGAGTTGTTTCGGAGGCCCGGAAGTGTTCCGCGGCTTTTCCGCGTGTGTTTTCCGATTCCCGGTGTGTGTTTCTGTAATTCCTTCGGAACCTCATTGCGGGTGGACCGGGCCGTTCACCAGGGCGCGAGTGGTACCGTTGTGATCGGTGCGTTCCGAGGATCGTGGAAATGTGATTTTTTATTTTTTGATATTTTCGGGAATTTCCGGATTTTCTATATAATAACCTCCTTTTTCTCTCTCCCCTCTCATTTCTCTCTTCCCTCCCTCTCTCTTCTCTCACGCTCCCTTTCTCCCCTCTCTTCTCCGGCGGCCGACGGAGCGGGACGGGGGCGAGCTAGTGGCGGCGCGGGCGAGGATGCGGGCGGGGACGGGACGAGGATCGAGCGGCGGAGGCGTGGTGGAGGCGGTTCGTGGGATCGTGAACCGGCGAGGGTTTAAACGGCGTTTTCTTCGTGGATCGGCGTCCACGGTGCGTCGAATATTCGGTGGAGGTAGGGAGATGGACTCTCAACCCGCGTACTTTATTTCCCGCGAGTTTTGTAGGCCGTGGTGAGCCGAGCGGGCTAAACGGGGCAATTTGGAGAAAATGCATGTTTTGGGGTGTGAGCCGGATCTTTCGTTTTACCGTGTTTTTGGGCGATCCAGGGGTTTAGATGCATGCCTAGGGGCTTGGGGAAGGTTTCCCCTTTTGTTTCCCCTTCACCTGGGGGTGAACGGGGCGTGGAATGGTTTTTCCCGCGGTTTCCACCGTTTTCGAGCGCTGACTGAGAACGCGCTATGCTCCAGTAGCGCGTTCTTGATGGTCGCGCTGCCCCGACGGGGCGCGTTCATCAGAGAAGATGAACAGTAAGGCGGTTCTTGTCGCACTATGGGGTCCTAGCACGTTCTGCGTTGTCGCGCTAGGGGGCCCTAGCGCGATCTACCTTGTCGCGCTAGGGGTTCCTAGCGCGATCATCATTGTCGCGCTAGGGGTCCCTAGCGCGACCTGTCTGGTCGCGTTAGGAGAGCCTAGCGCGACCTGTCTGGTCGCGTTAGGAGAGCCTAGCGCGTTCCGTCTTGTCGCGCTAGGTGATCCTAGCGCGATCTTCCCTGTTATCTCGTGCTCCCCTTGGGCCGTGTGTGTCTCGAACACCCCGTAGAGTTCCGTGACCGTGCCTTTGGGTGTCCGGGGGTTCCGTTTACCTTGATTTGCACGCTTGTGAGTGTAAGGGTCCGGGCGATTTGCTAGTGTTCCGATTGTGTTGTGTTGGTCTCCGGTCGACCCGGTTGTGACCCAGTGGTCGATCTTTGGCCTCGTGAGTGTCCCAGACACCCCGTGGGTTTCGTTACCGTATTTTTGGGTGTCTGGAGGTACCGTGTTACCTCGATAAGCGTGCCTATGGGCTTCGCGGGTCCGGGTGACCCCAGGTGTTCTCGGCTTCCGGGTTCTTGCTAGATCGAGTCACCGTGTATCGGTGTGAGTGCGGCGAGGTTTCCCTGCACGGCATGGTTTCTCCGGGAGTTGGTTTTGAGTGGGCCATGTGTGTGGCCTCGGTCTGCGAGTCCAGTTGCCCAGCCTGGTGCTGGAGGGTTCTCGCTTTTCCCAGGGTTGGGAAATCGGTGTGGCAGCTTGCGAGCTGCCTTGGGAATCGTGCTTCTGTGGTTTCCGCGTAGGCCGTGCCTATGGCCTGTGAACCGCGAGTCCATGTCCTAACTTGGGACTGGAGGTCTCCTGAGTTCCCAGGTGGGGGAATGGTCTCGGCGATTGCGATTCGCCTCGTGAGTCATCGCATTGTGGTTTTGGACCTAGGGATTAGGCCAGATTGATAGCTCAGTGCTGTCGTGTGCAACGGTCTTGACCCCGAGTCTTGTGACTCAAAGGCCGTTGGGTTTCGTAGGTCTAGTGGACCATCTGTAGTCTGGTGGCGTCGTGCCACCTGTTACTCCGTGTTACTAGCAATGGGTGCGTGCGTGGTTTTCTGTGTCCACGTTCTGTGACACGTCCACTAGTCGTAGCTTCCCACGGCACGCGTGTGCTGGCTCGCCTGGGAGTGGCTGAGCGGCGTACCCGAGAGAGGTGGTGAGTAGGCTGGTTACCGCAGGGCCCCCGCGTACTTCCGAGTCCGGGTTTAGGGGGAAATACCAGCTAGAGGACAGGCCTAGGGCGTATGGTCTGAGTGTGCACACGAGGTTGGGGGCGTCGGACGGCGCCGGCAGGCGCGACCCTAACTAGTCCTTGTTCTGTGATACTGGTTACTGAGTATGTCTGAGTCTCACGCCTGGGGCGTCGTAGCTAGACACTTGTGACGCGGTGTAAGACGTCAGGGGACGCATCCGGTCGTTCTTCTAGTGGGTGGTACTCCTGTCACGCGACGTGAGTTGTTGTGTACCGGGTTCTGCGTCCGTCCGCGGGACGGGACTTCGTGAGTGGTTTCGAGAGTGTTCCTGGAGTCGAGGTCTGGGGTTTCCGGTGAGCTTCACCGAGGGCCTTTCCCCAGACAGTGTTGTGTTCACAACGGTGAGGTCGTGACCGTGTTCCCTGACCGCGTGGTTTTAGATTGGGCCCTTTTGGTAAGGGCAGGCCTCCGCTACGGAGGTATCGTGGCGTTTTCCTAGTAGCGTGGCTAGGGCAGTTCGTGTCTGGTGGTCCCCGATCGTGAAATCGGGTGGTCGGGTGCGTAGCTTGGTTGTCCCCCGACGGGAGACTAGGTGGTGTTTTCTGGTACAGTAGGAGTAGCTGTAGAGCCGAGGTTTTGTCGGCCACCGTAGTTACTTTCCTGCCTTCGTGGTTACTTTTTTCCGTTGTCGTCTTGCTAGCGTAGCCTTCCTTCTGCCGTTGTTTCTCAGTTGGGGTTCCGCGGGATCCCTACTGGGTCAGTGACAGGAGGCTCACCCCTGCGTTTCAAGTGAGGCGGTTCTTCTTCCTCGAGGTTCGAGGGCGCGGAGCGGAGGTTCTTAGTTGCTAGCTTGCCGGGCCGAGTGTTCACTTGGCACGTGGTACGTTTTACTGCTTTAGACTGTACTTTCTGTTGGACTGGACTCTGTTGTAGTTGTTTATTTATTTTTGTTAATTATTGAATTGTCCTGCTTTACTTCCTATTTCTTTGTGCCTCCACACTCCTTTTAGCCCTTCCGAGCCCTCCCGGCTCGTGGGCGGCGGTGCGAGTCTCGGGTTATCGGGCCTTCCCGGTAATCGGATTTTCGGGTCGTCACAGCTGGTATCAGAGCGTGGTTGTGGACGTACATGGAAATTCGAAATATTGCAGTGATCAGAGTCCGTAAGGTCCAGTACAGTCTGCAGTTGGCATAGGGATTCGTGCATGTTTTCCGCTTTGTTTCTCGTTTGAGAGTTTGAGTGCGCTGTGCGGCGCGGTGAGGGTGGTTGCTGTTCGCTGCTTTTGTGCCTGCATGGGGTCTGCGGATCGAGGTCGAGAGCCTTCTCCCTCATCAGTGGTGACCCTGGTCGTGCTGCATTGGGCAAAGGTTGCTGGCAGGCGTGAGTTCGCGGTGCTGCGTTCGAGGAACCTGCAGCATGGTCAGGTGGCTGGAGAGGATTTTTCGTGATTAAGTGGCCGTGAGCGTGCTCCGAGGGAGCTATTGTCAGTTTTGGCCACTCCAGCTTGAGGTTTGTCCAGCCCCTGAGGTTTTCAGGTCGTGGTTTAAGGTGGCAGAGCGGGTGTTCTGATCGAGAAGTGTGGTCGGGTGAGCGGAGGATCTTCTCGGTGAGCTGCTGTTTCGTCGAGCCTGATGATCTTGTCGTGCTCTATGGCGTCAGAAATGACGTGTCGGTCCCGGTTGTTTTACGGATTTCGAGGCAGGATTGTGTTGCGGTGTCCCAGTAAGTCTTGCTCATGCGCTCTTGTGTGCGAATGGGTTGTGTTCGCCCTGGAGTTGGCTTGAGATGTAAAGGCTCCGCGATGCATTCGGGACTCGAGGATGAGCGTCGGCGATTGTTGTTAGGGCTCGTGTTGCGGCTCTAGGCATGCCGTGTTGCAGTTCGAGGAATTGCAGCGGTGGTGCATCGAGAGATGTTGTGATCATGGTCCGACGGGACACTTGGTAAGTGTTGTCGGAGGAGCTGACCTGACGTGGTGATGGTTTCCTTGGTGCTGGAAGGTGCTGTTCCCAGCATGCGCAAGGCTCGAGGTCAGGTCGAATGTGGAGTTTTCATTCCGTTGGTCGGAGGTGTGATTGGGTTCTCCTTTGGTTGGAGAGAATCGTGTTTGGCTAAGGTTCGTCGTCTTGCATTGCGTGTCCGGATTGGTTGGCCTCGGTGTGCCATGAAGTCCGTGCGAGACGTGTTCCGTGTTTTGGCAAGGTGGTTGCCTGTGAGAAGCGTTGCCCGTTCCCTGATGTGTAAGGGTGTTGGCGCTGTTCCGGAAGGACGAGTGCCGGCTGGGCGGTGTTCGCGAGAATTGCGGTTGGTGTTGTGGTTCCCGATGTGCGGAGGATCGGAGTCTGCGGGGTTACAGATGGTTGTCGGGATGGTGGATCCCGAGTTGGCGTTGTGGTGGCTGTGTATGTGGATCAGAGTGCGCGGATCGTGGCATTGGTTGCTGCGGGTGGATTTCTGAGGAAGTGTAGAGCAACGGAGGATTGGTTCATCGGTGTGTGTTGTCTCCGGCGGCGTGAGACGTGTTGTTGCCGTGCCTTTGCTTGAGATATGGTGGTTCATGGCACTGGCAGGTGGAGAGTTGGTAAATGTGCTGGCGAGGTTGCCGCATGAGTACCTTGTCCTTGCATTGGAGGTTGCGTTCGCGGATAAGATCGTGTTTTGGAGAAGTGAGCCGTGGGTTGTAAGAGGTTGTGTGTCCCGTGGCTCTGTGATAAGAGCGGGAGTCGGGATTGGCAGGCGTCCTCTTGGATTAATCGAGATGGAAGTCTTGATGAGATAGGATTCGATGAGACAGGACGGTGGTTGATGCCTGTGTGTGGAGGTCTCTGATGAGTCGTTGGCATGGGATATTGATCCTCAGTCTGTGGCCAGCAAGGGAGGATTCCCCGTAAGTCTGAGTCGAGTGACGTGAAGACCGAGGAGAGATGGAGTCATTGGGTCCCGCCGTGCTCCCCTGAAGGGTAGAGTTGGCGCAGGGGTCCATCTGGATGTAGTGGTGGTCTGTGCGAAGAGTCAACGGATGGCCTGTCATGAGTTGGATCGTGCCTGCTGGGCCGGTGGAGCTTTTCCGTTGGCGAATGTCTGGCGGCCAGTGGATGGTCTTTTCAGAGACAGAAGATGCTGGTTGTAAGGGCTCGAGAACGGAGAGAGCGGCGTGCAAGCGAGGCCTTCTGGTGGCCATTTCTGAGGTGTGAGCTGGTGGAAGCTCAGTGATTGGTTGCCCCTGGTGCAGGGTGTGAGACCGGTCAGCGGGTTGTGAAGCTGGCGTTTGGTTGGTCCGCCGAGCATGGGCGTTGACCGGTGGATTGGTTTTGTGGCGAGGGTTGCGTTCCCTCGGTGAGCGAGAGGGTGGCAGCGATGCCGTGAGTGATTTCCATTGTGTCTGAGGTGATACCAGACTTGTGCTCTTGTGTTATGCCTGCTCTGGTGGCCGGTGTGTGCGCGGTGTGCAGAGTGTGGCATTGTTCATGATTATGGTATGGCTGTATCCCTCATGATCGGTGCTTCTGCGAGAATTGAGGTTTTTCTGTGTTGGGGCCCTGGCAGCGTTGTTAGTTAGTGGAGGCGTTCATCCCCCGTGACTTGGTGCTAGTCCTAAATTTCGAGGACGAAATTCCTTTAAGGGGGGAGGGCTGTAATGCCCCGGATTTTTCAGATCCTTGTTCGTGGGTCCCGGATCTGGTTTTTCGGAGTGTCCGACTCTGTTGTGTCTGAAATTTCATTTCGGACATCTTTCGTGTTCGGATCGGCGCGATCCGGAGTTGTTTCGGAGGCCCGGAAGCGTTCCGCGGCTTTTCCGCGTGTGTTTTCCGATTCCCGGTGTGTGTTTCTGTAATTCCTTCGGAACCTCATTGCGGGTGGACCGGGCCGTTCACCAGGGCGCGGGTAGTACCGTTGCGATCGGTGCGTTCCGAAGATCGTGAAAATGTGATTTTCTATTTTTTGGTATTTTCGAGAATTTCCGGATTTTCTATATAATAACCTCCTTTTTCTCTCTCCCCTCTCATTTCTCTCTTCCCTCCCTCTCTCTTCTCTCACGCTCCCTTTCTCCCCTCTCTTCTCCGGCGGCCGACGGAGCGGGACGGGGGCGAGCTAGTGGCGGCGCGGGCGAGGATGCGGGCGGGGACGGGACGAGGATCGAGCGGCGGAGGCGTGGTGGAGGCGGTTCGTGGGATCGTGAACCGGCGAGGGTTTAAACGGCGTTTTCTTCGTGGATCGGCGTCCACGGTGCATCGAATCTTCGGTGGAGGTAGGGAGATGGACCCTCAACCCGCGTACTTTATTTCCCGCGAGTTTTGTAGGCCGTGGTGAGCCGAGCGGGCTAAACGGGGCAATTTGGAGAAAATGCATGTTTTTGGGGTGTAAGCCGGATCTTTCGGTTTACCGTGTTTTTGGGCGATCCAGGGGTTTAGATGCATGCCTAGGGGCTTGGGGAAGGTTTCCCCTTTTGTTTCCCCTTCACCTGGGGGTGAACGGGGCGTGGAATGGTTTTTCCCGCGGTTTCCACCGTTTTCGGGCGCGGACTGAGAACGCGCTATGCTCCAGTAGCGCGTTCTTGATGGTCGCGCTGTCCCGACGGGGCGCATTCATCGGAGAAGATGAACAGTAAGGCGATTCTTGTCACGCTATGGGGTCCTAGCGCGTTCTGCGTTGTCACGCTAGGGGGTCCTAGCGCGATCTGCCTTGTCGCGCTAGGGGTTCCTAGCGCGATCATCATTGTCGCGCTAGGGGTCCCTAGCGCGACCTGTCTGGTCGCGCTAGGAGAGCCTAGCGCGTTCCGTCTTGTCGCGCTAGGTGATCCTAGCGCGATCTTCCCTGTTGTCTCGTACTCCCCTTGGGCCGTGTGTGTCCCGAACACCCCGTGGAGTTCCGTGACCGTGCCTTTGGGTGTCCGGGGGTTCCGTTTACCTTGATTTGCGCGCTTGTGAGTGTAAGGGTCCGGGCGATTTGCTAGTGTTTCGATTGTGTTGTGTTGGTCTCCGGTCGACCCGGTTGTGACCCAGTGGTCGATCTTTGGCCTCGTGAGTGTCCCGGACACCCCGTGGGTTTCGTTACCGTATTTTTGGGTGTCTGGAGGTACCGTGTTACCTCGATAAGCGTGCCTATGGGCTTCGCGGGTCCGGGTGACCCCAGGTGTTCCGGGCTTCCGGGTTCTTGCTAGATCGAGTCACCGTGTATCGGTGTAAGTGCGGCGAGGTTTCCCCGCACAGCGTGGTTTCTCCGGGAGTTGGTTTTGAGTGGGCCATGTGTGTGGCCTCGGTCTGCGAGTCCAGTTGCCCAGCCTGGTGCTGGAGGGTTCTCGCTTTTCCCAGGGTTGGAAAATCGGTGTGGCAACTTGCGGGCTACCTTGGGAATCGTGCTTCTGTGGTTTCCGCGTAGGCCGTGCCTATGGCCTATGAACCGCGAGTCCATGTCCTAACTTGGGACTGGAGGTCTCCTGAGTTCCCAGGTGGGAGAATGGTCTCGGCGATTGCGATTCGCCTCGTGAGTCATCGCATTGTGGTTTTGGACCTAGGGATTAGGCCAGATTGATAGCTTAGTGCTGTCGTGTGCAACGGTCTTGACCCCGAGTCTTGTGACTCAAAGGCCGTTGGGTTTCGTAGGTCTAGTGGACCATCTGTAGTCTGGTGGCGTCGTGCCACCTGTTACTCCGTGTTACTCGCAATGGGTGCGTGCGTGGTTTTCTGTGTCCACGTTCTGTGACACGTCCACTAGTCGTAGCTTCCCACGGCACGCGTGTGCTGGCTCGCCTGGGAGTGGCTGAGCGGCGTACCCGAGAGAGGCGGTGAGTAGGCTAGTTACCGCAGGGCCCCCGCGTACTTCCGAGTCCGGGTTTAGGGGGAAATACCAGGTAGAGGACAGGCCTAGGGTGTATGGTCTGAGTGTGCACACGAGGTTGGGGGCGTCGGACGACGCCGGCAGGCGCGACCCCAACTAGTCCTTGTTCTGTGGTACTGGTTACTGAGTGTGTCTGAGTCTCACGCCTGGGGCGTCGTAGCTAGACACTTGTGACGTGGTGTAAGACGTCAGGGGACGCATCCGGTCGTTCTTCTAGTGGGTGGTACTCCTGTCACGCGACGTGAGTTGTTGTGTACCGGGTTCTGCGTCCGTCCGCGGGACGGGACTTCGTGAGTGGTTTCGGGAGTGTTCCCGGAGTCGAGGTCTAGGGTTTCCGGTGAGCTTCACCGAGGGCCTTTCCCCAGACAGTGTTGTGTTCACGACGGTGAGGCCGTGACCGTGTTCCCTGACCGTGTGATTTTGGCTTGGGCCCTTTTGGTAAGGGTAGGCCTCCACTACGGAGGTATCGTGGCATTTTCCTAGTAGCGTGGCTAGGGCGGTTCGTGTCTGGTGGTCCCCGATCGTGGAATCGGGTGGTCGGGTGCGTGGCTTGGTTGTCCCCCGACTGGAGACTAGGTGGTGTTTTCTGGTACAATAGGAGTAGCTGTAGAGCAGAGGTTTTGTCGGCCACCGTAGTTACTTTCCTGCCTTCGTGGTTACTTTTTTCTGTTGCCGTCTTGCTAGCGTAGCCTTCCTTCTGCCGTTGTTTCTCAGTTGGGGTTCCGCGGGATCCCTACTGGGTCAGTGACAGGAGGCTCACCCCTGCGTTTCAGGTGAGGCGGTTCTTCTTCCTCGAGGTTCGAGGGCGCGGAGCGGAGGTTCTTAGTTGCCAGCTTGCCGGGCCGAGTGTTCACTTGGCACGTGGTACGTTTTACTGCTTTAGACTGTACTTTCTGTTGGACTGGACTCTGTTGTAGTTGTTTATTTATTTCTGTTAATTATTGAATTGTCCTGCTTTATTTCCTATTTCTTTGTGCCTCCACACTCCTTTTAGCTCTTCCGAGCCCTCCCGGCTCGTGGGCGGCGGTGCGAGTCTCGGGTTATCGGGCCTTCCCGGTAATCGGATTTTCGGGTCGTCACACCGGCAGATTCTTCGGATGATCAAAAGCATAAGCATGATACTTGCAGTGGCCATCATCTATCTTTCTGATATGTAAAAAGATGTTGGCCGTTTGGTTTTTCGTGAGAATAGGCCCTTGTGCAATAAAATAATTGTTATAAAGCAAGGGATCATCCTATCTGCGGAAATATGAGAGAGGATGTTCGTTTACAATAAACGAACTATACTTTGCTCGCTGAGCAATTGGCCGTAGAATTTGTGGTTCTTTTGGAGGAGGAGGGGCCCATCTTGAAAGCTTAAAATGTACATCCTTATCAGTGTGCATACTAGTTGGGGCGACGGATGCTTGGAGTAACAATTGATACTTTGAGAGGGGAGCCATGGGTTTTGCAACTGAAACTTCTTTAAAGATGGCTACAAAATGCGCATTGTTATAGGGCACAATATGAGATATAGCAAAATAACGTCGATTTATGGGATATGCACTCATAAGTATTCCTTCCCATTTACAAATTTTCTCAATGGGAAAAGTAATTGTATGCCATTCAGTGTAAACCACATCGTGTCAAAAACATGGTGCTATTGGAAGATAAGTGGGAATGACCAGTTCACAGACATCCTGGGATTCTTGAAACATATAGAGTGTTTTATACTCTAATCTGTCATAATATATATCTAGATTCCTGGGAGTGTGAGTGTCGTAATGATCCCAAACACTGGTGAAATGATGGTTAAATTTATAACCATTATGAACCAATGGAGCAAGAGAGTTGAAATTAAGACACCCCTGAGGGATAGAGTGCTGAATCCCAGAGGCAACCAAGATGTCAAACAAAGACTCACCGTGAGAGGCACCCATGAAGCTAAAAGTGGAAGCGCAGAAGACTTACAGATCGTGGTGTAAGTCACAAATAGTACCTGGAACAACTGAACGCCCGTGGGTACTCTGCCTAAGGCTCTGATACCAGTGAAGGGGGAAGGGGGATTTTACCATATATGTATCTCGGACGCGCCGCCGGACTTTAAACATTTTTAAGTTCGGACTTGTATCATTTTTCATTCCGGACTTCAATCCGGATTTATGTTTGTAATAGTACTACAGCATTCTCTATATAAACCAGTTCGACGCTTCATTTGGGGTATCGAAAGTTGAAAAACAACCTTTGTGTTCGTACGTCTGTAAGCAATCGTTCGAAACTTTTGGGTCTCCAATAGTCTTGAACACCCCTTTGGTCTTTGTTCCCTTCACTGGTATCAGAGCCTTAGGCAGAGTACTCAAAAATTTTTTTTATTTTCCCCTGAGATATCATTGAAATAAGTAGAATAATTTGACTGTGCAGTAAGTTATAAATACTCATTATTTTATTAGTCACTCTCTCTCTCTCTCTCTCTCTCTCTCTCTCTCTCTCTCTCTCTCTCTCTCTCTCTCTCTATATATATATATATATATATATATATATATATATATATATATATATATATATATATATATATATATATATATATATATATATATATATATATATAGAACATATGATATAGAGGCAGATATACATTACCTAACATGAAAATGGCATTACTCTAATTCAGACATTCTAATTAATGCGAGAGTATACGTGCGCGAACAAGGTGACTTCATTAATATCGTGAGGTTTTACCGCAGCGGAAGAAGAGATAAAATATTATGCACATGCATAAGAATAATGACTAGTTATAATTTAACTTGGTAGAGTTTATTAATGTTTCTCTATTATAATGTATCATAATTATATTTACGTCTAATAACTTTTAATAATTATCAAAAATATCTCTAAATACATCTGATTGATTGTGATTTTATATTTTCCGTCCTTAGCTCATCGACACCAAAGAAGAAGAAATATTCCTGAAAAATGTTGCAAAAAATGTTGCTAAAATGAAAAAAAAAGGCCAAAAATACTTTCAAAACACACGTGATGTCATCAAATAACATTAGTTACGTACGCGTATGGTCCGATCAGGTTCATGGGTCGAGTTCGGACTTTGGGTTCGACCCACGGGCTGACCACGTCTGTTCTCTTTTATTTTCTCCCTTCAATTTTTTGAAAATTATTTGATTAAAATTATATTATTTTATTTTTGAAAATTATTTGATTAAATTATATTAATTATAAATTAATTTTTAAAAAATAAGCTAAATAATTAACATCAAAACTCTAACTTATTTAGTAAGATTATAAGTTTTATAATATTCGGACTCTTCTTCAGCTGTGCTAGCGGTTCCTTCAAGAGGATCCCTCCGAGGGCTCGACCCCTCGTCGGCCGCGGGCACTACTGGTGAACGCACCAGAGGGACACCGGCAGGGACCGAAAATTGCAACCTCCCCGGAGCAAAAGCAACCTCGCCCTGGGGGGCGACAATTGTCACCTGGCCGGCCCCCGGCGCAACATGATCCACCGGGCGTGGAGCGCACCGCGGCAACTTGACGATCTCGTAGCTCCACACCGGAATTTCGGACGCCCTTGAAAACAGAGCAAGAATAGGTTAGCCCAATCCGCCATTAACAAGAACACGACGAGGAATCGATGCCAGTACCCTGCGACAATGGAGGACTCAATCCCAGCTCCCGGAGCAACCCCGGAGTCAGCACGAAGTCTGCGTCGACCATGCAAAATCGAAGGATGGCGTCGACCTTCTTGCGATCCTCGGCATTGGTTGGAGGCTTCCTATCGGCCCAGATAGGAGGGGTACCCCTAAACCTCCAACTGCTAGAGTGATCGTAGTCACTCGACTCAGCAATATACACGTACCGCTGCGACCAACCCTTGAGGTTAGCCGCGGCGGAGGAGACTCGGATGAGGTTTCGGCCAGACCAAACCTTGAAATAGGTGTAGGCCGTGTCGGCCAGGCAGCGTTGGATGAAATAGAACTGCCGGAAAAGATGGACGCTAGGCTCCACCGACGCTCTCTGGCACGTATAGATAAACCCATAGTGAATATAATAAGAGTTGGGAGACAACTCCCCAGGACGTCGCCTGTAATGGTGAAGGATGGACGCAATGAAAGGGTGAACGGGCAGGCGAAAGCCCGCCTGGAGAGAGGCCACAGGGATCATAAACCCGCCCAAAGGGAGACTCATCTTGTCGTCGTCCACAGTCGGGAAAATGATGTCAAAGTCGGGTGGGATCTGGAAAGCCTCTCGTAGCCCTCGAACCACCCTATACGCCACTAACGGCGGGGAATCAGGACGACTGGCTCTGGCACCTGAAGTGCTCGGCGCGTTACCTCGGCCAGGAGATACCTCTTCGACAGAAGAAGAAGGACTGGCACGAAGATTCCTCCTCCGAGGAGGCATAATCGCGGAAGATGGAAAACGCAAGAGAAAAGAAGGTCCTCACCGGGCGGAGGAAGAGGACGCCTACGATGAACACGACAGGCAGCGGACTCGGATGAAGTCTAGAAAGAGACCCTGTGGTGGTTCTTGTAACCGCCCACCAGCACTGCCCCCTCGGGAGGCAGGTGAAAAGACGCCCGTCACCATCACGGTACGGTCATCAACGCCAGACGCCCGTTCGAGCCCGCTCTCCCAGAAAAGATAGAGCTCCGGTCATGATTGCAGCCAGGGCACCTGCCAGAGGCGCCTTGAGTGCCAAGCATGGCACCGGACACATCGACTCCCGTACCAACGAAGGGATCAACCTCGAATCTTACACTCCGACATACCCTCTCATGTTCTACTCTCTGCTCCCTGCAGAGTGCTCGACAACCAAGAGTAGGGGGGAAGTGAGGAGGGTAAATCCGGTTTGGCCCATGGACAGCCCAATAGCGGCATGCCCAAATCGGATCCGTCCCCTTAGCGCGCCCAAGAGGCGCCCGAGGTGAACGGCCCGCCAAGGCGCGGCCCAACCCAGCTTCGGCATTGGATTCTACAACACGGGAAAGCGCATTAGTCGCCGGAGAACCCTCCAGCGACCGACCGTTGCCCTCTACCACGTTGGCCTTGACCCTATAACGGGCGAGCACACCCCATGAGCGCCGCAAGACTTGCCCCGGGACCACCCGACGCCGGGGTATTAGCCCTCCAACGGGAAAGTCCCGCTGCTATAGCGGAAAGGAGTTGCTCCACTACTTACGCCTTCCCTATCAAGGGATAAAGCTCCTCGCTCTAGGACAACCCCTATAAGAAGGGGAACGACAGAGAAGAGGGGGGCGGGGGATGATTATGCCAAAACCTGCTACACAAGAGAATAGAGCTACTAGCCCTACTGCACTACGAGAGGGAAGCACCAACGATCTACGCTGAAAGGAAAGCTCTCCTCCGGCGACCTTACCACCCAACGAGCACTCACCGAGTGAACACTGAGAGCGACGAGCACTCATTTTGAGGATCTACACGGCCCTTCAGCTCTCGACTACGATTTCCTTCTCTCTCTCTCTCTCTCTCGCTCTTCTCTATTCTTTATTAATCCGTTGATGACTTAAGCATCGGAGGGTTGTCCCATGAGATAACACCCGGGACTCCTTCTGACGCCCTTCTGATTTCTGGTGTTTGCAGGCCTCCATGGGTGCAAGGCGACTTTTCCAACAAATAAATAGAGAAGGTGGTACGTGGCATAGGAACTATTTTCCTGTCTCTACCGAATCTATTTAAAATTAAATAAGATTATAGAACCTAATATGTAAAGATTCCCATAATAGAATACCATTCGGGAATTTACACGTAGATCTTTACAATTATGCTAATTTAAATTTATCCTTGTAATCTTCATATGTCTAAATAACTTCTCATAAACTTTTAAAATTTAAAAATATATCATTGCCATCAGTTTCCAAGTGGCCACGACAACTTAACTTTGATAATGTAAATCAAACTTAATAAAATACACTTTTACCCTAAAAAAATATACATAGTTACACACACATAGTGAGGGAGGGTACTTTTTTGAGATACTCATGAATACTTCTGTCATTTTATTTGAGAAATAAAAAAAATTCTTAAGAATGGTATGCCTTCTAAATATATGCTGACCCGATGCCTTTATTTTAAAGTTTTGAAGGACTTTGAGGGGTTATTTAGAAATATAAAGGCTATAAGGATAAATCTGAAAGTAAGCATAACTATTAAAGATGTGAAAATCTCTATTAGTATTACAAAAAGACGAACCATTATTTACCAAAAACCTCTTGAAAAAGAAGTTTATTAAATAAATGTGTAGTCATAAGAGTTTTTAAATGGAATATTAAGTTGAAAGAATTATGTATAAATATAGAAAAACATAAGAGTTGAAACTATTAAAAGTCCCAGATTTTTTTCGTTGCCCATGGCCCCAGACCACGGCCAACCCGGGCACCGGTCGGCGAATCGGACGCATCGAAGTATCGCGCCCACGCTCACCAACAACCGACAGAAAACGACACTCTGGATAAGGCACGACGATTCACGTTCGATGATAACTTTTCATAATTATCCCTCTGTCTAATCTACAACCTTTAATATCAGCCTATTATTTTAAATGCTTCTCAAACTAACCTCTTTCGTGAAATGTTTCACTAGTTTTAACAGAAATATGCAATCCACAGATCATTTTATACAATGTACGAGTATTTAATTTGAAATGGTGGATTTATTTCATAAATATGTTTGGCTTATATAGTAAGTACATATTCTAATTAAAAGTAGAACATAGGTGAGAAAAACTATCTTAACTTTATTTATATGTACGTCTGTCTACACAAATTTGATATAATTTTATATAATTTTTCATTGGAGATATATTTGCATAGCAATCTTAAATTAGGAAAGTATGTATGAAATTTCCATTGAGTAAGTTACCAAGAGTCCTATTTGAAAGATCACCGTCATTTTTTTAACAAAAAAGGGTTAGTTTCAAATATACCCTCCTCCTTATATATAAAATATCAAATTATCATATTTAGTTGTCGTATGTCTTATATATTATCATTATTAATTAAAAATTAAAAATAGTAAATGATGAAAATATCTCTAACATTCGTATCAATCTTTCATTATTTAATGTGCATTTTTAAATTTTTTGATTAGAAACTATGACACATATGTTATTCAATAGGTAGATATTATTATAAAATATAATATATATCTATATAATTAACCCCCCGCCCCCCCCCAGAAAAAAAAACCGTCACGGTTAGACCCCCAATTGTGTGACAGTGCCTCCACAGGTCTACGACCGTTATCTACCGTCTCGGAGAGGGGGAGGCCACAAACGCCTCCGTCCGCATTTCTCTTTCCTGTTCCTCCGCTGTTCCCTTCCCCGCCCAAGAAGAAGAAACCTTCCTCACGCTTCTTTCTTCTTCTTCTTCTTCCCCATTTTTCCGACTCCCAGAATGGTTCCAGGAGGGCCCAAGAAGAGGCAGCGGTCGGGCAGCAGCGGCCGCCTCTCCTCCTCCTCCTCCCTCTCCGACCTCGCCGGCACCCTCGCCGACGACTCCCCCGCGACCGCCCCCTCTCCGCCCACCCTCCTCTGCGCCCCCCCGCCCGCTACCACCGGCGGCTTCAACGATCCCGCCACCGCCGACGCCGTCCTCCGCCTCCAGCTCGACCTCGACGCGCCACCCTTCCCGTTCTCCCCCGACGCCGACCGCCTCGCCGACCCCGCCATCATCGATCCGGCCCATCCGTCCCCTTCCCTCGATCTGTACCTCCATTCCGCCGTGCTCCATCGCTCCCGCTACTTCGCCGCCCTCCTCTCCGACCGATGGCGCCGGCGAGAGGGAGAGGAGAGCCCCTCCGGGGGGGAGATTTCGCGGTTCAATCTGAAGGTTCCCCCTTCCGGCGGCGGAGCCCGCCACCGGCCCTTCGACGCGCATGTGGCTGTGCTGAGGCTGCTCTACACGCTCGACTTCGCGTCCGCCATCCCTACTGTGACGGAGGCCCTGGAGATTCTCCATGTGGCGCTGGAGCTCTTGTTCGATGACTGCGTCCGGGCGTGTGTTCGGTTCCTGGAGGCGGTGCCGTGGACGGAGGAGGAGGAGAGGATGGTTATCAGGTTGATCCCTTTTCTGCAGCAGGAGGAATCGAGTGACCTCCTCGCCAGGGTCATGCCGTCGGCAGATGGCCAGAACTCGTCAGAGGAGATGCTGCACGGTCTGGTACTTTCGGCGATCCAGAGTCATCCAGCAGGGGCAACCATCAAGGCCTTCGTCGCGAGGTTACTAAGGGACTTCCCATCCCGTGACTCAGTTAGGAATGTCCTAGACAGGGCATTCATGGAGAACCTAGAGATATTGAAGGGGTTACTAGCTGAATATGCTAGCCCTGACTTCCGGACAGCGGGAGACAATGATGAGACGGAGGCTATCCAGAGGCTGAATCTGCATGCAGCAGTCGTCAACACAAGGAAGCTGCTATGGTTGGTGGAGCGGATGGTAGAGCTGAGGGTGGCTGATACGGCTGTTAGGGAGTGGAGCGACCAGGCAGCGCTTGCTCTGGATCTTCAAAAGGCCTTCAAGGATGAGGCGTGGAGGAACATCGCTCCAGGGCTGCCTGCCCATGTGATGAAGTGCACTAGCCGGCTTGCCAACGCTGTTGCTGCAGGATCAATCTTGGCTGCCAGACAGGTGAAGTGATTTCTCTTTATTTTGTTTTTGACCTGCCTCACACATTTGTTAGCAGAAACAGTTGTGTTAGTCTTACAATGGCAAAGTGCCCAGGTAATGCATTTTGTTTTCCTACTGGGAGTGCGAGGAACATGCAAACAGATTTGTTCTTGCACAGCATAACTGGCATGTCTTGTAGCACATTGCACACAACATTGGATGCTAGTAAACAACTGTAAAATGTTTAAGAATGGTGATAACATTATAAATTTATTTATCTAAAGTGTTTATCTCTTCAGAATTCCTAAATCTTGGATTCAATGAAATGGAAGATGGTTGATGACATTAATAGGAGATTGATGATGAGAATTATGAAAAACACGGGCGAGGTAAGTTCTGTTCTTGATTCAACAAAATGGACTTGTTGTTCACTCCCTGATGAAGGAGAGGGTGGACCATTTTAGTTTTATGGGTTGTAGAGTAGCTATAATGATGCAAAACATGATTATGTTGGCTTTAGTGAAACGAGAAAGATTTGTGTCATAGTTATCACAGAGTATTCATTTCCCTGAAATTGGTGATGATGATACCCAAGTTACTGGGATCAAATCTAGTAAAAAATAACTGTGGCAATCTTTCAAGTTTTCAAAAAGAACTCTTTTGATAGAGCTTTCTAAATGACTATCCATATGGGTTTTATGTGTATGAATACGATTGGGTGTTCTGCACATCTTGAAGGCTATTGGCGTTTACAGGAATTTATGCTAATGATTATTTGTTTAATATGACCCCGCGGACAAGACTTGATTAAGCTTGGGCCCACTACACGGCCACTCTAAAATCTAAATTATGAATATACGTACTACTAGACATTGATATTCCTTTTTCTTTGCTTGTTGCACCATGTGTAGAAGTGATTCAGTATTTCCAGTTCAACTCGAGCCTTATCATTTACTCCAATTTCCAAACAACTTTGTCTCTGTGATTCAATCATCATCATCATCATCATCATCAGAGCCTTATCCCAATTAATTGGGGTCGGCTACATGAATCCTGTTCCGCCAAAGATTTCTATCAAGTGCAATATTCATATTTAAACTCAAGGAACTAATGTCCTTCCTAATAACATCGCACCATCTCATTTTAGGTCTTCCTCGAGCTCTTTTACTAGCATCCACTAAGATTTGATCACATCTTTTAACCGGCGCTGAGTTAGGGCGACGAAACACATGTCCAAACCACCTGAGTCTATTTTCTCTCATTTTGCTATCAATTGGAGCTATCCCTAAGTCCTTACGGATGCGCTCATTCCTAATCTTGTCTTTCTTAGTCTTGCCACACATCCATCTCAACATCCTCATCTCTGCTACACACATTTTGTGGATGTGTTCCTTTCGTACTGCCCAACACTCGGTACCATATAACAAAGCAGGTCTCACAGCCGTTCTATAAAACCTCCCTTTGAGTTTCACAGGCATACGACGATCACAAAGGACACCTGATACACTTCTCCATCTTAACCAGCTTGCCTTAATCCTATGCGTAACGTCATCATAAATCTCCCCATTCTCTTGTATGATAGACCCTAAATATCGAAAGCTACTACTCTTCGGAATGTTATGTCCATCAATTAGAACCATGTCTTCCTGAACCACTCTCACATTACTAAAATTACAGTGCATAAACTCTGACTTACTCCTACTAATTTTAAAACCTTTAGACTCCAAGGCAAGTCTCCAACGCTCTAACTTAGCATTTAGAGCATCAATACTCTCATCAATTAAAACAATATCGTCTGTAAATAACATACACCAAGGGATATCCTCATGCAATTGTTTAGTTACTTCATCCATAACTAAGGCAAAGAGATACGGACTTAGTGCAGAACCTTGATGCAAACCTATAGAAACGGGAAATTCACTAGTCTCCCCAGCAATAGTTCGAACACTAGTAATAGCACCGCCGTACATATCTTTAATCAAATCAACATATCCTTGAGAGATTCCTTTCTTTCTTAATGTCCACCAAATCAATTCTCTCGGTACTCGATCGTACGCCTTCTCTAAATCAAGAAAAACTATATACAAATCTTTTCTCATCTCTCTATACTTCTCCATTAGCTGCCGTAGTAAGAAAATAACTTCTGTAGTAGATCTATTTGGCATAAAACCAAACTGATTTTCTGATACAGTAGTCATACATCGGAGGCGTTTTTCAATTACTCTTTCCCAAAGTTTCATAGTATGACTCATAAGTTTAATTCCACGATAATTATTACAACTTTGAATATCTCCTTTGTTTTTATAGAAAGGAACTACAACACTTTTTCTCCAAACTTCTGGCATTCTCCGTTCCTTTAAAATTTTATTAAAAAATTTAGTTAGCCACTGAATACCAATATCTCCTAGGCCTTTCCATACTTCAATAGGTAAGCCATCTAATCCTAAGGCCTTGCCCACTTTCATTTTCTTTAAAGCATCCTCCACTTCTGACATCTTAATACGCCTGAAATATTGATATTTATCAAATATTGTGGACTCTTGGGTACCTTCTAGAGATAAATCCTTGACGGAATCTCCATTAAGTAACTTCTGAAAATAGCTATGCCACCTCCCTTTAATCTCAAGATCCTTAGTTAAAACACTTTGATCTTCACCTTTAATGCACCGAACATGATCTAAATCTTTAGTTTTCCTTTCTCTTAATTTAGCAAGTTTAAATATGTCCTTTTCACCCTCTCGGGTTCCTAATTTATTATATAAATCTTCAAATGCCTTTGATTTAGCTTCGCTAACTATTTTCTTAGCTCTCTTTTTAGCGATTTTATAGGCTTCTAGGGTTTGGTCATTTTTGTTAGTTTGCCAAACTTTAAAGCATTCCTTTTTTACTCTAATGATATTTTGGATTTCCTCACTCCACCACCAAGTCTCTTTGTCTAAATTCTTTTTACCTTTAGATTCGCCTAAGAGTTGTTTTGCAACCCTCGTTATACAATTTGTAACATTATTCCACATTACATTAGTTTCTTGTTCTAAATTCCAAATGTTTTCCTTTAATAGATGATTTTTAAATGTTTTTAAACTTTTACCTTTTAAATTCCACCATTTAATCTTGGAATAATTATTTATAATGATCTTTCTTTTGAATTTAGGAATAGTGACATCCATTACTAACAACCTATGTTGAGGGGCTAGACTCTCACCAGGAATAACTTTACAATCTTTACATAAGACTCTATCGACCTTCCTAATGAGAAAATAGTCAATTTGACTTATATGTGTTCCACTCTTGTATGTTATTAGGTGTTCGTCCCTCTTCTTAAAGAAGGTATTAATAATTGCTAGATCATAGGCCACAGCAAAATCAAGAATAGTGTTACCCATATCATTTCTATTGCCAAAACCAAACCCTCCATGAATCCTCTCATAGCCTCTATTATCTATACCCACATGACCATTAAGATCCCCTCCAATAAAGATTCTCTCTTCACTAGGGATATTTTGGATCAAACTATCAATAGCCTCCCAAAATTGCTTTTTAATACTCTCTTCTAATCCTACTTGAGGTGCATATGCACTAATTATATTCAAAATATCATCACCTAAGATAAGTTTAATTAACATTAGTCTATCCCCCAATCTATTTACTTCCACAACTCTGTCTTTTAAGTTTTTATCTATTATTATAGCAACACCATTTCTAGAGTTATTATTACCCGTATACCAAATTTTATATCCATCAATGTCTTTAGCTTTATGTCCGTTCCACCTAGTTTCTTGTAGGCAAGCTATGTTAACCCTCCTGTCCTTCATTAACTTAACTAATTCTAAACCCTTACCTGTTAAAGTTCCTATATTCCAAGTAGCTAGACGTATCTTATATTTTTGGACTTGCTTCTTTACCCGTGTGTGTCCAACCCCACACGAGAACTCTTGCCTATTTGACACCGCAATCGGACGCCATTGCGGCGCGTCGCTTACGGGGAACGCCCTAGCTAGCCCTTGCTCACTTGTCATTCCATCCGGGTTCCGATGTAACACGTCGCTTACGGGGAACGCCCTAGCCAGCCCTTGCTCACTTGTCATTCCATCCGGGTTCCGATGTAACGCGTCGCTTACGGGGAACGCCCTAGCATTAGCACATAATGTATTTGGATCAGAATTCATGTTGGAGATGTGACAAAATTTTACTGTTGGCTGTCGACCTAACACAAACCCTCCTCTTTTCTCATCCGGGCTTGGGACCGGCCATGGCAGAGTTGTCTCTGTGATTCAATATGAGATTAATTCATCCCCAGGGATACCAGACTGCACTAAAATATCCAACAATGCACCATGCTGCAGATTGGACAATATGGATATTGTGAAGCTCGGTAAAGAACTTCTCCTTCCTCTCTACTAAACTAGACCTGTATGCCCCAGTGAAAGGCCAAGCAAAGCCATCTTTGTTCCTGGTTCCTGATCAACAGTGACATAAAACCTCAAACTAAGCCTGTTTACTGTTAAGCATACTAATATTCCTGAGAACCATAATACAACCTTTCAGATGTTCTGCTGCTTTGGAAGCTCACTCCTTCAATCTTTTACTCCAATGGAATCAATCAATTTCTGTTCTAAAACTTCTGTTTTGGGTTAAATTTTTAAATCACTTTAACATCCTTCAATCTATCCTGGACCACTTTGACCTTGTCTGCATCATTCAGTCCTCTGATATTGTGGCCCTGAGCATTTCATCTGGGACGATGTTTGCAAGATAATTTCTTCCTTCATTTGCTTGTGAATTCCTAGTTTTTGCCCTAAGCTCCAAAATCAGTTCACCAAGCTTTCTTGTATGTCGTTTGGCAATGGAAGTAATATGTATACCGCATTGTCTACTATTGCCCAGTTGGACAGTTTTCATTGGCTCCTTCACAACAACTTGCCTCTCATGTTTAGATACCATTAATTTCCTAGCCTGAAAGTTTTCCATGCTCTATCACTTCAAGCTTGGAAGATAATTCTTTCTCACAGATGCCCTTATGCGTACCTGCTACAGATAAATTGTCTTCTGCAAAGCCTGCAACATGCTGACCTCATTTTATTCCTTCCAGATCACATGAGATTATTGTCTGTGCAAGATTACAGATCAACTGCTTCATATGAATGCAAATCTACCTTGTAGCTCCACCTTCTTCCAATCTTTCTTGTGACAGGATAAGAGAAACCATTTTTGCTCTGCACCAGTGCCAGTTCCACCCTCTTGCCCATCTCTGAGTCTCTGACAAGGATTGTTAAATCAGATTGGGTCTTGGGATTGGCCGGGCACAATCCTGATGCATATGAGGATCAGATTACAGTCATCTTGAGATCAACTGATTTCCTAATTTCTGGTAAACCGAGCTTTTTCCTGCTTTATTTTTTTATTAAAATAGGGGTAAAATGATTCCAGACCAATTCCCATCATTGCACACCATCTATTGCTATAATCCACTCTAGTGAGAACATGGGTGTGCTCCGCTTTGACCCGGTAAATGTCTACTGCTGTCAAAGAGCTTTGCAGGCTACATAGCCTTTGATTTGGGTCGGAGAGGATCCACTAGACATCTGAGTCGTAGAGTGTTGGAGGACAAGTCCATAGAGGGCTTATTTGGCCCATTAATTCCGTTTACAATCTTTTCCTAATTTTGATGTATATTAGTGTGATTTTTCGCACATTTTCTTGAGTCTAGGGGTATTTTAGTCCATAGTTGAGTTTGGGTTCTATTAGGGTTTAGAGAGGACTAGCCTCTACAAATAATGATGTAATCTAATTAATGAAGACTTTCTGAGAGAATTTGAGCATTTTTTATCTTTGAGATGGAGAACTTGAGTCGAGGAGGTTGGAAGAGACGCCTGCTGTCATCACCCTCTTGTTGTTTTCCTAAGGATACTATTTCCCCATCTCTCTCGTTCTCTCTCTCTCCCCTTCTTCCTTCATCTCTTGTCTCTCCCACAGTCTTGCCCGATCGCGGTGCCCGCGGCCCGCAACCGCAGCTAGGCCACTGTCTGCACCTGCTGCAGATTTCGCCGTGGCCCCAGGTACCCCCGCCGAATGCCCCAGTGGCAGTAGGGAAACCTGCCGCCAACCTCGGCACCAATCACAGTGTCCCGCGCTGCCCGTGACCCGCACTCTATCACCACCACTCAGTGCGACAGTAGCAGCGGTGCTTCTGGCCGCCCCGTCCCAACTGTCCATGGCCATCCGTTGCAACTCCAACTGCCATATGCCACCAACCACGGCCTCTTGTGGCATTTCCCTGTCTGTCTCTGCTCTAATTCGTGGCCACCTACGATGAACCCCTCATCCCTCTCTCAAACCCCCCTCCCATACTCTCTCTCTTTCTCTCTCCCTATCTGGAAAGAATGCACACGCGTGCCACCGGAGCCCGCGCACCATATGGGCACCCATGTCCAATCTGTTGCGCGCTTCCTCTACTCGTGTTCTTCTCTCCTGCAGCAACTACAAACAGAGTGTGGCCCCAACAACCCCTCCCCCCACCCACCAACAGCAACAACGGACCCCCACTGCCCCCGCTGACCTTAGCAGCAGTCGCAGCAGCTCATCTGTCGCCCAGCTGGTCTGTCCCGACCCACAAGATGCTGTCAATTTGTGTACACCTCATGCTGCCCGGCGTGCCAGTGACATCACCGACAATCTCTTGCCTCCGCCCGATTGGTGTTCTATTAACCGGCCGTTGTTCCCCTCCTCTCCTAGTTGGCTATTATACCCTACTAGGGGTGGGCCATCTATTCTACTCTTCCCCTTTCTTTCTCGCTCCTTGGGAACAGGACAGTCGAGTGTTCGTCTATCGCAGAGGTATGAGTCCCTTTGCTTATTTAGTGTTTGTTTATTTCTGTCATGACTTGTGAGGTAGGAAATCTAGCCAGTGATTCAGTTCACTGCTAGCTTGTGAGTATGAGACCCCAGTCCTGGAGGTTCTGTCTGGACGGAATTGCCTTATCCTAGACTACGAATTAGTTCTTCAACGACTACTGATCCCACGTTCTCCCACTGTGAGGGATGGCTACTCAGTAGCCTTCTTATATTATTTATTATTGATCTTGAGTCTCGTTAGGCATCGTCCATTTCTATTAGTTCGCCCCATGTCATTTTTGATATCAGAGCTAAGTTGGTTAGTCTAGGGTGCATTTGCATTGAGCCTCAAAGCTTGTGAGTTAGTGTCCTTGTGCCTTTGCCGCCACCGCTGCCAACCTTGGTGCTAACCGCGGTGTCCACACCACTCCCGACCCACACTCCACCACTGTCGCTCGGCATGACAGTAACGGCAGAGGTTCTGGCCAACTCGTCCCAATTGTACGTGGCCATTTGTAGTAACTTCAGCCACCCTGTGCCACCAACCGCAGCCACCCGCAACACTACCCCAGCTGCCCTTGCTCCCATCCGGGGTCACTCGCGACAAACGTTTCGTCTCTCTCTCTCTCTCTCTCTCTCTCCTTGTCCGGAGATTGCACACGCGCACCACTGGAGCCCGCACACCGTATGGATGCCCATGTCCAATCCGCCCACGTGCTTCCTCTCTTTGCTCGCATTCCTCTCTCCTGCAGCAACTATGATGGAGCGCAACCCTAAACACCCCCCCAACTAACAGCAGCAGCTGGGCCCCCGCTGCCACCGCCAACCCCGGCAGCAATCGCAATGGCCCATCTACCGCTTAACCAGTCCACCCCGACTTGCGGGACACTAGAGATCCGCATGCACCTCCTGCAATCTGGCGCACTGGCAATGCTGTTAACAACTGCTCTCCTCCGCCCGTCGGTGACCCGCCAACCAGCCATCGTTCCCCTCCCCTCCTAGTTTGCCTGTCATCCCCCTGCAAGGGGTGGGCTGTCTATTGTACTCTTTCCCTTTCTTTCCTGCTCCTTGGGAACACGGCCGTCAGGTGTTCGCCTCATGCGCACCAGTGTGAAGGGAGGCATACCTCTCCTTCTGTGGTGTTTGCTTATTTAGTATTTGCTTATTTCTACCTCCGATTGTGAGGTAAGAAATCTAGCCAGTGATTCGGTTCACTGCCGGCTTGCAAGTGCGAGACCCCAATCCTAGAGGTTTCGTCTGGACCTTTTATGTGGAATTGCCTTACCCTAGATTACGATAGTTCCTCAACTACCACTGGTCCCATGTTTCCCAATTGCGAGGGACGGGTACTCGATAAGCTTCTTGTTATTAGGCTTTGTCAATCTACTAGTCCTACTGTGCGCGTCGTTCAGCATTGATGTTTCTTATATTATTTATTGCTGATCTTGAGTGCTGTTAGGTGTCGTCCATTTCTGTTAGTCTGTCCCACATCACAATCCCTTACACCTCATGAATGTCCCAGAATTTCTGCTCTCCCTGGCCCAATGACCCTTCTCCAAACATTTTACACATCGATCTCTGTTGTCAGACAGAACCCAGCATTCCAACCGGCACCCTTAATGCCAAACTGCTTCTTCCTCCCCACCCAAGTCCATCCGTCAATATCACCCACCCTCACCTCCTTCCCATGTTGAGATTGTCTCTTCTGGTCTCTGTCACAGCTTTCCCCAATTCCAGGATTATGTTGCATCAAGCTTTTGGTGGTGCTCATGGTGGACAAACAGATATAGACATTCAGGTCATTTCTGATCTATACATGATAATATTATTTGCTTGTGATTTTTCATCCCTGGGAAGAATCAATCCATCCCATGTTCTCCAGCAAGATTTATTTCATTTTCTAAAAGTGCTTTCTCTACAAGCATGCTTTTGGCACATGATTTTCACCTTTACATTTTCACATCACTTCTGTGATAGGTTTCTGGTTCTCTTGTTGGATAAGAATAAATTTGTATGGCTAGGTGCTTATGGTAGGTTTTGGTCCAACTTTTAGAGCCTCGACTTTTGTTGAGTCATCCTTGCATTGGAATATACATAATCTGTCTATTTACCTGAAAGAGAGAAGTATTCTGCAAAATTTACTGCTAGAGATTCAGATAGCCATACGAAGATTGAGACATGGTACTTCGATCACTAAGAAGAACGGAAGTACACTTGAATGGAACTGCAGCTAACTTTCTCCCCTAAAAATATGTTAAAATGAACTGCTATACACTATACCTTACTGCACGTGAATGACACAATCTCATTTCAAGGGCTAAGGAGCATATTTCCTCATTCTTTGTCTGAGACAGTTCCTTGCCTTTTTTCAGTGAATTGCAGGTTTCCACATGATAAAATGTAGTATTGGTTGCATAAGCCTTCCCTTTGAACTTTCTTGTTGAACATTGGACGTGGTGGGGGACTACAGTCTAATGTTTTTCAGAAAAAAGGAAAATGCTGATCGTAGGGATACTGTGAATGTTTTTGCAGACAATGTCATGCTGAGAAGGAATTAAAAACTGGAATCAGGAACCACACCTGTTGCGGTTCTTTCTCTGGTTCCTGTCCGAAACGTATTTTGGCTGGTTTGAGGTGGAAAGGGAGGAGGACATGGTGAATGACGAGGAAGTGGAGAAGGATGTGGTGAATGAGGAGGAAGAAAGGAGGACAAGATGGACGGGCAGCGTTGTGTCTACTGTGATAGGCACTGGCTGCTGGCTTTCCCCGTGATGGCAGCCAGCATCAACCGCCAGCATAGAAGAAAAAAGAAAGGGGGGGAGAGGAAGGAGAAGAAAAAGAACTATATAATATATTTGAGGACAATGGCAGCTGCAGATGAAGGTAATTTGTCGACTGTTGGGGTCAATGATGGCGGTAATTGCAGCGCAGGTTGATTGAGGATGATTGAGGCTTTTTTCCCCCTTTTTTGTTGGTGCGGTGGGGGAGGTGAGGGAGGTGAGGGGAGGGTGCAGGAAGATAAAGAAAAGAACATCACTGTTTACATTATGCATTGGCAGTGGAAGGGTGTTTATCCCTGTCACTGTGTCATTCAGACAGTAGTTTGGAAGTAGTTGCCTTCTGCAAGGTTTCCACCCACAGATAACTTTCAGTAATTTCCTAACCATCAGACGGCATGCAAAGAAATATCCATCCTCCATGTGAAGAGATATGATGGCAGTCCATTCCTGTGATGTTTTAGGTGTTGGATTTACTATTGATATGTCAACTGGGGATCTTTTACAAGAGTTGGGGGACTTGGATTGAGAAAAGGCTCATAAAAAGAGAGAGATGGATGCAAGAATGGTGGCAACTAACTGAGAACTGCAGTGAGATGCAGAGGGCTCTGCATCGAGAGATCTTGTCTGATTTTCCTGGTCCCGGTCCAAATCGGCAGTTTATTGAAATCCTGCATGCTGGTGGGTATGGAATATCTTGAAGAAAGATAGTGAAAATGCTATCTGTGCATGTGGTTGTACAAATTTTGGCGTTGACATGTTTTAGGTACAGTGCAAGAGCAAGTGGTTTGCACCTATCTTCTTTTCTCCCCTTGTTTGGTTGTGTGGGATAGTTGTGCGAGCTTACAGGATAGGGGGTGAGCTAAAACAATGGGAGGAAGAAAAAAATGGCCAAATGTTAAAGGGACAAAAATGCAGGGATAGGCGAGGAAGCAGTGCAGCAGGGTGAAAAGGCCGTCCCCACCAATGCCTATTCCACTAACAGAGAGCCTCATTCCCAAGCTTATGACAGCTAGTCCGCAAATTAAAACTACTGAAAAGCTGATGCCTTCTTCATTGGCCACATCTAGGCAGGCTGCATCCATTATGATGTCCATTGTCATGACCGTCATTGCGCCCATTTATGCAGCAACAGGCTTCACCACCTTCCACTGTTTCCATTCTTTACTTCCTGACTGGAGCTGTCTATGCATGTGACTTGAAGATGTTAGTGATCATGGTGCTGCAGCATTTATGGCATATCATATGCATCCCTACAGTGGAATATACAATAGTGGTACTACCCACTTTTCAAAAATCCCTACCGGTAGAATAGCATGCATGAGGTGCATTACCATGGGGCATTGGTTGAATCAGCTTGTCCATCTAATCACACGATCAGAGGGGTTGGGTAATTTGCCTGCTTGTGCAGCATCATCAAAGCCATGGAGGGGACCCTTCTTCTACTTTAGCATAGTTGTCAAGGCGCCCGCCTAGGCGCCGCTTAAGCGGCGCCTAGGCGGGCAGGCATTTTTTTGGGGACAAGACGCCCCTACGCCTTGTTCAGCCTGAAAAAGGCGCCGCCTAGGCGCCGCTTGGGCGGCCTAGGCCGCCCAAAGCGGCACCTAGGCGGCCCCCTGCTACCTTCGTCTCCCTCTTCTCCCCTGTTATAAAGAGAAATTTTCTTCCGGGGGCTCCGCCCCCGGAAACCCCCGCAAGGGGCGCTGCCCCCTTGACCCCCGCAACCTGACCGCGCAGGTCGATCCGCGTGCGAGGGCGCATGATGGCGAGTTCGGGCTTCACACTCTAACACTCTCTCTCTCTATTTCTCTCTCACACTCACAGTGAGGCCCACCCTCTCTCTCTCCTGCCCCCTCTCTCTGTCTGTCTATCTCTTCTCTTCCCTTGCTCCCTTCTCTCTCTTTCCTCCACCCTTCCTCCTCTCTCTCTCTCACACACACACAGTTCGCAACTATCTCTCTCATTCTCTCTCTCCCTATCCTGCCTTCTCCCCTTTCAATTAATAATGGGGTTAATTTGTAATAAAGTATTTTAAATTTTAATTAGAATTTTGTATGTCTTAATTGTTAATTTTATCTCAAAATAAATTTTGATATTTTATTGCAATGTCGTTTCTATTAATTTTTATTTCTATATTCATACTAGTGTTGTTTCCCATATTTGTAATAATCATGATTAATATATATATATAAATTACGTGTATATTAATTATGATATTTTTATGAACTTAACGCCTAAGCTCTTAGGCACTCGAGGACCCCAAGCTCGCCTTGGTCGCCTTGTCGCCTTGACAACTATGTACTTTAGTAGTTTACCTTTGATAAAAGTACGAGATTTGAGCACTAAAATGGTCTGGAAGAAGAGATACTTTCTGATCATTATCCTTTTGTCTTAATATTTTACCACTTTACCCTTCAATGATGCACCCTCTATAAATAGACAACACCCTTTAAAAACGGACCACCTTGAATTGTCAGAAAAATCCCCTAAAACACGTATGACTGTAAATTGTCACAAATATCTATTGTGCCATAGGTACGCTTTACATGCAACCTATATTTATGTATGTATCCAACTATCCATGTATGTATACACATGGATATACATAGGCAGATCAAATGAGTGCGGGTCTCTGAGTGCGCATCTAATTTTATCATTTTATCCCAAGTCAGTACCAAAAAGTGGGTTGGCAGAGCGTACTTTTGGTACAAAAGATACTTGTGACAATTCATTGTCATATGTGTATGATTAGGAAATTGAATCTCTCCAGACCCTTGCAGTGGCAGGTGTCTTGTTGCACTGGGCTGCCCTGTTATAGTCGTGTGTGTTGAGGGTTTTTTGAGACAATTCAAGAGAGGGGCGGATGCAGGAAAAGTTCAGGGCAGGGCCCTGCCCCCCCCCTGAAATTTAGGAGTCTCATAAAGTGGTTTCCGTCAGAATGTTATGTTAGATCTCTTTCTTTAATGTGGCTCCCCCTAATAATCTCACGATTTGAAGATTTAGGAAGCTTTTCTTGCATGGACTCCTTCACATTTCAACTAACTGGGGAAGTTATCTCTATTCCTTTTACCACATTTTTTTCACTTGGATTTAAACTCTACTAATTGACTTTATGGTAATGGCGCCAAGAGATTTTTTTCTGCCATTCCTGCCCTCCCTGTCTCTATTAAATGACTTCTGATTAGAATTGAGGCGGTTGGGAATATTTTAAGTCGGTTTAAAATTTTAATTCTCAGTGTCACTCATCTCGTTTCTCTCTCCTTCCCTTTTCCCTTGTTCATAAGAAATACAACCACTCCCTCCTCCTTTTCCCATCTCTCTCAGATGATCTAATTAAGCCTATAGCCGCATATGAGCGACTTGTGACCTATCAGACAGGAAACTTGACCCCTCTGTTTCAGGTTCTTGAGAAGTGTTCTTATTACCCTTTTATTTACATTAATTTTGTGGTGTTTATCTTTCATCATTGTTGGACCCTATAAGTTTCTGATTTAATTCAGAGAAATAAATTATTTATTTTAGTTCCGTGCCACTCAGTCACACCTACGTCCCGGGTATCCATCGGACGGGCAAATACGCAAGGCCTCGGAGTATTTTGTGCTCCGTAATTCTGTCAAACACCCCATGGGTGGCATAAAGCCGTGTGCCCATGTGAAGAACCCATAAACAATGATTTTCCCAACTATCGGGAGACGTCCATGGTACCTCGAAGGGTGGTCCCGGCAGTGCAAGAATTCCGGCCGCAAGATGGCGTCGAATAGAGGACAAAAACCACACAAGAACCTCCACGTGCCGCTGTCTCCTCAAACTCCAGAGTAAGAAGTAATAAACAAAGGGGGAAAAGACAAGTCAGCCTTTTATAGGCTCTTCCCAAAACAGCCAATGGAGGGGGAGGGGAGGCCAGCCTTCTGCTCTTCTCTCTCTTTCTCTCTGTTCGCGCAAGGAAGAGGGGGGAGGACCCCCGATTAAGCTAGGCTTTAAGTGGGGGAACCCCCCCCCCAACCCCCCCCCCCAAGTTCCCCCCAAGGATGGATAACCGGGGGAAACCCCCTTGGTTCCGCTGCCAGACTACACCGGGGGTTCCCCCGTCTCTAGGTTCTAACCGGCGACCCCCCCCCCCCCCCCGGTTTCCTTCTCCACCCAGGTCCAAACCGGGGGGATCCCCCCCCCCCGGTTCCCCTTTCAAGCCCAAACTAGGGGACACCCTCCACCCCCCGTTTTCCTTATCCACCCAAACCAGGGGACCCCCCCCCCCTCCAGCGGTTCTCCATTTAATTTAAAACTAGGGGAACTTCCCCCCGGTTCCACACCTAATGTAAACCGGGGAACCCCCCCCCCCCTCCGATCTCCTCTCCACCTCAAAAGTCTAAACTGGGGGAGCTTCCCCCGGTTCCCTTCATCTCCCCATTGCAATAAATTTGCCGGGGGGGTTTCCTCCGGTTCACTCACCTAGAAAAGGAGGAGGAGGGGAGTTCATTTGGAGGGCGAAGAGAATCCAAGGCCCAAGTGGGGACACCTCCAAGGCATTCACAAAATCCTCAAGAACACTGAAGAACTTGAAGACTTGGGATAAGACTTGGAGCTTGCTCCATCTCCCAAGAATTGTTTGTTTGATCTTGTGAAGGCCCATTTTAAGAGTATGATCATGTTATTGCATTTATGCCCCTACTTTAGGAGAAATCTCTTGTAATTGCATAGAAATTATGTAAAAATACAGAAATTCAGGAAAAATTCAGGAAAATAATGAAAGTCTATGTGAAGTTGATGTCCATGTGAGAAATTACACAAAAGCCCTTGAAAGTTGCAATTAGTCTAAAAATTGTAGTAATATCCTGCATTTGCAGGAAATTGCATGAGTATCCAAGCAATTGCAGAAAAGTCCAGAAGATCTTGGAGTTTGGGTGAAGGTCCTGATAGTCTGAAAATTGCAAGAATGCCCTGAATTTTCAGGCAATTGCTGAAATGTCCCAGAAATTATAGAAAAAAACCCCCAATGAGATCCGAAAAATATGGGAAAATATTCCAAAGTCTGAAAAGTATGGAAAAAAATCTTGATGTGTTCAAAAATTGCAAATGTACCTTGCCACTTCACAAAATTACAAATATATCTTCACCTTACGTGGGAATCCCCTTTATGGACATCAAGTCAACCTCATGGTCCGGTCATGATCGAAAAGGGTGGCCACGGCAATGAGTCTATCCAACTGTCCGATAGTGATCGTATGGCAATCCAATGGTCCGCTTGACATGAAATTTAAATCCAACAGTCAGATTTCGATCTAGATCAAATCCAACTCTCGGATCTTGACTGGAGGTTAATCCAACAGTCAGATCTCTATCTGTAGTAAATCCAACAGTCCAATATGAACCGATTCTAAAACCAACGGTCAGATTTAGATAAAACTCTCGATATCACACCGGATATTGTGAAGGTTAAGGGTATCTTTGACAATTAATCAAAGGTGTTCGGACTTTGTCGATGTAAATAAACACCTACTACGGTCGGTGGGGAAAAGTCTAGTACACGAATCCTAAATCGTTTAATAAACATAAAGTGCAGAAATAATCATGCATATGCTGATCAAATAGCTAACAATGTGCATGATTGTTCAATTATTGAACACCTAATTCTTTTCATTATTTTTTCCGCGTGTTAAACAATCATATGAACTGCCATGAAACTTATGGATTCCTACACAAAAGGAAAAACATAGGCCTACTTTTGCATAAATATTATTTCTGTTTTTTATCCTTTGTTCATATGTTGTTTATTTTCTATTATGCATTTGTTGGATCAAATTTATTAAATTCTTATATGTATTTCTTGGAAAATAGTTTGAAGGTTTCTGATATTTTATCTTTTAATACCATTGATCATGTATTTATTGTAGTTTAGTTTTCAATATTACATGTTAGTCATGTTAGTTTACCTTTTATATCTAAAAGGCAAGGGACATTGAACCTAAATCAGTCCTTAATTCTCAACTGATACTTGCCTAGTTAATACCCTAATTCTCTCAAGACCATCTGAGAAAAATGTTTTTGTTAGTGTATGTATTAAAAATGTAACAAATAATTTAGAAGCAATAATAGATGATTTTTTATGAATGAATGTTGAGCAATATTGGATTTTTTTAGTGATTTTTATATTATATACTATTTTTAAATAAAACTTAAAAATATCATACACTTGTGTTGCCTCCCACCAAAAAAAATAAAAAATGAAAATTTCTGCATCTGCTCCTGAGTCAAGAGGTTGTATCATTAAAAGAGGATCTTTGAACCATGTTTCAAGACTAAAATGGTAAAAAGTAAGCCGAAATGGTAATCAAAGAAAATACAATTTTCTGACCATCTTAGTTCTGATACTTTATATTTATCAAGGATGGTGTTTTTCTTTCTTTTTTTTTTTCATTTTTGGAGGGGGTCTGGGGGGTGGGGGTTGGTCTTGTAAGTTAGATGATAGATAGATGAGGGT
Source organism: Amorphophallus konjac (assembly GCA_022559845.1). Taxonomy (NCBI): domain Eukaryota; kingdom Viridiplantae; phylum Streptophyta; class Magnoliopsida; order Alismatales; family Araceae; genus Amorphophallus; species Amorphophallus konjac. The sequence continues at coordinate 166,278,558 of CM040129.1, read as the reverse complement.
CCTGAACTGGTTCGTCTGCAACTTAACCATCCTGAGTGTGTCACTTGGAAAGATTTTTCGTACTCTCTTTCATATCCATGTGCTTCCACTTTTTCCAATGTTAGCTTTTTAATTTTGAAGTTAGAGGTAAGAGAAGGCATAGAGAATATCTCCAATGCTCATAAGTATGATTCTAGCATAAACCTCTGTGACAGATTGAGATGTGTGCCCTGGAACCAGTTATCTCGTGTTTCAGCAGATAGCTGGCATGTGCATTTCATGTGGACAAAAGGTAGATGAAATTGCTTTTTCTCAGAGTATGATATTTAATTGATTTACTGCTTTATAGATGGGTGGATCTGGAAGTTTGGCCCACGTAAGGAGAAAAAACTGATGCTATGGATGGTTTGATCATGTGCCGCCATCATTGACAATTGCAACTTTGCCGTATCAAACCAGATGCATTGGTTCGGCTATTTTCGTATTGGGATTCTACACGCTTTGACTAGGTAGCATCTATGTATGGTTTGGATTTGGAAATTCCGGAACAAGGGCTGAAACTGGGTCACCGAGAATTGGGATATCATTTGGACACTGGTTTTCATGAAGAAATCCAGAAATCAGATGCTGTTTTAGAAGGAAAATATCCAGTATGTGAATGCCGTTGGAGAGATGCATTGGCCAAAATTGGATTCTGCAGCCATCTCTTACAACAAGGTCCTTTTCATGCCATCTCATGTGTGCCTTGATGTCAAGTGCATCACCTCCTTGCTGAAAATCAGCACCTTCCCCCTCCACATTAATGTCAGTGTTCCTCCTTCGTATCTCCACCCAATGGACACGACGGTGGCGATGCCTCTGCTAACAGCCACCACATGCCAGCTACTTCTGGGTGGATGTTGCTGCTGCACTGCTCAGCCTCTCCATCTTGAGCTGTGAGCCACTCATGGCCATGCCAGTTTCCTCGACATCCTCAATACAGTTCTGAATCCAACGCAACTATAAACTTGTCACCGATAAACGAGTATAAAATTTTACGTGATATGGCCTGGTTTCTCATAAAAGTAATGTCCGTTTGCTTTGCTTTTCTGATTGTACTATATGGTCTTGCTCAATGTTAGCTGGCAGAGATTCTTGCCATGATTATTGGCTTATTCTTACGGAAAAGATGATTTTCAACCATTCACAATTTGCTGGTTGATCATGATCTAAATATTTGACATGTCAAATCAGGCAGAATATCTTTATCCTTTTAAACATCCAGGGAACATCAATTTCTTCTGAGGGTGAGGAGCCGGTAGGCATATCAAATCTGCAGCTGATCACACACTGATATACAGTTCCTATTCCATGTCCTAGTTCAAACTTGAAAAAATGTTGGAGGATTTCTGTATTCATCCCGTATTGGATATATAGAATCCTTTTCCAGTACTTGGGTGGTATAGGTCATATGTAGCTATTTGCGTTGGTAGGCTAAACATTTTAGTTTTTCCTATATCCACTAACAAATCCAAACGGCATTTATCTACATTGAACCACAGTGCCGGTGGGGTTGATTCTTTATACATGATAGAGTATATTGAGAAATATACACCCCAAGTCTCTTTAAGAAGATTGTCCAGGTTCTGAATGGGGATATACAGCACTTCATGATTTAGATCTAACTAGCATACCTATGTGCTGTTCATTTGCCTCATACCAGCATTGGGGTTAAGATGCTTATTTGTGTGGGTGAACGTGGGGCTTGTATGTATTCTAACGTTCCTGATTATGCTTGGTATGTGGATGTACGTAGATTTCTTACCGTAGAGCAGGGTTTGCCATGCCGTCAGGTCAGGGTTGACCCGGTCCCCTGGTGGCATGGTGTGGCACGGGCCGACTCGGACCGTGCCAGCCTGGCCAGGTCCGACTTGGTCATTTGAGATTTTTTTTTCTGAAAAATGATTTTTTTAAGTTTTAGGGTTTTTTAGCCCATTTTGAAGATTGTAAAAGACCCACCATGCCCATTGTAGTTTTTTTAACCCATTTTTTAAAGATTAAGTTTCTTTTTTAAGAAAATGATATAAAGAAATAATGTAAGAATTAAAAACTAGCCGGACTGGATCATTAGCAGTATCTAGGGGCCGGTTGGGCCCCAACTGTTGTACGGTATGCAGACCGTGCTGTAGAGTTTTTTTTTTTTTTTTTTTTTTTTGGGGGGGGGGGGGGGGGGGGCTATTACTGAGTGATATGCGTTTTAGCAGTTGTGGATTTTGCTGATGGTCTTTGTTCTCCAGGTGCGGATGAAGCTCGTGAGGGATTGGCTACCGGTGCTGAATGTCTGCAGAGATATTGTTGCACCGATCCCTTCTGGTCAGAAGCTGCTGTATCAGGAGTTGGAAGAAACATTTCTGAAGATCATCTCCACATTCCCAGTGTCCGACTCTCAGGAACTGCTGCAGCAATGCCTCTGCTTCTCCACCCGCAACGTCGAGGACTGCCCACACTTGATATCAGCTTTCAACACCTGGTTTCGACGTGCCAACAGATCACTAAATGATGATGAAAAAAGTGGCAGCTGAAAGTTCTCCCATCCTCTTTGTCCTCGTCGATCACACTCTAATTCCAGCTGGGTGTGTGGGCTAGTTTGCTTGATCACTGTGAATACTGTCCATACTGTAATATTCTCGACTCCTACTCTGCATCGTTGTCAAATATGAATCCTCACCTTCATCTTCTTACGCATCGTACATGAATTCAATGACTCTGCGTTACTCTTAATTGTTCGACTTTGTACATCCCACAAAATGTTCGTGTATCGCACATTCCCACGGATTTCTTTGTTGTATGATTCAACTCGTTGACCAATACGGTCTGAACAAAATATTATTGATCCGCAGAGAGAGACGAATAATGTGTGTGTATATATGTGTATATATATATATATATGTAATCTCAGCCATCAGAGTGTCATGCGATAATTGCACTCCGGCCCCCTTTCATGCACGAGTCGTGCGCCGATATATAATTTTACGATAGAAGTTTAAAATATGAGTAATGCTCGGTGCAATTGATTTTTTTGATTTTTTTTTGCGTGAACCTCAATTTTTTTCACCTTGGAGTGGGTTCACTTGGGTCACACAACAATCAGAAAAAATGACATGAACAGTGCACAGTTTGAAATGTTCAATGTTCATGTCGTTTTTCATTGCACGAGAAAAAAATTATATTGAACGTCAAGTCCACGTAAAAAAAAAATCTAAAAAAATCAGCTCCACGGCTGTTGATGCAGATATAAGCATGACTCTTAAAGTACACTTTGTCAAGTTGATAAAGTTATGCTACATGCCTACATATGCTTAAAAAAAGAATTTTACCTATTAATCCTTACAAATTTAGTTAATTATCAATTAATTTTTGAGTTTTATTTATTTATCTTTGAGCTCCTACAATCTTTACCGTTATGCAAAAAAAATTACGGTTTGATCTGTTCTACAAAAATTAACTGAACTATAGTTAACTTGACCTAAAATTGTGAAAAATATAAAATTACCCTAGGTTAGGAGAGAGAGAGAGAGAGAGAGCTCATCAATGTCGGTAGAGCTGACCAGTCAGACACCTCCTATGGGATCTTGTCTTCGGGGGCATCTCTGACGGCAAATATGGTTGCACCGACCAAGCCGGCGCCCCCAGTGCAGATCGAGTCCGTGTTATGGTGGATCCGAGGGTTGCATCCCGAGATCGTGACGGTGGTGGAGGAGGGGCAATGTCGACACTGTCGACACCCATGCTATTGTTGTCAAAGAGGGGGGGTTCCTCCACCGCCGTAGGAGAGACACTCGTACCGTCGGCCACCCTAATTGGCTTCCCGTGGCCTTCTACAGTAGTCTCTACTTACCCCCTTAGCCCAGCACCACCACCAATGCCACTGTCGATGTGTCTTCTTAGGGGGACCAATGAGAGAGAGAGAGAGAAAGAGAACAGGGGATGATGCGAGACGAGACCACGGACACGACAAGCTCGCGATTGTCCCTTAACGAGGGAAGCGTCGGACGTGCGCGGTTGAGAAACCGGCAATGAGCTAGGGTGATCGGCTCTCTCGTGTGCCCGGATCGGGTCACGGGACGATCTCGCACTCTCTCGCAGCAGCGGTAATGAATAGATAAAGCGAGCTAGATATCCCTACACATGCTCTCTAGCAGCGGCATAAACAAATATATATGAAGTAAGCAAAATGCCAAGTAAGGGAGCGAATGCGATACCTCCACGCGCTCGGCGTGGGGAAGACGGACCCGGCCGAAACTCGTACTCCCGGGATAAATATTACACAATGATGACAGCAATGAAATATCGCCCACTCCACGCAGGGAGGTAAAGAGTTACACAACTGGGCCCGGGAGGACCGAATTCGGGTTGACGGGCGGCTTCTCGCGTCTCTTCGGCAGCACCCGAACTTGTGGCTGTGGGGCCCACGCGCTATCCGGAGGGACCGTGCGGGACCCGATGTCACCACTATGGTGGGGACACTTGTGGAAGTGTTCCCTGGGCTGGCGGCACGCTGGTTCGCCGGCCGGAGGCCAGGCGGCTCCGTTCGGCACCGGTCGGAATGACCGGCCACGGATCTGTCGGTTCTGTTTTCCGGCGCGCGCTCCGGCGAGAACGGACGCTGCGATCAGCCCCGACGTCGGAATGCGACGAAACTGGCGCCGTTGGAAAGCTGCTTCAAAGGGCTTCAACTCCCTGTGATTACAGAAAAATAACAAAGACTGCACTTCCAATTGGCGAATTTTGAAGGTTGTTGTTGTACAGTGGCTTAACTCTCAGATCTACAGGACTATCCTCTGAGAACTGTCGTTGACCGTAGGGTAGATGTCCGATTCAGCTCTTGAGGTCTTCATCAAAGGTGTAGAAAATTGAGCTAGGAAGACGGAAAAACTAGTTTGGACAAGTTTGGATGTGGCTACGAATTGATAGGATTTTTTCACTAACAGTGGGTCGGATCTGGAATCTGACTAAAGGCACTGTAGCAGAGATAGAACACGAATTTTGAAAAATGGATAGAGGGCAGATCAAAAATCAGGGAAAATGGTGGATGTAGGGGATGATGGAAAGAATTCTCAGTAAAATTGGGAGGGTTTGAGAAATTTAAAAAGGTGGTCGGAGATGGGAAACTCAGAGCTGTTGTCACTGTAGACAGAGATAAAATAGATCTAGGAATGAAAAATGAACGAAAATGAAAAATTACTAAATGGAGGAGTTTGGACGTGAAAATTTAGGTGGAGGTGGGGATTCAAGGCAAGAACACACCCTCAAAATTTCAAATCCATCTGAGGTCGTGGCTGGCAGCAAGAATTCACGAACTACACCTCTATCTAGCAGGACAGAAACTTGAAGACGGCTCCGCGGCGGCTCGAAGGCGGCACGAACGGCGGCGGCGGCGGCACAGATGAAGATCAGAGGTTGAGAGGGGAAGGTAGAAGGTGGATACACTCTAGAACTGGAGGTTGAAGGAGAGGAACCAGAGGGGAGGAGCTGGGGGCGCACCAAGCTTCTTGGATTACAACAAAAATTCTGATTTTTCATTAATTTCCACATGAAAATACACACTTTTATATGCTACCAATCTAATCTAATGTACACCTTTGGATCTAGGGAGGGGGATTGAAGGGCTAGGATGAGGTTTGAACAACATACAAAAAAAACATAAAATAATAGGGGAGAGGGGCGCCCCCTTGACCAAGGGTATTGGTAGGTGAAGGTAGGTAACCCACCTTGGACTAATTTAACCACTTGTCTACCCATGTGACATTTTGACATTCAACCATTCTAGATGGCCACCTAAGATGGTTGACCAGCGCCACATGAGTGACATGGACCAATGGGAAAGGGCTGAGGGCCCCCTTGCTTGGTCCTACTGGAATTTTACATATAAAACCACTAAGACCTACAATTACGTACCCATATAACACAAGGGTATACATACAAATATGAAAAGACATAAATGTAAATAAAATGCGTACGGTCTTGCCTCGATGTCCCCATCAATTCTCCCCGGATGGGAGGAACTCGACCCCGTCGAGTAGGGGTATGGATGCTCGAATACTCCGGCGGATCCGTCACCGTGCCAAGTAACGCGGGTATGCTCCACTCCAAGTGACCGTCACCTGCTCATTCCATATATACTCGATATGCACAAGCTGCTATGGGCTAAAGGTGGACACTCCTGGTGGGGCACTCTCAAAAGGGGAGGTGGCAGCTCGAAGACTCACTAGGAATCACCGCTGAGTCCCTGTAGGTGACTAGATCCAGGTATAGATAGAGAACCGATCCCATACTCGTCGAATGAGTTCACTCGCCTCTTACTCATAAGAGAATGACAACGAGCTTGCACAAGACACATGCAGACAGACATACCACACAAAGAAAAAGCACACCGACTCACCTATGACCCTAGACACACCTAATGTTAGTCCGACCCGTACATGGGTGACGGCGGTCTAGGACACCCGAACGTATGCCATGCATGCATCTGACGTAACCGGTGGTTGACATCATGCGAAAATCCTAGATCTCCTAAGGTGGGCCATGCATACATATGGGATGTGGATGTGGGAGGGCCAAGAGTATCTCCCCTAGATGATGGCGTATCTTGTAAGTGTACGGGCTTGGTGGGCATAGACGACCCGGCCCGTGGGGAAGGGGTGTGGTGGCGGACTCCCTCGAGGAAGTGAAGTGAATGTGGAGGGTCTAAGGATCCACTAGGGAGTGGGTAAAAGGGATCAAAGAAGGTATGACCCCTTGTGGTGGATTCCCACAAGTCACGATCCCACGTGTAGAAGTTTTGAAGGTGTGGATAGTCACCTTCTTGAATTGTGACGGGTGGGACGGGGATCATAGGCAAGAAGTATGATTCCTCCCTCGGACAAAAGGGTATGAATTCGGGCTCGTCCGGTAATGGGAGGAGTAAGAGGACCTCCGTGGTGACACAACCCATGGTGCACTCGGAGGTAATGGACCCGAAGGCCAGATGGGTGAAGCTAAGGCTAGCGGGTTGGTCAAAGCCTCGCGCCAAAAGATGCGTCAACTCCCATTATGAATCCAATCCCATGATAAGATCGTCCAACATATCAACATGGTGACGAGATCGAAATGTGGTATGGAATGAGTTGACCGGCACTATAGGTAGGATGAGATCCATGGATGGAAAGGGAGGTGGGACCAAGCCATCCTTGAGCCAACTAAAAAGCGGCTCGACGATGTATAGTGTACCCGTTAGAAATACGGGTGGCTCGAGCCTTGGTGGCTCCAAATGAGATGGTTCCGATTCAAGTTCGGAAATAGAGAGTGATGACATTGGAGCTCTCATGGGTGAGGAAGGAATGTCCTTCTCGTGGTGAAGGGGTCCTTGGGGTGGCTCCGGGAACAACCAATCTACCCCGATAGACCGATCTAGGCTAGTACTAAACCAATCTAGGCTTGTACTAAACCTTTGCACTTGTCCCATCATGGCGTGGAACATTGCGCCCACTTCATCGGGGCTATAGGCTCGAGATGCGGCCATGGTTGTAAAGATGGGGTTGGGTCCCCTAGCAATGGAGATGCAAGACCATTTTTTTTAAGTTTAAAAGTAAAATGTGATGCTAACTAATGCACCTAGACATAACCAAAATTCGGTACGTGACGGAGATAACCGATCCGAAGACCACTCGCGCAAGTGTGCGACCTTTCCGATAGGCGTAGCCTAACGTTCGGACAACACCTTTTGATATACCGGGTTATTGGGATGCAATGCAAAAGACACTTTTTTTGACACCCTAGACTCAACTCGCTCTAATACCAAATTAATGCGGGATGAGACCACGGACACGACAAGCTCGCGATTGTCCCTTAACGAGGGAAGCGTCGGACGTGCGCGATTGAGAAACCGGCAATGAGCTAGGGTGATCGGCTCTCTCGTGTGCCTGGATCGGGTCACGGGACGGTCTCGCACTCTCTCGCAGCAGCGGTAATGAATAGATAAAGCAAGCTAGATATCCTTACACATGCTCTCTAGCAGCGGCATAAACAAATATATATGAAGTAAGCAAAATGCCAAGTAAGGGAGCGAATGCGATACCTCCACGCGCTCGGCGTGGGGAAGACGGACCCGGCCGAAACTCGTACTCCCGGGATAAATATTACACAATGATGACAGCAATGAAATATCACCCACTCCACGCAGGGAGGTAAAGGGCTACACAACTGGGCCCGGGAGGACCGAATTCGGGTTGACGGGCGGCTTCTCGCGTCTCTTCGGCAACACCCGAACTTGTGGCTGTGGGGCCCACGCGCTATCCGGAGGGACCGTGCGGGACCCGATGTCACCACTATGGTGGGGACACTTGTGGAAGTGTTCCCTGGGCTGGCGGCACGCTGGTTCGCCGGCCGGAGGCCAGGCGGCTCCGTTCGGCACCGGTCGGAATGACCGGCCACGGATCTGTCGGTTCTGTTTTCCGGCGCGCGCTCCGGCGAGAACGGACGCTGCGATCAGCCCCGACGTTGGAATGCGACGAAACTGGCGCCGTTGGAAAGCTGCTTCAAAGGGCTTCAACTCCCTGTGATTACAGAAAAATAACAAAGACTGCACTTCCAATTGGTGAATTTTGAAGATTGTTGTTGTACAGTGACTTAACTCTCAGATCTGCAGGGCCGTCCTCTGAGAACTGTCGTTGACCGTAGGGTAGATGTCCGATTCAACTCTTGAGGTCTTCATAAAAGGTGTAGGAAATTGAGCTAGGAAGATGGAAAAATTAGTTTGGACAAGTTTGGATGTGACTACGAATTGATAGGATTTTTTCACTAATAGTGGGTCAGATCTGGAATCTGACTAAAAGCACTGTCGCAGAGATAGAGCACGAATTTTGAAAAATGGATAGAGGGAAGATCAAAAATCAGGGAAAATGGTGGATGTAGGGGATGATGGAAAGAACTCCCAGTAAAATTTGGAGGGTTTGAAAAATTCAAAAAGGTGGTCGGAGATGGGAAACTCAGAGCTATTGTCACTGTAGACAGAGACAAAATAGATCTGGGAATGCAAAATGAACGAAAATGGAAAATTACTAAATGGAGGAGTTTGGACGTGAAAATTTAGGTGGAGGTGGGGATTCAAAGTAAGAACACACCCTCAAAATTTCAAATACATCTGAGCTCGTGGTTGGTAGCAAACATTCACGAACTACATCTCTGTCCAGCAGGACAAAAACTTGAAGACGGCTCCGCGGCGGCTCGAAGGCGGCACGAACGGCGGCGGCGGCGGCACAGATGAAGATCAGAGGTTGAGAGGGGAAGGTAGAAGGTGGATACACTCTAGAACATGAGGTTCGAGGAGAGGAACCAGAGGGGAGGAGTTGGGGGCGCACCAAGCTTCTTGGATTACAACAAAAATTCTGATTTTTCATTAATTTCCACATAAAAATACAGACTTTTATATGCTACCAATCTAATATAATGTACACCCTTGGATCTAGGGAGGGGGATTGAAGGGCTAGGATGAGGTTTGAACAACACAAAAAAAAAACATAAAATAATAGGGGAGAGGGGCGCCCCCTTGACCAAGGGTATTGGTAGGTGAAGGTAGGTAACCCACCTTGAACTAATTTAACCACTTGTCTACCCATGTGGCATTTTGACATTCAACCCTTCTAGATGGCCACCTAGGATGGTTGACCAGCCCCACATGAGTGACATGGACCAATGGGAAAGGGCTGAGGGCCCCCTTGCTTGGTCCTACTGGAATTTTTCATATAAACCCACTAAGACCTACAATTACGTACCCATATAACACAAGGGTATACATACAAATATGAAAAGACATACATGCAAATAAAATGCGTACGGTCTTGCCTCGATGTCCCCATCAGGGGGCCCACCTTGGAAGGATATTTTTGAGATTTGTAATATCTTGTCACCCTCAAGTTAGAATATACTATATGATATTTATTTGTTTGACGGTCTAGAATCACATGAGTTTTTTTTGCATGAGTTAGAATATTGTAGGGCTTACAGTTAAATAAATGTAACTTAATAATTAATCAATGATTAACTAAGTTTGTAGAAATTAATTGATGGGAATCGACACCGAGCCTGTACTTTTTCTTTTGTATTTATGTCTTCTTAGTTTGTGTTTATATCCTTAGGAAAGTATGTACGCAAATGTAAGGCTTTATAAGCCAAGGAGTCATTCCCATGGATTGTGTGGGTTTTTATGCAATTATGCAGTAGGACCAGCAATGGGGCCCTCAGCCCTTTCCCATTGGTCCATGTCACCTTGTGGGCCTGGTCAACCTTCCTAGGTGGACATCTAGAAGGGTGGGCTGGTCATATGGACACATGGGGTTAAATGGGTCAAGATTCCGTGGTTGGCCACCTACCCCCATTCAACCTTCTACCCTTGGTCAAGGGGGCGCCCCTCTCCCCTTATTAGTTTATTAATTTTTGTGTGTTATTCACATGCAATCCAGACCATCTATCTCTCATCCCTAGATCTAAGGGTGGAGGTTAGATTTGGTTGGAAGCATATAAAACCATGTATTTTCATGTAAAAATTAGTGAAAATTCAGAAATTTTGTTGAATGCCAAGAAGGCTCTTACGCCCCCAGCCCTCTCCCCCTGGTTTCCTCTCCTCAAACCTCCAGTTCTAGAGTGTATCAATCTTCTATCTCCCCCTCTCAACCTCTGGTCTTCATCTGTGCCGCCGCCGCCGCCGTTCGTGTCGCCTTCGAGCCGCCGCGAATCCGTCTTCGGTTTTCTGTCCTGCTGGACAGGGGTGTCTTCACAAAAATTCTGCTACCAGCCACGGCCTCTTCGTGGTTTGTAATTTTTATGGTGTGTTTCTATCTTCCATCCCATCATCCAAAAAAACATTCAGGTCGAAAATCCTTCGTTTGATATTTTTGCAATTTCGGTCTTCAATCACTCCCAGATCTGTTTTGTCTCTGTCTACAGTGACAGTAGCTCTGAGTTTCCCATCTCCGACCTTCTTTTTGATTTTTGATAGGGCTCCCAATTTTACTGAGAGTTCTGTCCATCATCCCCTACATCCACCATTTTTCTTGATTTTTTATCCGCCCTCTATCCATTTTTCAAAATTCGTGTTCTATATCTGATACAGTGTTTTCAGCTCATTCCCAGATCCGACCACCTTACAGTTCAAAAATCATAAAAAATCACAGACACCTCCAAATCCTTAATAAAAAAAGTTTCGATTTTCTAGCTTGATTTTATACAACTTTGCTGAAGACCACCACTTCAGATTCAGACGTTCACATATCGGTCAAAGGCAGTTCTCAGACAAGTTCTCTGCAGATCTGAGAGTCCGGTCACTGTACAACATCAACTCAAAAATTTATTAAAGCCAAGATCCGTGCAGATCCAGGTCTGATCTCCTGGCCTAAGTTGAAGTATTTGAAGAGAGATTTCCAACGGTGCCAGTTTCGTGTCGATCCGACATCGGGGCTGATCGCAGCGTCCATTCTCGCCGGAGCGCGCGCTGAAAACCAGAAGCTGCAGATCCGTGGCCGGTTATTCCGACCGGCGCCGAACGGAGCCGCCCGGCCTCCGGCCGGTGAACCAGCGTGCCGCCAGTCCGGGGAGCGCTTCCATAAGTGTCCCCACTACAGCGGTGCCACCGGGTCCCACACGGCCCCTCCGGACAGCACGTGGGCCCCACCGTCACTAGTTCGGGTGTTGCCGAACCAACGCGAGAAGCCGCCCGTCAACCCGAATTCGGTCCTCCCGGGCCCCATTGTATAGCCCTTTACCTCCCCGCGTGGAGTGGGTAGCGAGTTGTATTGCTGTAATATTGTGTATTATTGTTCCGGGAGTACGAGTTTCGGCCGGGTCCGTCTTCCCCACGCCGAGCGCGTGGAGGTACCGTTCTCGCTCCCTACACTCGGCATTTGCTTATTTTCATATATACTTGTTTATGCCACTGCTAGAGAGCATGTTCTAGGATCGTAGCTCGCTTTATATTTATATCACCGTTGCTGCGAGAGAGAGCGTTACCGTCCCGTGACCAGATCCGGGCACGAAAGTGTGAATTGAGCACCCTAGCTCTAGCCGGTTTCTCAACTGTGCACGTCCGACGCTTCCCTCGTTAAGGGACGATCACGAGCTTGTCGTGTCCATGGTCTCGTCCCCCATCAATTTGGTATCAAAGCGAGTTTGAGTCTAGGGTGTCAAAAAAAAGTGTCATTTACGTCTAGCCATTAGTCATTGTCTAAGTCGTGTTTAGGGTCATCATTGTTTTAAAACAACAAAAAGTGTCTTTTTGCATTACATCCCAATAACCCGGTATATCAAAAGGTGCTGTCCGAACGTTAGGCTACGCCTATCGGGAAGGCTGCACACTTGCGCGAGTGATCTCTGGATCGGTTATCTCCGCCACGTACCGAGTCCTTAGTGTGCATGCATTCCAAACTTGCATAGTCGGTCTAGTGTCTTGTCACCGTGTGTATGCATGTCCATGTCCGCTACCCATGGCCGTTCCCCAAGACCATACATCCGAGTGGTCAACCTTTGTGGCCAAAGTTAATGTCCTCATGGAAACCCTTGGTTTTACCCCTCTCACTATGAAAGTCGCTCTATCCAATGGTTCCAGAACGGAACTCCATTTCACCGATAGGGAGTCGGATAATTGGGTTTCTCTTGACATCGTGGAGTCTCTCTCCAAGACAGGCGAGATTGTCCGCGATGGTGATTTTGCTTGTGTTGAGTTCTATAAGAGGATCGGCTCTGTTCTCTACACCGATGGCGCATGGTGCAGGATCGACACACTTGTTGGTTCATGCATCATTTTAGGGCAAACGTGGTTAGGAGAATGAAGAGCCAATCTTGACTGGGGCAAGAGGACTTGCACCTTATACCCACCTTACATACCCGGCAAGATCACCCTCACATGTCCAGCCACCCAACCCCAGCGGCCCACTCTACATTCGGAACCATTATGCTTGGAGCCGTCTCACCCCGAGCCACCCGTGTTTCTTACGGGGACGCTATACATAGCCGAGCCGCTTCTTAGTTGGATCAAGGATGGCTTGGTCCCACTTCCTTACCCGTCTATGGACCCTACCCTACCTTTAGTGCCCGCCAACTCCTACCATACTACATTCCGATCCCGTCATCATGTTGACACATTGGGTGACGTTATCCTTGGTTTAGGTTGGCAATGGCAGTTGACACATATGTTGGCCCGAGGCTTCGAGCAACTCACGATTCGTAGTTTCAATCATCCGACCTTCGGGTCCATTACCTCCGAGTGCACCGTGGGTTGTGTCACCACGGAGGTTCTTGTACTTCTCCCGCTACCGGATGAGCCCGGCTTCATGACTTTGCTTCCGAGGGAGGAGTCATATTTCCTGTACACGGTCCCATCTACCATGACGGAGGAAGGTGGCCACCCGCACCTTCAAGAACTTCACGACTGGGACCATGTCATGTTGGAGTCAATCTCACGGGGTCATAACTTCTTCGACCCTTTTGACCCCTTCACTAGTAGGCTTTCCGAGTTACCACCCGTACTCCCCTTCTTCACGGAAGCCCACTTTTACGCCCCTTCCCCACGGGATGGGCCATCTACATCCACCAATCCCGATCCACCTACACCCGGCCCTTCTAAACCACCCGAGTCGCCCACATTCAAAAGACCATCCATGCATAACCACACCCGATGTATAGGTGTTCCCCATGCCATCCATTCCCGGTTGTGTAACATGCATGCATGGCACATATTCGGGTGTCCTGGTCCGCCGTCACCCATGTACGGGTCGGACTAACATTAGGTGTGTCAGGGGTCATAGATGAGTCAGTGTGCTTTTTCTTTGAGTCGATTGTTTGTGTGGTTTGCATACGTGTGTTAGTGCTTGGTGAGTCTGCATGTGTCTTGTGCTAGCTCGTTGTCGTTCTCTTATAAGTAAGAGGCGATTGGACTCACTCGATGAGTATGGGATCGATTCTATATCTACACCCGGATCTAGTCATCTACAGGGACTCAGCGGTGATTCCTAGTGAGTCTTCGAGTTGCTCCCTTCCCTTTTGAGAGTGCCCCACCCGGAGTGTCCACCTTTAGCCTATAGCAGTCCGCGCATATCGAGTATATATGGAATGAGCAGGTTACGATCACTTGGAGTGGAGCGTACCCGCGTTACTTGGCACGGTGACGGATCCGCCGGAGTACTCGAGCATCCCTACTCCTACTCGACGGGGTCGAGTTCCTCCCACCCGGGGAGAGTTGATGGGTATCGACACCGAGCATGTACTTTTTCTTTTGCATTTATGTCCTTTTAGTTTGTGTTTATATCCTTGGGAAAGTATGTACGCAAATGTAAGGCTTTATAAGCCAAGGAGTCATTCCCATGAATTGTGTGGGTTTTTATGCAATTATACAGTAGGACCAGCAATGGGGCCCTCAGCCCTTTCCCATTGGTCCATGTCACCTTGTGGGCCTGGTCAACCTTCCTAGGTGGACATTTAGAAGGGTGGGCTGGTCATATGGACACATGGGGTTAAATGGGTCAAGATTCCATGGTTGGCCACCTACCCCCATTCAACCTTCTACCCTTGGTCAAGGGGGCGCCCCTCTCCCCTTATTAGTTTATTAATTTTTGTGTGTTATTCACATGCAATCCAGACCATCTATCTCTCATCCCTAGATCTAAGGGTGGAGGTTAGATTTGGTTGGAAGCATATAAAACCATGTATTTTCATGTAAAAATTAGTGAAAATTCAGAAATTTTGTTGAATGCCAAGAAGGCTCTTGCGCCCCCAGCCCTCTCCCCCTGGTTTCCTCTCCTCAAACCTCCAGTTCTAGAGTGTATCAATCTTCTATCTCCCCCTCTCAACCTCTGATCTTCATCTGTGCCGCCGCCGCCGCCGTTCGTGCCGCCTTCGAGCCGCCGCGAATCCGTCTTCGATTTTCTGTCCTGCTGGACAAGGGTGTCTTCACGAAAATTCTGCTACCAGCCACGGCCTCTTCGTGGTTTGTACTTTTTATGGTGTGTTCCTATCTTCCATCCCATCATCCAAAAAAACATTCAGGTCGAAAATCCTTCGTTTGATATTTTTACAATTTCGGTCTTCAATCACTCCCAGATCTATCCTGTCTCTGTCTACAGTGATAGTAGCTCTGAGTTTCCCATCTCCGACCTTCTTTTGATTTTTGTTGGGACTCCCAATTTTATTAGGAGTTCTGTCCATCATCCACTACATCCACCATGTTTCTTGATTTTTTATCTGCCCTCTATCCATTTTTCAAAATTCGTGTTCTATCTCTGCTATAGTGTTTTCTGCTAATTCCCAGATCCGACCACCTTCCAGTTCAAAAGTCAGAATAAATCACAGAAACCTCCAAATCCTTCATAAAAAAAAGTTTCGATTTCCTAGCTCGATGTCCTACAACTTTACTGAAGACCACCACTTCAGATTCGGGCATTCACATATCGGTCAAAGGTAGTTCTCAGACAAGTTATCTGCAGATCTGAGAGTCCGGTCACTGTACAACAGCAACTCAAAAATTCATTAAAGTTAATATCCGTGCAGATCCAGGTCTGATCTCCTAGCCTAAGTTGAAGTATTTGAAGAGAGCTTTCCAACGGTGCTAGTTTCGTGTCGATCCGACATCGGGGCTGATCGCAGCGTCCATTCTCGCCGGAGCGCGTGCTGAAAACCAGAAGCTGCAGATCCGTGGACGGTTATTCCGACCGGCGCCGAACGGAGCCACCCGGCCTCCGGCCGGCGAACCAGCGTGCCGCCAGTCCGAGGAGCGCGTCCCTAAGTGTCTCCACTACAGCGGTGCCACCGGGTCCCACACGGCCCCTCCGGACAGCACGTGGGCCCCACCGTCACTAGTTCGGGTGTTGCCGAATCAACGCGAGAAGCCGCACGTCAACCTGAATTCGGTCCTCCCGGGCCCCATTGTGTAGCCCTTTACCTCCCTGCGTGGAGTGGCCAGCGAGTTGTATTGATGTAATATTATGTATTATTGTTCCGGGAGTACGAGTTTCGGCCGGGTTCGTCTTCCCCACGCCGAGCGCGTGGAGGTACCGTTCTCGCTCCCTACACTCGGCATTTGCTTATTTTCATATATACTTGTTTATGCCACTGCTAGAGAGCATGTTCTAGGATCGTAGCTCGCTTTATATTTATATCACCGCTGCTGCAAGAGAGAGCGTTACCGTCCCGTGACCCGATCCGGGCATGAAAGTGTGAATTGACCACCCTAGCTCTAGCCGGTTTCTCAACCGTGCACGTCCGACGCTTCCCTCGTTAAGGGACGATCGCGAGCTTGTCGTGTCCGTGGTCTCGTCCCGCATCAATTTGGTATCAGAGCGAGTTTGAGTCTAGGGTGTCAAAAAAAAGTGTCATTTACGTCTAGCCATTAGTCATTGTCTAAGTCGTGTTTAGGGTCATCATTGTTTTAAAACAAAAAAAATATCTTTTTGCATTACATCCCAATAACCCGGTATATCAAAAGGTGTTGTCCGAACGTTAGGCTACGCCTATCGGGAAGGCTGCACACTTGCGCGAGTGATCTCCGGATCGGTTATCTCCGCCACGTACCGAGTCTTGGTTTACGTCTAGGGTCCTTAGTGTGCATGCATTCCAAACTTGCATAGTCGGTCTAGTGTCTTGTCACCGTGTGTATGCATGTCCATGTCCGCTACCCATGGCCGTTCCCCAAGACCATACATCCGAGTGGTCAACCTTTGTGGCCAAAGTTAATGTCCTCATGGACCGAGCCCTTGGTTTTACCCCTCTCACTATGAAAGTCGCTCTACCCAATGGTTCCACAACGGAACTCCATTTCACCGATAGGGAGTCGGATAATTGGGTTTCTCTTGACATCGTGGAGTCTCTCTCCAAGACAGGCGAGATTGTCCGCGATGGTGATTTTGCTTGTGTTGAGTTCTATAAGAGGATCGGCTATGTTCTCTACACCGATGGCCCGTGGTGCAGGATCGGCACACTTGTTGGTTCATGCATCATTTTAGGGCAAACGTGGTTAGGAGAACGAAGAGCCAATCTTGACTGGGGCAAGAGGACTTGCACCTTATACCCACCTTACCTACCCGGCAAGATCACCCTCACATGTCCAGCCACCCAACCCCAGCGGCCCACTCTACATTCGGAACCATTATGCTTGGAGCCGTTTCACCCCGAGCCACCCGTGTTTCTTACGGGGACGCTATACATAGCCGAGCCGCTTCTTAGTTGGCTCAAGGATGGCTTGGTCCCACTTCCTTACCCATCTATGGACCCTACCCTACCTTTAGTGCCCGCCAACTCCTACCATACTACATTCGATCCGTCACCATGTTGACACATTGGGTGACGTTATCCTTGGTTTAGGTTGGCAATGGCAGTTGACACATATGTTGGCCCGAGGCTTCGACCAACCCATGATTCGTAGCTTCACCCATCCGGCCTTCGGGTCCATTACATCCGAGTACACCGTGGGTTGTGTCACCACAGAGGTTCTTCTACTTCTCCCGCTACCGGATGAGCCCGGCTTCATGACTTTGCTTCCGAGGGAGGAGTCATATTTCCTGTACACGGTCCCATCTACCATGATGGAGGAAGGTGGCCACCCGCACCTTCAAGAACTTCACGACTGGGACCATGTCATGTTGGAGTCCATCTCACGGGGTCATACCTTCTTCGACCCTTTTGACCCCTTCACTAGTAGGCTTCCCGAGTTACCACCCGTACTCCCCTTCTTCACGGAAGCCCACGTTTATGCCCCTTCCCCACGGGATGGGCCATCTACATTCACCAATCCCGATCCACCTACACCCGGCCCTTCTAAACCACCCGAGTTGCCCACATTCAAAAGACCATCCATGCATAACCACACCCGATGTATAGGTGTTCCCCATGCCATCCATTCCCGGTTGCGTAACATGCATGCATGGCACATATTCGGGTGTCCTGGTCCGCCGTCACCCATGTACGGGTCGGACTAACATTAGGTGTGTCAAGGGTCATAGATGAGTCAGTGTGCTTTTTCTTTGAGTCGATTGTTTGTGTGGTTTGCATACGTGTGTTAGTGCTTGGTGAGTCTGCATGTGTCTTGTGCTAGCTCGTTGTCGTTCTCTTATGAGTAAGAGGCGATTGGACTCACTCGATGAGTATGGGATCGGTTCTATATCTACACCCGGATCTAGTCATCTACAGGGACTCAGCGGTGATTCCTAATGAGTCTTCGAGCTGCTCCCTTCCCTTTTGAGAGTGCCCCACCCGGAGTGTCCACCTTTAGCCCATAGCAGTCGCGCATATCGAGTATATATGGAATGAGCAGGTGACGATCACTTGAGTGGAGCATACCCGCGTTACTTGGCACGGTGACGGATCCGCCGGAGTACTCGAGCATCCCTACTCCTACTCGACGGGGTCGAGTTCCTCCCACCCGGGGAGAGTTGATGGGAATCGACACCGAGCCTGTACTTTTTCTTTTGCATTTATGTCCTTTTAGTTTGTGTTTATATCCTTGGGAAAGTATGTACGCAAATGTAAGGCTTTATAAGCCAAGGAGTCATTCCCATGGATTGTGTGGGTTTTTATGCAATTATGCAGTAGGACCAGCAAGGGGGCCCTCAGCCCTTTCCATTGGTCCATGTCACCTTGTGGGCCTGGTCAACCTTCCTAGGTGGACATCTAGAAGGGTGGGCTGGTCATATGGACACATGGGGTTAAATGGGTCAAGATTCCATGGTTGGCCACCTACCCCCATTCAACCTTCTACCCTTGGTCAAGGGGGCGCCCCTCTCCCCTTATTAGTTTATTAATTTTTGTGTGTTATTCACATGCAATCCAGACCATCTATCTCTCATCCCTAGATCTAAGGGTGGAGGTTAGATTTGGTTGGAATCATATAAAACCATGTATTTTCATGTAAAAATTAGTGAAAATTCAGAAATTTTATTGAATGCCAAGAAGGCTCTTGCGCCCCCAGCCCTCTCCCCCTGGTTTCCTCTTCTCAAACCTCAAGTTCTAGAGTGTATCAATCTTCTATCTCCCCCTCTCAACCTCTGATCTTCATCTGTGCCG
Organism: Amorphophallus konjac; assembly: GCA_022559845.1. Lineage (NCBI taxonomy): Eukaryota > Viridiplantae > Streptophyta > Magnoliopsida > Alismatales > Araceae > Amorphophallus > Amorphophallus konjac. Next base: position 166,259,520 of record CM040129.1, on the reverse strand, counting down.
CCGCCGCCGCCGTTCGTGCCGCCTTCGAGCCGCCGCGAATCCGTCTTCAGTTTTCTGTCCTGCTGGACAGGGGTGTCTTCACGAAAATTCTGCTACCTGCCACGGCCTCTTCGTGGTTTGTAATTTTTATGGTGTGTTCCTATCTTCCATCCCATCATCCAAAAAAACATTCAGGTCGAAAATCCTTCGTTTGATATTTTTGCAATTTCGGTATTCAATCACTCCCAGATCTGTCCTGTCTCTGTCTACAGTGACAGTAGCTCTGAGTTTCCCATCTCCGACCTTCTTTTTGATTTTTGTTGGGCTTCCAATTTTACTGGGAGTTCTTTCCATCATCCCATACATTCACCATTTTTGTTGATTTTTTATCCGCCCTCTATCCATTTTTTAAAATTCATGTTCTATCTCTGCTATAGTGTTTTCTGCTAATTCCCAGATCCGACCACCTTCCAGTTCAAAAATCAGAACAAATCACAGCAGCTTCCAAATCATTAATAAAAAAAGTTCCTGTTTCCTAGCTTGATGTCCTACAACTTTGCTGAAGACCACCACTTCAGATTAGGACGTTCACATATCGGTCAAAGGCAGTTCTCAGACAAGTTCTCTACAGATCTGAGAGTCCGGTCACTGTACAACAGCAACTCAAAAATTCATTAAAGCCAAGATCCGTGTACATCCAGGTCTGATCTCCAGTCATAGGTTGAAGTATTTGAAGAGAGCTTTCCAACGGCGCCAGTTTCGTGTCGATCCGACATCGGGGCTGATTGCAGCGTCCATTCTCGCCGGAGCGCGCGCTGAAAACCAGAAGCTGCAGATCCGTGGTCGGTTATTCCGACCGACGCCGAACGGAGCCGCCCGGCCTCCGGCCGGTGAACCAGCGTGCCGCCAGTCCGGGGAGCGCTTCCATAAGTGTCCCCACTACAGCGGTGCCACCGGGTCCCACACGGCCCCTCCGGACAGCACGTGGGCCCCACTGTCACTAGTTCGGGTGTTGCCGAATCAACGCGAGAAGCCGCCCGTCAACCCGAATTCGGTCCTCCCGGGCCCCATTGTGTAGCCCTTTACCTCCCCGCATGGAGTGGGCAGCGAGTTTGTATTGCTGTAATATTGTGTATTATTGTTCCGGGAGTACGAGTTTCGGCCGGGTCCATCTTCCCCACGCCGAGCGCGTGGAGGTACCGTTCTCGCTCCCTACACTCAGCATTTGCTTATTTTCATATATACTTATTTATGCCACTGCTAGAGAGCATGTTCTAGGATCGTAGCTCGCTTTATATTTATATCACCGCTGCTGCGAGAGAGAGCGTTACCGTCCCGTGACCCGATCCGGGCACGAAAGTGTGAATTGACCACCCTAGCTCTAGCCGGTTTCTCAACCGTACACGTCCGACGCTTCCCTCGTTATGGAACGATCGCGAGCTTGTCGTGTCCGTGGTCTCGTCCCGCATCAATTTGGTATCAGAGCGAGTTTGATTCTAGGGTGTCAAAAAAAAGTGTCATTTACGTCTAGCCATTAGTCATTGTCTAAGTCGTGTTTAGGGTCATCATTGTTTTAAAACAAAAAAAAGTGTCTTTTTGCATTACATCCCAATAACCCGGTATATCAAAAGGTGTTGTCCGAACGTTAGGCTACGCCTATCGGGAAGGCTGCACACTTGCGCGAGTGATCTCCGGATCGGTTATCTCCGCCACGTACCGAGTCTTGGTTTACGTCTAGGGTCCTTAGTGTGCATGCATTCCAAACTTGCATAGTCGGTCTAGTGTCTTGTCACCGTGTGTATGCATGTCCATGTCCGCTACCCATGGCTGTTCCCCAAGACCATACATTCGAGTGGTCAACCTTTGTGGCCAAAGTTAATGTCCTCATGGACCGAGCCCTTGGTTTTACCCCTCTCACTATGAAAGTCGCTCTATCCAATGGTTCCACAACGGAACTCCATTTCACCGATAGGGAGTCGGATAATTGGGTTTCTCTTGACATCGTGGAGTCTCTCTCCAAGACAGGCGAGATTGTCCGCGATGGTGATTTTGCTTGTGTTGAGTTCTATAAGAGGATCGGCTCTGTTCTCTACACCGATGGCGCATGGTGCAGGATCGGCACACTTGTTGGTTCATGCATCATTTTAGGGCAAACGTGGTTAGGAGAACGAAGAGCCAATCTTGACTGGGGCAAGAGGACTTGCACCTTATACCCACCTTACATACCCGGCAAGATCACCCTCACATGTCCAGCCACCCAACCCCAGCGGCCCACTCTACATTCGGAACCATTATGCTTGGAGCCGTCTCACCCCGAGCCACCCGTGTTTCTTACGGGGACGCTATACATAGCCGAGCCGCTTCTTAGTTGGCTCAAGGATGGCTTGGTCCCACTTCCTTACCCGTCTATGGACCCTACCCTACCTTTAGTGCCCGCCAACTCCTACCATACTACATTCCGATCCCGTCACCATGTTGACACATTGGGTGACGTTATCCTTGGTTTAGGTTGGCAATGGCAGTTGACACATATGTTGGCTCGAGGCTTCGACCAACCCACGATTCGTAGCTTCACCCATCCGGCCTTCGGGTCCATTACCTCCGAGTGCACCGTGGGTTGTGTCACCATGGAGGTTCTTCTACTTCTCCCGCTACCGAATGAGCCCGGCTTCATGACTTTGCTTCCGAGGGAGGAGTCATATTTCCTGTACACGGTCCCATCTACCATGACGGAGGAAGGTGGCCACCCGCACCTTCAAGAACTTCACGACTGGGACCATGTCATGTCGGAGTCCATCTCACGGGGTCATACCTTCTTCGACCCTTTTGACCCCTTCACTAGTAGGCTTCCCGAGTTACCACCCGTACTCCCCTTCTTCACGGAAGCCCACTTTTACGCCCCTTCCCCACGGGATGGGCTATCTACATCCACCAATCCCGATCCACCTACACCCGGCCCTTCTAAACCACCCGAGTCGCCCACATTCAAAAGACCATCCATGCATAACCACACCCGATGTATAGGTGTTCCCCATGCCATCCATTCCCGGTTGCGTAACATGTATGCATGGCACATATTCGGGTGTCCTGGTCCGCCGTCACCCATGTACGGGTCGGACTAACATTAGGTGTGTCAAGGGTCATAGATGAGTCAGTGTGCTTTTTCTTTGAGTCGATTGTTTGTGTGGTTTGCATACGTGTGTTAGTGCTTAGTGAGTCTGCATGTGTCTTGTGCTAGCTCGTTGTCGTTCTCTTATGAGTAAGAGGCGATTGGACTCACTCGATGAGTATGGGATCGGTTCTATATCTACACCCGGATCTAGTCATCTACAGGGACTCAGCGGTGATTCCTAGTGAGTCTTCGAGCTGCTCCCTTCCCTTTTGAGAGTGCCCCACCCGGAGTGTCCACATTTAGCCTATAGCAGTCTGCGCATATCGAGTATATATAGAATGAGCAGGTGACGATCACTTGGAGTGGAGCGTACCCGCGTTACTTGGCACGGTGACGGATCCGCCGGAGTACTCGAGCATCCCTACTCCTACTCGACGGGGTCGAGTTCCTCCCACCCGGGGAGAGTTGATGGGAATCGACACCGAGCCTGTACTTTTTCTTTTGCATTTATGTCCTTTTAGTTTGTGTTTATATCCTTGGGAAAGTATGTACGTAAATGTAAGGCTTTATAAGCCAAGGAGTCATTCCCATGGATTGTGTGGGTTTTTATGCAATTATGCAGTAGGACCAGCAAGGGGGCCCTCAGCCCTTTCCCATTGGTCCATGTCACCTTGTGGGCCTGGTCAACCTTCCTAGGTGGACATCTAGAAGGGTGGGCTGGTCATATGGACACATGGGGTTAAATGGGTCAAGATTCCATGGTTGGCCACCTACCCCCATTCAACCTTCTACCCTTGGTCAAGGGGGCGCCCCTCTCCCCTTATTAGTTTATTAATTTTTGTGTGTTATTCACATGCAATCCAGACCATCTATCTCTCATCCCTAGATCTAAGGGTGGAGGTTAGATTTGGTTGGAAGCATATAAAACCATGCATTTTCATGTAAAAATTAGTGAAAATTCAGAAATTTTGTTGAATGCCAAGAAGGCTCTTGCGCCCCTAGCCCTCTCCCCCTGGTTTCCTCTCCACAAACCTCCAGTTCTAGAGTGTATCAATCTTCTATCTCCCCCTCTCAACCTCTGATCTTCATCTGTGCCGCCGCCGCCGCCGTTCGTGCCGCCTTCGAGCAGCCGCGAATCCGTCTTCGGTTTTCTGTCCTGCTGGACAGGGGTGTCTTCATAAAAATTCTGCTACCAGCCACGGCATCTTCGTGGTTTGTACTTTTTATGGTGTGTTCCTATCTTCCATCCCATCATCCAAAAAAATTTCAGGTCGAAAATCCTTCGGTTGATATTTTTGTAATTTCGGTCTTCAATCACTCACAGATCTGTCCTGTCTCTGTCTACAGTGACAGTAGCTCTGAGTTTCCCATCTCCGACCTTCTTTTTGATTTTTGTTGGGGCCCCCAGTTTTACTAAGAGTTTTGTCCATCATCCCCTACATCCACCATTTTTCTTGATTTTTGATCCGCCCTCTATCCATTTTTCAAAATTCGTGTTCTATCTCTGATACAGTGTTTTCAGCTAATTCCCAGATCCGACCACCTTACAGTTCAAAAATCATAACAAATCACAGACACCTCCAAATCCTTCATAAAAAATAGTTTCGATTTCCTAGCTTGATTTTATACAACTTTACTGAAGACCACCACTTCAGATTCGGGCATTCACATATCGGTCAAAGGTAGTTCTCAGACAAGTTATCTGCAGATCTGAGAGTCCGGTCACTGTACAACAGCAACTCAAAAATTCATTAAAGTTAATATCCGTGCAGATCCAGGTCTGATCTCCTAGCCTAAGTTGAAGTATTTGAAGAGAGCTTTCCAACGGTGCTAGTTTCGTGTCGATCCGACATCGGGGCTGATCGCAGCGTCCATTCTCGCCGGAGCGCGTGCTGAAAACTAGAAGCTGCAGATCCGTGGCCGGTTATTCCGACCGGCGCCGAACGGAGCCGCCCGGCCTCCGGCCGGCGAACCAGCGTGCCGCCAGTCCGAGGAGCGCGTCCCTAAGTGTCTCCACTACAGCGGTGCCACCGGGTCCCACACGGCCCCTCCGGACAGCACGTGGGCCCCACCGTCACTAGTTCGGGTGTTGCCGAATCAACGCGAGAAGCCGCACGTCAACCTGAATTCGGTCCTCCCGGGCCCCATTGTGTAGCCCTTTACCTCCCTGCGTGGAGTGGCCAGCGAGTTGTATTGATGTAATATTGTGTATTATTGTTCCGGGAGTACGAGTTTCGGCCGGGTCCGTCTTCCCCACGCCGAGCGCGTGGAGGTACCGTTCTCGCTCCCTACACTCGGCATTTGCTTATTTTCATATATACTTGTTTATGCCACTGCTAGAGAGCATGTTCTAGGATCGTAGCTCTCTTTATATTTATATCACCGCTGCTGCGAGAGAGAGCGTTACCATCCCGTGACCCGATCGGGGCATGAAAGTGTGAATTGACCACCCTAGCTCTAGCCGGTTTCGCAACCGTGCACGTCCGACGCTTCCCTCGTTAAGGGACGATCGCGAACTTGTCGTGTCCGTGGTCTCGTCCCGCGTCATTAATATACAAAAATTCTTAAAAAAATTAATTAGCACATTAGAGAGGGGGACTTGTCTCTTGAACTCTATCATAAAATCATCTAATTTGAACCACCTATTTCATTGGGAGACTTATTTTCTAATTTGTAGAGTCACAAACTCAATCACGATATTTAGAAAAATAGTTAAATTACTTCTCTCTCTCTCCCGATGACGTGTTACTAATTACACGTTCGGAAAAGTGTAATCCATCTGCATCCAATGCGGTATCAATAACGTAGTATTTGTAATATCAATGTGTCCTCCAAGCCATCAATATGTCAATAATAGTTACGCCTAATGCGGTATTAGTTAGTTGTTGTCAATAACATAGTATCAATAACCATCAAGGTGGGGTTGTAAAGAGAGAGAGAGAGAGTCAACGAGCGAGAAACAGAACACGTTGAGAGAGAAGTGTCTGGCCATTATACAAATACCTTTATTAATAATGTGACTAAAACATTCAATGGGTTGGACTCAGGCCGAGCTTAGTATAATTCAGCTCCAGTCCTACTCATTAGTTTTTAAGCCGAAGTTTGACTCAAGCCCGAGTGATAATTTATTGTGTCTATACGGATCCAACTATTTCACTAAATTGTAAGTCTCGATATTAACCCGGTCTAGCCTAACAAATTATATTAAAAAATAATAAAAAATAGTACATGTAAAAGTATAAAATTTACAATCAAACATTATCTTTAAAAATATAGATTAACATTTTAATACAATAAAGAAATATAAGATACTTCTTTATGGATGGTTAATGGTATAGAACTCTCTCTCATTTTTCTTTATCAACGTGATATAAATTTTTGTTCAAAATTTAAATCTTTGATAGGCTATTGGGGCTCACCTAAGAGCTCAAGTCTAATCTGATTCTCTAACGAGCTCGCGCTTTTAAGCCATACCAAAGACCCACGAACTTAAAAAGAGGTGACGACCCATCCTAATGTTGAACTAGACCCGTGGGACCATCAAGTCAATCTGGCCTACTGACAGTCCCAAACGTGACTCTTTGATATTAAAAAATAAGTCTTTAATAAAATAGAGGTGCAGGTTAGATGATTTTCTAATAGTCACTCATAAATAAGTCCTCACTTCTGTCATGGGAAGCTAGTTAATTTTTCCTATACATTGTCAAGTATATATTATTTATTTGTTGTTAATCCATTATTAATTGTGAACATTAATGAATGCAATAGCTATTATTAATTTTATTTCTTAACTTTGTTTACAATAGATCATTGGCCAAGCTACTTATAAGATGACTAAATAGTGGTATTTTATTCATTTTTTTATGAAATGAGTCAAATTCGTTTGAAAAGTTATTTTAATCACTGTCTATTTTTTTGTATCCAAACAACTTGTACTTGCGAAATAAAATGGATTTTTAGTTTTAAGTTTCTAAACTCTTTCCAAATTAGAAACAATTTGCTCTAGTCTATCTATTTAGTCAAAAAACTCTCCAAAATCTTCTACGTTATAGGAAAAAGCCCCTATCATCTTTCATTGTGAGGTAAAATCTGGTTAAGCTAACTTAACCATGGTGTAGTTTATATAGGGGAGAGAGAAGACCATAATATCTCCACATCGTATAGAGACGTGGAGAGAGAGATAGAGATAGAGCGGGAGAGAGAGAGCGGGAGGAGGTATCCCTCCCTCTCGGGCCGACAATCCCTCCACCCCTACGACGTTGGCCGCATCCCATTGGGGTGGCAGTGTAACGACCCGAGAATCTGATTACCGGGAAGGCCCGATAACCCGAAACTCGTACCGCCACCCACGAGTCCGAAGACTCGGAAGGGTTAAAAGGATGGTGTGGAAACTACACAAGTATCACAAATAATTGTAGAAATTAAACAGTTATAATATTAAGCAGGAAATAAATTAACAATTTACATGGTCCCCAATAAAGAACAATAATAACAGCAGTCCACGACTAGTACAGTGACAAGAAAGAAAAGTACAGCTACACGGGGCATCCCCCGGCTCTGACCTCTGGCACTACCTCTGGGCACCCGCACCACGCTGCGGTCCTGACGCGCTCCCCGAAGGTGGCGCCTCACCTGAAACACGGTGGAAACACGCAGGGAATGAGTCTCAGAACAAGACTCAGTAGGGATCACTCGAACCCTACCTCAAAAACGAGAAACCACTACTCTAGCGGTAGGAAAGTACCTCGGAAAGGAAAGCCCTGTACTCTACAGAACTAGACCCTACGGCACGCCAACCGACACACGTGCCACGGTACGAGAAGACCGAAACTCAACGGTCGAACCGTCAAAACCCGAAGGTCGGAAACACACGACTGACAGTCTAACACTCCGTACTCGACAGGAGTACCACCCACTAGAAGCACAGCCGGTAGCGTCCCCTGACGTCTTACACCGCACCGCAGGTGAACCGCCTGACGTGGTAGGTCCTACCCGAGGCGCAAACACCGTACAAGTAACCACAAACAAGTAACTAGCTGGGGTCACGCCCGTCGACGTGGGTCCAACCGCCCCCAACCACGTGTGCACACACAGACCTTGCGTCACTAGGTCTGGTCCTCTGACCGGTTTTCCCCCGTAGCCGGACTCTGGCTACCGACGAGGGGCCTACGGTAACCGGTCCACAAACCGTCTCGAAAGGTGGGTGCCCGTACACCACTCCCAGGTGAGACCAGCACCTCGTACTGGTGGGCTACGACTAGTGGAGGGTCACCGAAGGAGTAGACTCTCGAGTCAACGGAAAACAACGTCCGAAACCGACAACGTGTGGGAATCACCCCACGCACCAGCCCCGTCGCACGGTGACCACGGTCGGAAAAGAAACAGACACACGGCCCACGGTCAAACGCCTGACCGAGGCAAACGGGACTTCCGGACACCAAAGACACGGTCACGGAACTCCACGGGGTGCCCGGGACGCACACACGGCCCAAGGGGAACACCCAACAACGAACCAAATCGCGCTAGGGCCACCTAGCGCGACAGGGCATGTCGCGCTAGGGTCCCCTAGCGCAACAAGGGTTGTCGCGCTATGGCCCCATAGCGCGACACGGACCATCGCGCTAGGTAACCCTAGCGCGACAGGGACCATCGCGCTAGGTCCTCCTAGCGCGACAAGGACGATCGCGCTAGGGCCCCATAGCGCGACACGAACCGCCAAACTGTTCATCTTCTCCGATGAACGCGCTCGGTCGGGGCAGCGCGACCTCCAAGAACGCGCTACTGGAGTATAGCGCGTTCTCAGTCCGCGGCCGAAAACGGTAAGAACGCCCAAAATTCTAACCACGCCCCCATACCTCCATAGGAGAGGGGGAAAACAAAGGGGAAGACCCCTGGGGACCCCTAGCATGATTCTAGGCCCTCAAAACACGAATCCATGCATTGAATCCATAGATCGGGCGAGCTCTCCCCAAATCATGGAAAAACCCAAAAACGCTCAAATGATCCCCTCTCGGCCTCCCCGCGGCCTATAAATCACGGAAAAGAACGGCATGAGGCTAAGGAACGTCACCCTACCTCGATGGAGCGAATGCTCCGCCGAATCGATCACGAATCACGAAGAATGCTCGAAGCTTCACGAACTCCCCACGCTTCCCACGCTCGCCGCACGCCCACGAGATCGCCTCACCGTCGCCCACGCGTCCGCGCCGTCGCCCCGCCGCCGTCCGTAGCCGGAGAGGGGCTCGCAACGTCCGAATGGGAGAGAGGGAGAGAGAGGGGGGCTCACGGTCGCGAGAGAGAGGAGGAGGAAGAAGAAAGAGAAAAGGGAAAGAAAAAGAAAAAGGAATTAGGGCTTTATAGAAAATCCGAATTTTCGGAAAAATACCGAAAAATAGAAAAATACATTTCTGGAATCCTCGGAACGCACCGATCGCAACGGTACCACTCGTGCCCGGGTGAACGGCCCAGTTAACCCGCAGCGAGCGTCCGAAGGAAAAGCCGAAACACACACCGGGAATCGGAAAACACACGCGGAAAAGCCGCGGAACGCCTCCGGGCCTCCGAAACGACTCCGGATCGCGCCGATCCGAACACGAAAGATGTCCGAAACGAAATTTCGGACACAACAGAGCCAGACGCTCCGAAAACCAGATCCGGGACCCACGAAGAAGGATCCGAAGGGTCCGGGATATTACAGCCCTCCCCCCTTAAGGAATTTCGTCCTCGAAATTGAGAACAACCAACGGGGAAAGAAGAGGAAGACTCACTCAAACAGATACGGGAACTGCTGACGCATCTCGTCCTCACGTTCCCACGAAGCCTCACCACCAGAGTGTCGTTGCCACACGACCTTTACCAAGGGAATGACCTTGTTCCGCAGGCGCTGCTCTCGCCTATCCTCCACGCGGATCGGAAACTCTGGGAGAGAAAGATCTGGAGTCACCTCAGGCCAAATAGAAAACTCGAGCACATGAGAGTCATCGGGCATATACTTCCGCAACATCGAGACGTGGAACACGTCATGCACCGACGCCAACTCAGGAGGTAACTGCAACCGGTAAGCAACCTCACCGATGCGTTCAACAATCGCGAAAGGACCAATGTAGCGGGGACTCAGCTTCCCACGCCGTCCAAAACGCATCACCCCCTTCATCGGAGAAACTCTCAAGAACACATGATCGCCCACGGCGAACTCGAGGGGCTGCCTCCTACGGTCAGCATAGCTCTTCTGCCGACTCTGGGCCGCCAACATGTTCTGACGAACCAGGTGCACAACGTCCACACATTGCTGCACCAACTCCGGTCCCGTCAAAACACGCTCACCCACCTCAAACCAATCAAGTGGAGTCCGACAAGGACGCCCATACAATGCCTCATAAGGAGCCATGCCGATGCTCGAATGATAGCTGTTGTTATAGGCAAACTCCACCAACGGTAGGTGATGAATCCAACTCCCCTGCCACTCCAGGCAGCAGGATCTCAGCATGTCCTCCAAAGTCTGAATGGTCCTCTCAGACTGACCATCTGACTGAGGATGATATGCCGAGCTAAATGCCAACTCCGTGCCAAGAGCTCGCTGGAAACTCCTCCAGAATCCAGAAGTGAAGCGCGGATCCCGATCCGACACGATCGAAATGGGAACCCCATGCAACGGAACGATCCGCTCTACATAAAGACGAGCCAACTTAGGCACGCTCCAGCTGACCTTGACCGGTAGCAACCGCGTCACCTTCGTCAGCCGATCCACCAGTAACCAAATACTGTCCTGCCCACTCGGGGTCCTTGGCAACCCCACCACAAAATCTGTGGTCACATGGTCCCACTTCCAAGCAGGAACATCCAAGGGCTGGAGAGTACCTCCTGGTCGCTGATGCTCCGCCTTCACCTGCTGACAGATCAGGCACCTGGCCACAAATTCGGCGACATCTCTCTTCATGCCAGGCCACCAAAACTGCCTCCGCAAGTTCCGATACATCTTCGTCGCACCCGGGTGTACAGTGTACCTGCTCTCATGAGCCTCGCGTAACACCGCACGACGAACCTGCTCCTCCGCTGGGACGTACAACCTGCCACGAAACCTCGCAGCACCGTCCTCGCCGAGCTCCACATCAGCCATCGCAAGAATCCGGGGCAACTCAGGGTCCGCATGCTGAGCCTCTGTCACCTGACGACGGATAGCAGGAGTGACAGTCAGACTCGCAAGCACTGCCAACCCTGGCTCCTGGGGAATCTTGAGCCTGAAAGATACCTCGGGCACTTGTTCCCAGAGCCTCCACTTCCTCAACATCAAGGTACTGACCGCCACCTTCCGACTCAAGGCATCGGCAACGACATTCATCCTGCCCGGCTGATAAGACAGGGTGAAGTCATAGTCCTTCATGAACTCCATCCAACGCCTCTGTCTGAGGTTCAGATCTCTCTGCGAGAACACATACCTCAAACTTTGATGGTCAGTGAACACCTCGAACTTCTCGCCGTACAGATAATGCCTCCAGATCTTCAGCGCGAAGATCACTGCTGCCAACTCAAGATCATGGGTAGGGTAGTTCTCCTCATGGGGCTTTAACTGCCGAGATGCATAAACCACCACTCTACCATGCTGCATCAAAACAGCACCCAGTCCAACGCCGGAAGCATCTGTACACACCACAAAACCTCCCGATCTAGAAGGCAAAACCAACACCGGAGCCGAGGTGAGCAACCTCTTCAGTTCAGTGAAGCTCTGCTCACACTCCTCGGACCAAACGAAAGGCACATCCTTCCGCGTGAGCCTCGTCATCGGGGTCGCAATGCGGGAAAAATCCTGGATAAACCGACGATAATACCCCGCAAGCCCCAAGAAACTCCGGATCTCCGTCACCGACCTCGGCCTCGGCCATTGCATCACAGCCTCAACCTTGGCGGGATCCACGGAAATGCCATCACCAGAAATCACGTGCCCCAGAAAGTGCACATCGCTGAGCCAAAACTCGCACTTGCTGAGCTTCGCATACAACTGGTGATCTCGCAACGTCTGCAGCACCACACCCAAATGGTATGCGTGCTCCTCAGTAGACTGCGAATAAACAAGGATGTCATCCACGAAGATGACCACGAACTGGTCCAAATACGGATGAAACACCCTCTGCATCAAGTCCATGAAGGCTGCTGGGGCATTGGTGAGCCCAAACGGCATCACCAGAAACTCATAATGCCCGTACCTCGTACTGAACGCAGTCTTCTCCACATCGGACTCGCGAATTCTCAGCTGATAGTAACCGGACCGCAAATCAATCCGCGAGAACACCCGCGCAGACTGAAGTTGGTCGAACAAATCATCAATCCGCGGCAACGGATACTTGTTCTTAATGGTCACTTCATTCAGCTGCCGATAGTCAATGCATAGCCGCAGACTACCGTCCTTCTTCTTCACGAACAACACGGGCACACCCCAAGGGGAAAAGCTCGGACGAATGTACCCCTTGGCCAACAGTTCCTGCAACTGCGCCCTCAACTCCCTCAACTCAGCGGGGGCCATACGGTAGGGAGCCTTCGCCAAAGGTCCCGTACCAGGTACAACCTCGATCACGAAATCGATCTCCCGCTGGGGAGGTAATCCAGGCAACTCCTCAGGAAAAACATCGGGAAACTCGTACACCACCGCAATGTCCTCGACATTCGGCTCCATCCGGTCAGACACAACCACAGACGCGAGAAAACCCTGACAACCTGAATCAAGCAATCGACGGGCTCGAATAGCAGAGATAAGGAATCGAGAAGGGGTGGAACGGATACCTTGGAAATAGAAGGTCCTCTTGCTCGGATGCTGGAAGTAGACCCTCTTCATTCCACAATCCACCACCGCTCCATGAGTCTCGAGCCAATCCATGCCTAGAATCACGTCGTAATCCCGAAGCTGCAACGCATACAACCTGCCTGGCATACTCCGCCCATCGATCCACACCGGAATCTGGTCGAAGCAATACGGAGTGACCATAAAATCACCCGAAGGCAACTCCACTGCCAAATCACAAGACAACTGGGTCACCGGCTCCTCGACGCTCGACGCGAAATCCTCCGAAATAAACGAATGAGACGCGCCAGAATCAAATAAAACCCGAGCCGCACAACCCAAAATCTGAACGGTACCTTCCACGAGCTGCGACGCCACTGCCTCTGCCCTGGTCAAGTGCGTGATCTGGCCACGAGCTCTCTGCCTGCCTCCCACACTAGCTGACCTGGGTAGCGGCGGATACTGTCCCTGCTGCTGCTGCTGCTGCCTCTGCTGCTGGGGAACCTGCTGCTGCTGAGGAAACTGCTGCTGCGGCGGTCTCTGAGGACAGTCACGCGCCATGTGCCCTGGCTGGTCACACCGAAAACAGATGATCGGCGCCGTGCACTGCCTGCCTGGGTGGGTCCCACCACATCGTGGACAAGGTCCTCGCGATCCACCCACTGATCCCTGGCGCTGCAAAGGAATCGGCTGCTGTACACTGCCCGATGAAGCTTGCCCTTGATCCTTGTGCTTCTTCCGAAGACTCTTCTTCAAGAACTTCTTGATCTTCGAGCTAAAAGACGCAGATCCTGTCACTGAAGCTGCCGATGCCGGTACTCCTGAACCACCCGACGCATGCTGGAAGAAACCCTGCTGCTGGGTAGCCGACTGCTGGCTGCGACCTGACAAAGACTGTCCCTGGCTGATCGGTCCTCGAGTCCTCTGCATATCCATCTCCAAGGAAATCGCAACACGAGACGCTGTCTCTAGATCAGTGGCCCCATTCGCGATCAAATGGTGCCTCAGCTCCAACCTCAAGCCCTGCACAAACTGCGTGGTCCTCACCCTCTCATGCTCCATGATATGAGGTGCATACCGACCCAGCTCGACAAATCGGGCCCTATACTGCAACACGGACATGTCACCCTGCACCAGCTCCAGAAACTCCCGCATCCGCTGCGTAGCAACAACATCTGGACAGTACGTACGCTCGAAAGCACTGACAAAGTCATCCCACTCGACCTGCTCAAGTGGACGAAGCTGAAAGGACGTCTTCCACTCGGAAGACCACCACCTCCGAGCCGTACCCTGCAACTGGTTGTAGGCCAACGCCACTCTGTCCTCGGCAGTACTCTTCGCAGAACTGAACACCCGCTCCATCTCATCGAGCCAATCACGAGCCGCATCAGGGTCTGCCTGGCCGCTAAAGTAAGGTGGATGGAACTGCATGAAGTCCCTCACCGCTCGGCCTGGCCCACCCCTAGCTGACGAGCCCTCAACAGCCTCTCCGCCAAACTGCTGAGACATGAGATGGTACATGCCACGGAAGAAATCCTCGGCCCCCGGAGCCCTCGCAGCATCCGCGGCCTCGGTAGCTCCCGGAACTCTGCTATGCTCCTCCTGGTCCCTCTGGACCCCCTGCTGGATCTCCTGACCTCCAGCCGACTGCCCCTGCTGAGAGCGAGAACTCCTCCTCGGCGCCATCCTCGCTCCTGAAGCAAAAGACAGAAAACACGAAAACGGCAAGGTCAGAATAAAACACGCGGTGCCCAATGCCAGCGTCACATGTACATCATCGTTGTGGACTAGTGGACCAATACAATTACCTATGATTCTCATGTAATTCCACAACCGCGCTCTGATACCAGCTGTAACGACCCGAGAATCCGATTACCGGGAAGGCCCGATAACCCGAGACTCGTACCGCCACCCACGAGTCCGAAGACTCGGAAGGGTTAAAAGGATGGTGTGGAAATTACACAAGTATCACAAATAATTGCAGAAATTAAACAGTTATAATATTAAGCAGGAAATAAATTAACAATTTACATGGTCCCCAATAAAGAACAATAATAACAGCAGTCCACGACTAGTACAGTGACAAGAAAGAAAAGTACAGCTACACGGGGCATCCCCCGGCTCTGACCTCTGGCACTACCTCTGGGCACCCGCACCACGCTGCGGTCCTGACGCGCTCCCCGAAGGTGGCGCCTCACCTGAAACACGGTGGAAACACGCAGGGAATGAGTCTCAGAACAAGACTCAGTAGGGATCACTCGAACCCTACCTCAAAAACGAGAAACCACTACTCTAGCGGTAGGAAAGTACCTCGGAAAGGAAAGCCCTGTACTCTACAGAACTAGACCCTACGGCACGTCAACCGACACACGTGCCACGGTACGAGAAGACCGAAACTCAACGGTCGAACCGTCAAAACCCGAAGGTCGGAAACACACGACTGACAGTCTAACACTCCGTACTCGACAGGAGTACCACCCACTAGAAGCACAGCCGGTAGCGTCCCCTGACGTCTTACACCGCACCGCAGGTGAACCGCCTGACGTGGTAGGTCCTACCCGAGGCGCAAACACCGTACAAGTAACCACAAACAAGTAACTAGCTGGGGTCACGTCCGTCGACGTGGGTCCAACCGCCCCCAACCACGTGTGCACACACAGACCTTGCGTCACTAGGTCTGGTCCTCTGACCGGTTTTCCCCCGTAGCCGGACTCTGGCTACCGACGAGGGGCCTACGGTAACCGGTCCACAAACCGTCTCGAAAGGTGGGTGCCCGTACACCACTCCCAGGTGAGACCAGCACCTCGTACTGGTGGGCTACGACTAGTGGAGGGTCACCGAAGGAGTAGACTCTCGAGTCAACGGAAAACAACGTCCGAAACCGACAACGTGTGGGAATCACCCCACGCACCAGCCCCGTCGCACGGCGACCACGGTCGGAAAAGAAACAGACGCACGGCCCACGGTCAAACGCCTGACCGAGGCAAACGGGACTTCCGGACACCAAAGACACGGTCACGGAACTCCACGGGGTGCCCGGGACGCACACACGGCCCAAGGGGAACACCCAACAACGAACCAAATCGCGCTAGGGCCACCTAGCGCGACAGGGCATGTCGCGCTAGGGTCCCCTAGCGCAACAAGGGTTGTCGCGCTATGGCCCCATAGCGCGACACGGACCATCGCGCTAGGTAACCCTAGCGCGACAGGGACCATCGCGCTAGGTCCTCCTAGCGCGACAAGGACGATCGCGCTAGGGCCCCATAGCGCGACACGAACCGCCAAACTGTTCATCTTCTCCGATGAACGCGCTCGGTCGGGGCAGCGCGACCTCCAAGAACGCGCTACTGGAGTATAGCGCGTTCTCAGTCCGCGGCCGAAAACGGTAAGAACGCCCAAAATTCTAACCACGCCCCCATACCTCCATAGGAGAGGGGGAAAACAAAGGGGAAGACCCCTGGGGACCCCTAGCATGATTCTAGGCCCTCAAAACACGAATCCATGCATTGAATCCATAGATCGGGCGAGCTCTCCCCAAATCATGGAAAAACCCAAAAACGCTCAAATGATCCCCTCTCGGCCTCCCCGCGGCCTATAAATCACGGAAAAGAACGGCATGAGGCTAAGGAACGTCACCCTACCTCGATGGAGCGAATGCTCCGCCGAATCGATCACGAATCACGAAGAATGCTCGAAGCTTCACGAACTCCCCACGCTTCCCACGCTCGCCGCACGCCCACGAGATCGCCTCACCGTCGCCCACGCGTCCGCGCCGTCGCCCTGCCGCCGTCCGTAGCCGGAGAGGGGCTCGCAACGTCCGAATGGGAGAGAGGGAGAGAGAGGGGGGCTCACGGTCGCGAGAGAGAGGAGGAGGAAGAAGAAAGAGAAAAGGGAAAGAAAAAGAAAAAGGAATTAGGGCTTTATAGAAAATCCGAATTTTCAGAAAAATACCGAAAAATAGAAAAATACATTTCTGGAATCCTCGGAACGCACCGATCGCAACGGTACCACTCGTGCCCGGGTGAACGGCCCAGTTAACCCGCAGCGAGCGTCCGAAGGAAAAGCCGAAACACACACCTGGAATCGGAAAACACACGCGGAAAAGCCGCGGAACGCCTCCGGGCCTCCGAAACGACTCCGGATCGCGCCGATCCGAACACGAAAGATGTCCGAAACGAAATTTCGGACACAACAGAGCCGGACGCTCCGAAAACCAGATCCGGGACCCACGAAGAAGGATCCGAAGGGTCCGGGATATTACAGGCAGAGAGAGGGGGAGAGTGAGAGGGGCACCGGACCACCTCCGGTGCCTATTGTACATCACATGGGTTGTAGAGAGAGAGAAGAGGGAGAGAAAGAGAGAGATAGAGGGGGGAGCGAGAGAGAATACGAGAGAGAGAGAGAGGGAGTGGGGCACAAGAGAGTATCTCCCCCTTTGGTGTCGGCTGCACCCCACTAGGACCACAGAGTATAGGGGGAGGGAAAGTGCTAGAGGGAGTGAGCACTAGAGGGGGTCTTCCCTTCGGGCATTGGCCGCACCTCACTGGGTTCACAGAGAGAGAGAGAGAGAGAGAGAGAGGAGAGAGAGAGAGAGGGGTAGAGTGAGCGAGAGAGAGAGGGGGGGAGAATGAGAGTGTGTGTGTGAGAGAGTGGGGCACTGGAGGGGGCTCCCTCTCCGACACTGGCCGCATCCCACTAGGGTCGTAGAGAGAGTGAGAGAGGGGGGGAGAGAGAAAGAGAGAGGGGAAGAGAGAGAGAGCGAGAGAGTGAGAGAGAGAGGCAGTGAGGCACCGAAGGGGGTCTCCCCCTCAGGCATCGGCTGCACCACACTGGGGTGGTAGAGAGAGGGGGGAGAGCGAACAAGAGAGAGGGGGAGAGTGAGTGAGAGAGAGAGAGAGAGTGTGTGTGAGAGGGAGTGGGGCACCGGAGGGGGTCTCCCCCTCCGACGTCGGCCTCACCCCATTGGGGTCAGAGGGAGAGAGACAGAGAGGGGGACATCGAGAGCGAGTGTCATCCTCCCCTTTACCATAACTATTTTCTCTCCTCCTCCTCACCTACTTCGCGGTGGTGTCCGGTTTTGTCTATGACATCATCGTGAAGCCGTTGGGGATCAAGAGCACCTGAGATAGCGCCACTAGCGTCGTCCGCCTAGTCGTGTTCCTCCCTGGCCATTGTTGTGTCTCCCATGGGAAAAGAAAGAGAGAGATTGCCCAGAGAGGGAGAGAGAGAATCGAAGGGTAAAATTGAGAATACACGGGATTAACGAGATGAGAAAGAAATATTCTAAAATATTTTTGTCCGATGAATGATAACCCGAAGGGTTTTTTTTAAGATTTTGAAGATTTTATGAGTTTTTTATTAAATAGATAGATTAGGAAGGTTTTTAAAATTTTTAAAAATTTTAGAGACTTAAAATAAAAAATTTCGAAATAAAAAGTACTTCTTTGTGAATATACTTTTGTCCGAAGGCACTTTTTTGAGAAGTTCTTCGGAAAATTACGCAAACGCACCCGAATCGAAGGATGGCTGAGAAATCGAAACGGCTACATTCTATTCTTTTACCCAAATCAGCCGTTGGTTTCACAAACTGGGGTTCCCCCCTCCGCCGCTCCTCTCCCTCCCAAGTTCCCACTCCTGCCGGAAAACCCTCAAACACAATCTAGATTTTATAAGGGTTTCTCCATCACCCGCTCTGACCCAGGGGAGCTCTCCTCCGCCTTCCCCTGCCGGTCCTCCCTCCCTTTGCGTCCATGGCGGCCGCCTCGGCCGCCCTCAAGGAGTACCTCAAGAAGTACGAGACGGGAGGCCAGGACCAGCAGAAGAAGAAGAAGAAGAAACACGCAGCCAAGCCCGCCGCCGCCGCCGGGGGCGTCCTCATCGTCGACGAGGATCCCGTCTGGGCGAAGCCGGTGGTCCCCGAGGCAGAAGAAGAGGAGTCCGAAGGTACTCGTCGGAGTCCCTTAACCTAGCCATTGTTTTTCGCTCTTCGTTTGTCGCGATTTCGATCTCAAGATGTGGGGATTTTGCCTTTGATCTTTGCCTACTTCGTCAGGTGAGGAGGCGCCGGTGGTTGACGAGGACGTAGAGGTGAAGCGCCTGAGGAGACTGGAAGAGCTCCGGTCCCGGAAGCCTTACCACGCGATCTCTGAAGATGGGAGCGGTTGGGTCTCCGTCTCCGACGCACCCAAGCCTTCTGGTTCCTCTGCAGAGGGGCCGGATTTGTCCCCTCCGCGCCAGAGGCGCTCCCGTTTGGATACGCCGTCACCCGGCCGCGACGCTACCGGAAGTGGTGATTTGTCTCCTCCGCGGCAGCGGCGGCGGCACTATGACTCCCCGTCGCCGGAGCCGGCGGTTAAGCCTTCGACTTCCGGTAGCAAAGGTGCGCCTGATATGTCCCCACCTCGGAGGAGGGAGCCGGGCAAGGACATCTCGCCTCCAAGAAGAAGAAGCAGCAAGGACCTATCAGATGGCCTCTCCCCACCGAGGAGAAGCAAGAATGATTTGGTGGAGGGCCTATCTCCACCGAGGAGACGAAGGAAGTACTCGCCAGAGGATCTTTCTCCACCAAGAAGGGGAAGTATGGTCTCGCCGGGGGACCTATCTCTACCAAGGAAAGGAAGAAAAGGATCACCGGAGGGTCTATCGCCACCAAGGAGAGGAAGAAAGGACTCGCCGGAGGATCTATATCCCCCGAGGAGAGGAAGGAAAGGCTCGCTAGAGGATCTATCTCCACCAAGGAGAGGCAGAAAGGGCTCATCCGAGGATCTACCTCCACCGAGGAGAGAGAGAACGAGCTTGCCTTGGGACCTATCCTCTCCCAGGCGGGCTCGACAACATCTTCTGGAGGCTAATAAGCAACGTGAGCCAGCAGAAGGGGACGTGTCTCCACCAAGGAGAAGCAAAAGGAATTCTGCTGAGGGTCTCTCTCCACCTAGACGTAGCCACAATTTGCCAGATGCCGATCTGTCTCTTCCAAGAGAAAGCAGGAAGAAAAACCTCTCAGCAGAAGAGGAGCGGAGGTCTGGGTTGTTTACAGGACGGGAAATCAAGGAAGAAATTCAGAGGAAGAAGAAAGAGGAGATTTCAAGGTAACTGCTTACGTTACCAGACCTGCTAAAAGTATAATAGGTTGTTTCCTTGTCCTATCTAATTGAAATTTGCTTCAATTGTTTGCGTCAATTGTACATTCCATCAGCCTCACTTTGTAGGTGTAGTACATATAGAGTAAAATATATTTCTTTCTTGCCTCATAAGCAGACGTGTGCATGTAGGTTTGCTGCATTGGATCCAGCTTTAAGTGGGAGAGGTGCAGAACCTGTTTATCGCGATAAAGAAGGTGATGGAAATAAAAGAAAAGCAACTTACAGTGTGCAGTTCCCTCTTCTTCAAAATGAGGAAAAAAATAAGGGGGGGAGAGCATTTATCAAAGTGCTGTTCTGTTAGTTACAGCACTGTTTCTGAGCTTTTCTTTGTATTCACTTATGTTGCCTCAGGAAAACGCATATCAAAAGAAGAATTGTTAAAAATGCAAAAGCAAGAAGAAAAACCCAAGGTACTTGTCATCCATTTTTTACTTTCATATTCAGAGCTTGTATGTGGCTTTGGCATAATTTTGTCTCTAATGCTCTTCATCTGGACTTAAGCATGTTTAGGGTATGGGAAACTTAATAAAAATTGAGGAACCTCATTTTTATATTCATTGAGTTACTCTCTTAATCTCTTAGGAGGCTTGTCTTGCTAAAATGAGTGAAAATAGTTGACATACCAATTTTCTCATTTGATTGAACATGAGCGTGTGACAAGACTGTCAGTAAGAAGATTTTCTTACTATACAGCATGACCATTCAGCAATTCAATGAATGTAAAACTTACATAAACAAGATTTAGTCTGAAAGAGAATGCTACATCTTTATTTGATAGCCTACTGCATCAAGTTTAAAGATCCTACGTTATCAAAGGCGCCTTAAGTGCTCGCCTAGGCAATGAGGTGAGGCGAGGCAGGCACCCATAACTCGCCTTGCTTCGGCTTAGGCTCGCCTAGGCGAGTCTGCTGTGGCCACAGGCGCCTTTGGGTCAAAGCCAACTTGGGCTGCCCAGCTCACTTTGACTATAATATCCCTAAAAAAAAAATGGTAATGCAAGGCCAAGTCAAAGGTAGATCAGGCGCTACACACTCCCTTAACAACTAGCAAATGCGCATATATAAATTTAGTTATTTTTGATATCTAAATTTTATTGAGTTATTAGGTGTCCATATTTTATGTGAATTTGATAGTTTCTTAGTTTATTCTCACATCTGAATTGATGAACATATTAATCTTATTGTTTTTATTTATATGCTGTTGACATTTTTAATTATATATCTATATATCTGACTTATATAATATATTTAAAAAATATCACCTCAAATGCCTAGGCCATTGCCTGGGTGTTTGAGGCTAAGACGACCCCTTGATCACCTCAGGTGCCTCTCGCCTCTGACTACATAGCCAAGAACATAAAAACAAAAGATATTTCTATATTTTGGCATTTTTGGAGATTTTACAATACCTTTGTGCAAAGCTCTTAAATCTCTTCTTGTCCTACCGAATAATTATACTGAGTCTTCTGACTTAGTAGGTTTATATCAGCATAAACATTAATCATTTATATTGCAGAAATCAGACATGTACCATGTAAATAACTTGCTATTTATAATGTAGCAATCTTCATATTTTTTAAGGATAAATGATGACATGTGTGTATGCATGCATACATACATACTTATACACTTCTGAATATCTAAGCATAAGCATTATCATCACCATAATTCATAAGCCTTAAAAAAGAAATAGAACGTGGATCATCATCATCACAATTCATAATTCCTTAGTAAGTAGGGGGTAGACCTGGTTGGTAAGCACCAGTCACTGGAGAAATGGGATCTAGTCCCGTAGCTGCCTCCATCTCTGACTGAACCCTGTTTTGACTATGCCTCTTCAATGCCTACTCAACATGCCATTGATGACTACGCTTTCCCGTGAAAAGAATGGAACATGAGGCATAAGACATAAAGGTCTCACTTTTGATGCTATTGAGCATTTACAATATATACCTTAACTTGTCTATGATGCCATTGTCAGATACGTCATCCATTTTTTTTTTTGATGACCGGGAGAAACCCATGCCTGTCACCAACCTCAACGTGTAGCCGCTTTGGATCTACGGACCCTACTGCTTGCACATTATGGAGTCTGCTAGCTGGGGTAAGGGGTAGGCTTAAAACCCCCTATATATCATCCATGTTATTAACAAGTGTTTACACGCGGAAAATTAATTCTAATATCCAGGTGTTGGATAAATATACATATATTTTACTAATTGATTAGCATGCATATTATTAATTTTGCGAGTTTTGTTTATCAGATGATTTAGGGTTCGTGTACTGGATTTTTCCCCTTCGATCGTGGTCGGTGTTTATTTACATCGGCATAAAGTTCGAATACGTTTGATTAACTGTCAAAGAAATCCTTGAACCTCTATAATATCCGTTGTGATATTGTGAGTTTTGATCAAAAGGATCACCCATTAGGAATACACATTTGCAGAAGAGAATTGAATATTTCATTCTTTGAGTTCATGATACATGACACATGAAACCCTGATAATATGATCGGGTCATTTGATTTACATTTGGTCTTGAATCCACTATTGGGTTTACATTCGGTCATGATCCGACTCTTTGATTTACTTTTTCTCTACAATCGGACTCTCAGATTTAATATATAGTCATGATTAGGCTATTGGATTATGTTTCCTATTAAAGTTGGGTCATCGGATTTGTTTCGAGTCATGATCAGATCGTTGGATTTGAATTGCATCACGACCGAATTGTTGGATCGCCAATATGATCACTATCGGACCGTCGGATTGACTTCCGGTCAAGACCAGACCTTTGGATTTACTCCAGGTCAAGATCCCGTTAGATTTAAACTTGGTCAAGCTCCGACCGTTGGATTAGCTCCGTGGCACAATCTAACTGTTAGATTTAAATTTGGTTAAGATCCAACCATCGGATTAGCTCCGTGTCACGATTTAATCGTTAGATTTAAATTTGGCTAAGATCCTACCATCGAATTAGCTCTGTGTCACGATCTAACCGTTAGATTTAAATTTGGTTAAGATTCGACTGTTGGATTAACCCATGGTCATGATCACTCTTTTGATTGTGATCGGGTTATATTTATACTTTATGACCCTTTTTGGATACTTGTGCAATTTTTTATCCTTCCTAGGTATTTATGTAATTTTTATCCTTTTTTGGGTATTTATACAATTTTAAAAAACTGCAAGGTATATTTGCAATTTTTGAACATGGCAGGGTTTTCCTCTAATATTTAGACTTTGCAACTTTTTTCCCCATGATTTGTAGACTTTGCAGGGTTTTTTCGATAATTTTCAGGCATGATGGGTTTTCCCCATAATTTTCAGACTTTATAGGGTTTTTCTCACAAATTTTTGACATGAGAGGGTTTTTCCCACAATTTTCAGAAATGATAGGGTTTTCCTTTAATTTTCAGACTTTATAGGGCCTTTCCCACAATTTTCTGATATGAGAGGATTTTTCCCATAATTTTCAGACCTTGTATGATATTTTCTGCAATTGTGTCAATATTTCTGTAATTTTCTGTAATTTTCTGGATAGTTACACAAAATCCTGAAAATTCAGAGTACATGTGTATTTTTTATATCCTCCAGGGACTTTCTTGCAATTTTCTGCAGGTACAAAATTTTTATGATTTTTTATGATTTTTCTGATTTTTCACGAATATCTGTATTTTTTACATAATTCTTACAAAATTACTAATTGTTTTCCCAAAGTAGGGGTATTTATGCAATAACGATTGCATACCATTCAGGGTTTGCCGACCCGTCCGACCCGGCCGACCCGGTCTCTGCGCGGGACGGGTCGGGTCGGGCGGGTCGCACTGCGACCCGGTCTGCCCCGGTGCCTCTCCCACCTCCGGCGCCCCCCGCCCCCTCCTGTTGCGGCCCTCCGACGCCTCTCCCACCTCCGGCGCCCCCCCGCCCCCCTCCTGCTGCGGCTCCCCACCGCCCCCCTCCTGCTGCGCCCCCCCACCCCCTCTCCCACCTCCGGCGCCCCCCGCCCCCTCCTGCTGCGGCCCCCCACCGGCCCCCTCTCCCACCTCCGGCGGCCACCACCGCCCCCCCACCTCTCCCACCTCCCCCTACCCCTCCTGCTGCGCCCCCCCACCGCCCCCCTCTCCCACCTCCGGCGGCCACCACCGCCCCCCCACCTCTCCCCCCTCCCCCACCGCCCCCCAACCTCCGGCGGCCCCACCACCGAGATCGCTCCCCCCCGCCCCCCCCGCCCCCTCCCTCTCCCACCTCCTGCGGCCCCCCCACCACCCCCTCTCGCACCTCCGGCGCCCCCCCGCCCCCTCCTGCTGTGGCCCCCCACCGCCCCCCTCTCCCACCTCCGGCGGCCACCACCGCCCACCCCACCTCTCCCACGGTCCAACCTCCCCCTCCCCCTCCTGCTGCGGCCCCCCACCGCCGCCCTCTCCCACCTCCGGCGGCCACCACCGTCCCCCCACCTCTCCCACGGTCCCACCTCCCCCTCCCCCTCCTGCTGCGGCCCCCCACCGCCCCCCTCTCCCACCTCCGGCGGCCACCACCGCCCCCCCACCTCTCCCACGGTCCCACCTCCCCCTCCGGCTGCGGCCCCCCATCGCCTCCTGCTGCGGCCCCCCACCGCCCCCCTCTCCCACCTCCGGCGCCCCGACCCGCCCCGACCCGCTCGTACCGAGCCGGGTCCCGCCTCGCACCGCACCGGTACGTGGCGAGACGCACGGGACAGAGCGGGTCGGTCCGTCCCGTCCACGACCCACGGCCCGTGCGACTCGGCGCCCGCCTGGGTCGGGTCGGGTCGTGCGGGTCAGTGCGGGTCGGGGCGGGACGGCAAACCCTGATACCATTTCAACGGGACTTTGCAAGATCAAACGAATCAAATCACACAATTTCTTGGGGGTTAGGCGAACCAGGTCTTATCCCAAGTCTTCAAATGTTCTTGGAGTTCTTGAGAGGATGGGTTCTCCTCGTAACTCCTTTGAACTTATGTCTTGTTGGATCCTCTATGTGAAAAATGAGCTCCTCCTCCTTTTATACGTGGTTAACCCGGGGGATTGCAGATGTGCATTTAATGCATTGGGGAGATGAAGAGACTTGGGGGAGGTTTCCCCAATTAACTTGGGCGCGTATGGAGTTGAACCGGGGGAGGTTTCCCCAGTTAACATGGGCGCAAATGGAGATGAACCGGGAGAGGTTCCCTCGGTTAACATGCAGAGGTAAGTTCACCTCCGAAGATTGGAGGGGGTTTCCACGGTTAGGGAAGATAAGTTCACCCCCTCCTTCATTCATTGTATTTTTTAAATGGCCAATAGAGGGTTTCTCTTGGATGGAAGTGAATTGGGGGAGGTTCCCCCGATTAGGCATGAGGGTGGAGGTGGTACCCGGGGGAGGTTCCCCCGGTTTAAGACAAGAAGTGGAGATAATCCGGGGAGGTTCCCCCGGTTCAAGTTCGCAGCGCAAGGAGGAGAAACCGGGGGGACTTCCTCTAGTCCAGTTGGCAGTGTAGAGGAGGTAACCAGGGGGAGTTCCCCTGGTCTGAGCCGGCCGCGAACAGGAGGTAAACCAAGGCCTTCCTCTGGTTAAGTGGGGCCCAGTCAGAGGAAGTAAATCGGGGGAGGTTCTTTCGGTTAAGCTGGTTTAGGGCAGAGGAGGAAACTGGGGTAGGTTCCTCTGCTCCAGGTTGGCAGTGCAGTAGGGAGAACCGGGAGGAGTTGGCATTAAATGGGTAACTGGGGGAGGTACCCCTGGTTTGCATTTGGAGGATGAACCGGGGGAGGTCCCCCCCGGTTTGCACTTCTCATATATATATATAATTTATTTATTTATTTTTCTTTAGAAATTTTTGGGTTCAACGACAAGATTCTTAATGGTTATATTCATAGTATTATATGGTGGCATAGGAGGTGGCCACTGAAGGGTGATAGATTTTGGTGGCTCATCCTTTATGTCACGCTGTGCCCTATTTGGGGAAAAGGAAATAGGAGAATTTTGAGAAGGGAGTGATGGTCCCAGAGAGAATTAGGGATATTGTTGAAACATGGTGAGAGAGTGGGCTAAATTCCTTTGTAATATAGACACTCGCAATTCTTCATTTTTAGGCCTGCTGAGGGGCTAGGTTGGGGGTTACATCTTCTGAATGTCCATTTTTGTACAGGAATGTTTTTAGAGCATACCTTTTACACTTGTCAATCCCTCTTTTTTAATTTATATATTCGGTGGTACCAACCACTTTCAAAAGTTATGTGGTGTTGCATTTAGGGTCAATTTTGTAGAAAATTTTATTTAACGTGATTTTTTTGTTTTTTACTCCCTAAAAACGTTCAAAATTAGGAAAATGCCCCCCTAATTGTTCTATTTAATTAAAAGTCCCCAAAATCTTCTTCGTTCCATGAAAATGCCCCTGCCTTCAATTTTCTCTACGGTATTTAACCTAATTACAGTTAAGTTTAACTCGATGCGATGAAATGGCAAAAAAAACCTAACCCCCACCCAGAGAGAGAGAGAGAGAGAAGCCTCCCCCACTAGTGCCTTCCCTTATTGCCGGAATCCTGGGGAGAAACCCCCCCCCAAATGGTGCCCTCCCTTACCGCTGGAATCCCCTCTCTCTCTCTCACTCGTTACAGCTCTCTCCAACTCACTTCAAAATGGTTCCCTCCCTGTAGCCAACCAAGAGACCATCTATCGCTCCAAGCTCCATGACATCAATATCCCAAGCCACCTACTGCTACACCCCTATTGTTTCTCGAACATCTAGGCCTCCTCCCACCAGACGTGCTTCATCCACGGCTTCACCGGCGACATCTACGCCTACGCCTAGGTAGAGCTGACGACTCACCGGGTGGCTGCCGCATTGCACCAGCTCAATGTTTGGCAGGGAACGTCCTCATGGTGCTGCTGCCCAACTCGCCCGAGTCCGTGCTCGCCTTCCTTGGGGCGCCGTCACTATCACTACCAACCCTTTCTACACTCCCATTGAGATCCACAAGCAGGCCAATGCGGCGGGGCTGAGACTGGTCATGACGTAGTTCGTCTAGGTCGAGAAGGTCCGCGTGTTGCTGGAGGATGATGGGGTGGCGATCGTGTGCACCGGCTCGACCACTCCAGAGGGGTGCCTCCATTTCCGGCGTCGGCACCCCACCTAGTGGGGTGGGGGCGGAGAGAGAGAGAGAGATGCTCCTGGCCTTCCCTCCACAGACGCCAGCCACCCATCTCCCAAAGTAGTCATCCTCCCAAGCTTCGGGATCGGTCACATCGCACAAATCATCCTGGTCACCTCTGAGATATCGGAAGGAATGACGTTGGCTCGCCACCCTGCTTTTGACCTTCCACCCATGGATGTTGGCAACCCGTCACGGCACGTAGCCATCGTTCTGAGCCCCGGGATTGTCCACATCGCACAACTCGACCCGATCGCCCCTAAGATGTCGGAGGGAATGGCATTGCCCCTCCACCCCTGCTCTTGTTGCTCCTCCTATTGATGCCGGTGACCTGACGCCACATGTAGCCATCCTCCTGGTCCTTGGGGATGGCCACATCACACAACTCGGCCTAGTCGCCCCTGGCAGGTCAGAGGAAGTGACTCCGGCATGGCACCCTGCTCCTGGTGTTCCTGTCGTGGTTGCCGGCAACCTAGTGCCACACGTAGCCATCCCCATGAGCTCTGGGCATCGGCAGGTTGGGTTTAGTATAAAGAGACAGGCTGGATAGGGTGTGGGGGAGCTGAGAGAGAAGGGAGGGGGCGTCGGCGGCTAGGCTGGGGTTTAAGGAGGCACTGGTGGGCTGAGGGTGGAGGGGGCGCTGGGTTGGGCGGGGGTGGGGTAGCTGAGAGAGAAGGGAGGGAGCACCAACGAGTGTGCTGGGGTGGGGTAGCTGAGAGAGAAGGGAGGGAGCACCAACGAGTGTGCTGGGGGTGGAGGCAGACAGGGGACCAGAGGGGGGCTTCCCCCGCCAGCATTGGCGGAAGGGAGGGGGGGAGAGAGAGAGTTGAGGAGGGTAAAATTGGAAAGAAAAAGTTAACAATAGTGAAGAGATGGAATATTCTTGAAAATTGGATGGTATATTCCATTTTTCAGACAACCATTAATTCGAGGGGTTTTTACTAAGAGTTGGACGATTTTGGGGGCTTTTGACTAAATAAATAGATTAGGAGGTTTTTTTTTCTAATTTCAATTTTTTGGGGGGCTAAAAGCTAAAAATTATTTAAATTGAATTGGATTTGGACCAGCCTATCTCAGGCAAATTCAGCACCAATGGAATTGTTTTTTTTAATGATTTGGGGCAAAGCCTGCAAGAAGAAGGAGATGGGAGGAGTGGGTATAAAAAACATTAGAGACTTCAACCTGGCAATATTATGTAAGTGGTTGTGGGTGGCTACAAGCCATTAGCAGCAGTACTATGGGAGGGCCAGAGTGTGGGATCTGATACCATCCTCTCAGCATAATATTTCCCCCATTTGGAAAGGCATTTTGCAGTTCAAGAACGTCATTATCACTAGCACCCGAGTCTGGTCGGGGGGTGGACGGAAGTGTTCGTTTTGGAAGGATAGGTGGTGTGGTGATCATACTCTTGAGACCACTTTTCGTTGCTCTTTGCCATATCATCTGCACCTTCGGCAGTGGTCGACAGTGGTATCCCAAGTTTTTTGGCACAAAGCTTGAGGGGGTGGGGGGTTTGGACACCATCCTTTAGGAGGAACCTCAAGTTGGAGGAGCTAGTGGGACTATTTCATCTCTTGGACTACACCTTTGAGCCCAGCAAAAGTGATTAGTGGTGGTGGAGATAAGAGAAAGATGGTTGCTTTTCAGTCAGGTCGGCATACAATTTAATCTCAGATGGAGGCATGTGTCATTGTTTTGGTCTGCAAATCTGGAACACAAGAAGTCCCCTTAAAGCGAAACTTCTTTCTTTGGAGGATCTCTCATGGTAGGCTGCCGACTTGTGACGACTCGCTCTTTTCCTCACAAACGTCAACACCCATTTTTATTTGTGTGGGCTAGAGGAGGAGACGATGGACCACCTTTTCACAGGTTGCTTCTTTTCACAAGAGGTATGGTCAATAGGTTACCCGTAGGGGCCGGGTTGCTACCAATTCTTATGACACTGTGCAGCAACTCAGAGAGGATTGGAATAGAAAATGGTGGCTTAAGGGGGATAGACTCATCTAGTGGCTAATCCTCCATGCCACCCTGTGGGCCTTGTGGGAAGAAAGGAATAACAGAAGATTCAGGAAGGAAACAAAGAATCACGATAAGTGGTTTCTTTCATTTGTGAGAGGGTGAGATAGTGGGCGTGCTATTGCTGTAATGTGGAATCACAAAACTCATCTTTTTTTGTTTTATTGGGGGGGGGGGGGTAGTAGATATCGCACTACCTTGATGTGAAGTGTTTTGTATAGGGATTGTTTGGGCATACACTCATATATTTGTAGGCTTCTTCTTTTCATTTCAATACAATAGTGGTACTGTCCAGTATCCACCTTCAAAAAAAGAAAAAGGATTAAATGGGTTGGGGTTTTCCTCTGAAATTTACATTGGAAGCGGTCACTTCAAATCTGAATCAGCCGTTAGATCGGAGACGGTCAATTCTGCAAACCATGATGCTCTTATTTACAGAATGGTGTATTTTGTTTTATTATTGTGCCTTGGTGATTTAACATCCCATAAAAAACTAACACGAACACCTGCTTCAGGGGAAAAAAGAATGACTATCTGTGTTGACATCTTAGTAAAAGCCTTCGGTAAGTGCATGAATCGGATTGTAAAGATGTAATAACCTGAACCCTGCAATTTTGAACTTCGTTACCTCGCTGTCAATCATAGCCGGTAGATCTTCAAAATGCATGAGTTATCTGTAAATATCAGAGGCAATTGATCTTCAAAATGTACTAGTTATCTGTGGACATTAAAAATGATATTAGCTCTCCAGCATTAGTCACCATTTAAAGTCAACTTTCTTATTTTTTAAATGCTTTCTTGGATGAATTTTTCCACAAAGAAGCTACTAGAGCTTGTTTATAATCCTCCTCTGAGATTTGGCAAACTATAATCGTGTATTATCTTCCCCGTATCCCATTACGTGTCTTGTTTAGTATATCACAGTTTTGAACATATTATGTATTGGAGTTTATATCACTAATGAACCAGACGTGGGGATAACACAATCAAATATTCTTGGAGCTGATCAGAAAGTTTATGCTTAAGGTCGTCTGCACTGAGATCTAAGAACAAGAATTATACATTTCATTTCATTCTTCTTGTTCTTTGCTGTTAGCTATGCTTACTTTTCAAATGAATGCTTAAGAATGTTGTCTTCGAATATAGATGTAAACACAAAATTGGCAGCTTTTGTCTAATGTCAGAACCGGATTGGGATTGAGATGGCAGATATATGATTATTTTTGTACATTGTTTTTGCCATTAAGTTCATTCCATAACTTAAAAGTGTTGTTGCACCTCTTTCTTTAATGTTGACCTAATTTGTAATTGTCAACTTATATTGTATTTCCTTCTTCTTTAGGAAAAGAAGTTGGAATGGGGTAAAGGTCTGGCGCAGAAGCGGGAAGCTGAGGCGAGGGTATCAGAGTTAGAATTAGAGAAGGAGAAGCCGTTTGCCAGATCCAGGTAAAGAATCCTTCCCCTTGGGAAATGTCTTATCTGTTGTTTGCTGAAACTCCTTTTCTGTCTGTTCCTTTGTGGGTTAATATTCTCAATCTTTTTCATTTATTGACAAGCATAGCCTGAATGTTAACTTTTGCTTGTTGCGGACGATCTTAATTAGTGATAAAATATCATTTAAAGGCAGATGAGGTTAGCAAAAAGGAATGATATGTTTGCACTAAAAGTTCCTTGGGAAAATATGAATCGAATGATGAACTATGTAATAAATATCTTAAAGGGTAATAGAGTATAATTTTTTGAGTAGTCAGAGAGTTTAACCATATATGCATTTGGCTAGATGCAACATTAGACGAGATTAACATTTGGGACCCTTTTAGAGTGTGGCTCCTAGGAGGGTTTGGCTCGGGGTCTCGGTTGGTAACCGAAGGTCATGAGTTCAATTCTCCTTGGGGGTATAAGGATGAACCGAGGTGGGTTTGACCTTCGAGCTCTCTTCGACACTCCACAACTCAGTTTGCACACAATTGCGGCTGGGGTGGGGGTCAAGTTTGTGGGAAGCGGAGGTGAGTTTGACCTCGAACCCCTCCCCTCAAAAAAATAAATAAAAACATTTAGGACCCTTTTAATGGACTAGTTAGGATTGAGGTGGAAATCTCTTCAACGGAATCAAGTAAAATAGGAGTCTGCTATGTTTATTGATCAGTCGTGTATCAGGATGAAGGCAAAGATTCAAGGAAAGCAACATGTGGGGCCCCTTTCGAGAATAGCTTGTGCTTTGTTCTGATGTGGGGTTTTTTTTTTGAAAGTGGGTAGTACCATTATTGTATTAAATGAAAAAAGGGATGTACAAGTATAAACAATAAGCTCTCAAAAAATCCCTGTACAAAAGGTTACACCAAGACAGTGTGGCACTCAACTAACCCCCCAGCGAAACAAAAAGTTGGGAGTTGAGGGAATTCACATAAAAAGTAACTTCACCCATTTCCTCACTCTATCACAAATGGAAGAAACCATAGACTCCTTAGCTCTAGCCTCGCTCCTGAAAATCCTATTGTTCAGTTCTCCCCATAGAGACCAAAGGGTGGCATGCAAGATCAGCCATCAACCACACTAATGCTATCCTCTCTCTATTCGGCCACCTTCTACCCCAAAGTTGAATGATGTAAAGTATCTCTCTCTGCCAACCGATGGCACAACCGGTTTTGGTAGCAAGTCCTTCCCACACTGCCTGTGAGTAGGAACAACTTACAAATAGGTAGTCTAGAGATTCGTCCTCATGTCCACATAAACAACAAGTTGGCTGGATGTTCGAAATGAATTGGAGCAGCATGTCTCGGGTCGGTAATCTTCCATGGGAGATCCTCCAAGTGAGAGTCTTCACCTTTAGCGGACTCCTCGGCCTCCAAACCTGAGGGGCGAGACTGTGACGCACCCCATTGTCCGAGATAATGGTGTAGGCCGACCTAACTGAGAAGGCCCCCTCCTTCCCCCACCTTCAGGTTCCATGCATCTTCCCAATCGGGGTTTTGGGTGTAGTCGAGGAGGAGTAAAAGGGCATGGAGCTACTCCATCTCGAAGGTTGTGAGGTCCCTCTTAAAGGTCGGCGCCTAGGTGCCTACTGAAAACTCGGCGTCGAAAGCCTTGGAGATTGACCCTAACGGGTCAGCCGAAACAGTGAAGAGGCTTGGGAAAGAAACCTCCAAAGTGAAGTCGTCACACCATCTGTCCTTCTGAAAAAGACACTGATCGCCTTTCCCAAGTTGGACCTGCACATCGAAAAAGATAACATCCCTACAAGTTAAAATGCCACGCCAAAGGGGTGACGTCTGGTACTGAGCTGGTGAAGCCAAATCCCAAACTCTCTTCATGCCATAGTATCTCTGCCTAATAGTCTGTGCTTACAACCCATCATCTCCCGCCCCCAACTTCCATATCCACTTGCACAAGAGAGTCAGATTAAAATCTCTAACATCCTTGATCCCCATACCCCCACTTCCTTGTTAGCTGCCACCCTTCCCCATTTGATATCATGCTAACCCCTGCATTTCCCCCCACTCCCATGCCAAATGAATCTCCTTTGAATGAACTCAATCTTCTTTACCATAGACTTTGGGATCCGAAACACAGAGAGGAAATAGATAGGTAAGCTATCCAAAACTGATTTGCATAGCATTAATCTGCCTCCATAAGAAAACTGTCTAGCCTTCCAACCAACCAACCTAGACTCATATCTCTAAATAAAGGAAGCCAATCTGCACACTAAAAAGCACCTGGGTTAAGAGGGAGTCCCAAATAAGAGATAGGGAAATTCCCTAACTGACAACCCAAAATGCAAGCCGCCCTCTTATTTGGGATATCTTTCATGTTAACCCCAAAATCAACATACTCTTGTTGAAGTTAACTTTCAGACCAGTGACCTTTTCTTGTAGCTCCAGCAAAAGTCTAGCCTTGTAAAACTGCTGCTCATCCTCTGCCAGAAACAAGATAGTATCATCAGCATACTGCAAGTGAGTGACAGAAAGCCCTTTTCTCCCAATCTAGAATCCCTTGATCAGACTCGAGTCCTCGGCTCTTAGGTATACCCTATTAAGAACATGAGCCACAAGCACAAAGAGGAGAGGTTATATAGGACCTTCTTGTCGGAGCCCCCTCCTACTGTAGAAGTAAGAAGTCGGCTTTACATTGACTTGGACAACAAAGGAAGTAGAGGAAATATAAGCCTGGACCCAGCCAATCCATTTCTCCCCAAAACTCATCTTCTCTAACACGTGAAATAAGCATAGCCAATTTACCCTATCATAAGTCTTCTCAAAATCTAGTTTCAGTACCACCTCTTTCTTCCTATAGGTCTTTATAACAAATATGCACTCATCGGCCACTAAGAAATTGATCCGAATGTGTCTCCCCTTGACGAAGGCTCCCTGGTAACAACTGACCACCCTATCCATCACACTAACAACCCTCCGTGCCAGCAACTTGGTGATGATCTTATAGGTGCCATTCAATAGACTAATAGGCCTGAAGTCCCGAAAATTTTGGGCCCCTGGTTTCTTGGGGATAAGGACTGTGAGGGTTTTATTGAAGCCCCCCAAGTGAGCCCTCCCCTCCTGCCATAAGGTCAGCCTTGATAACACCCTAACACTTTTGGAAGAAGGCCAAAGGGAAGCTATCCAGCCCAAGAGCTATGTCCCTTGCAAGAGAGAAAATTGTCTGGTGAATCTCCTCCTTTGTAAAGCACTGTGAGATAGCTTCCCTCTCCTCAGGAGAAAGGTGAGGAAGGAGATCATACGCAATCCTTAGCCTAAAATGGTCTTCCTCTAAGAACAGCTTGGAGTAGAAGTCCTTGGCCAAACCCCTGATCTGCTCATCTGAAGAAACAGAGTGCTCACCCATCTGGATGCACATGATGGTGTTAACTCTCCTCCTCCCTGAAGCAATGCGCTGGAAGTAAGCAATATTTTTTGTCCCCACTGTTTGGTCCATTTGTCACTCGAACTCTGTCTCCAGTAGATCTCCTCCTTATAAAGGATCTCATCAAATTGCCCCTTAAGAGAATCCTCTGTGCTTTGGGGTCCGTACACCCCGGTGAAGTCCTAAGAGAAACCATCCCTCACATAAACGAAGTGGAGGGAAATGGCCCACCTACTCACCTGTCTATCCATCACCACCTCTACAACCTCATAAGGATTCTAAAGGATTATGATCCCCCCCCCCCCCCCCTCGACCTACCTTTTGTCGGGGGCACAACTCCCATAACCCCCTCATAAGGGATTCACCATCCCCTTCACATTTGGTCTCTTGGATATAAATAATATCCACCTTCCTTCTCTTAATTAGCTCCTTCACGACCCTCTTCTTCTCCTCTCCCCCTAACCCCTTTACATTCCATGATACCATCCTCATGAAGACAAAGGGTTAGGTCTCTCCTCCCCTCCCATCCCGGTTGATGTTGGAATCAAGTCTGTGTCCCAGCTCTGGTGGGGAGGACCGGCTCCGGGGTCTATCGTTTGCTTGCCAGAGGTCATGTCGCAGTTGCAACTGTTGTTGGTACTTGCAGGGAAGTGGAAGGGTAAGGAGCGGGCGTCATCTCCAAGCAGACGGGGGTTGTGCCGTCTTGCTCCGCCTCTGGTTGCCCAGGCTCGGGGGTCATCTGAGGACAGCCATATGTTCTCATCTAGGATTGCCATGCCTGAGGCAGTCCCCTTAGCTTCTGCAGGCCAGGCGTCGGAGGATATGCAACTAGCCTGTCTCTTGACACCGATAGAGCCCCCACCGCTCTTTGAATCCCCCCTCCAAGGCAGGGCGAGAGGAGGTGACGACTGTCGATGGCCATACGCCGCCGGCCGAGGAGAGGATGCCGTCGGGAAGGTCTGCTTCGACTGGACTTTTGGCTGACAACATCGACATGCGGCAGGCGAAGTCGGGCGGGGAAGACGGAAGGAGTCGGGCCTTGAGGACCCAATAAACACGGCCTTACCGATAGCGGGTAAGTTCTAGGTCGCGTAAGCGAACCCGGGTCTGCTACTCGATGGGCCCAACTTCGTTGGGCCCGAAACATAGCAGCCCACATCACTAACCCCTCGGGAAAGATCACAACCCAGTAACGAAGAAGGACCCATTGGGCCCATCACGAGGGTCGAGGAGGAAGGGTTTGGTTTGCCAGAGCATTTCGAATTTGAAACTCCCGCCAAGTGAGGAGGCCGTACATCTCCTACCTCCGGACCCCCAGGGCGATGTCCTAACTCTGCCGGCTGCAGAGAAATCTAGACAAGAAACTGCTCGACGTCCACATCGGTGATGACAACTTCCGACACCGCTCTCGGACTGTTGACACAGAGGACCGCTTCCATGACATTGATGTCCCCCACCAGTAGCACCCTAACGGAACCAGCACGACCACCCCAAATCTGTTGGAGAGTAGAGTCCAATCTCATCTCACAACACTAGCGGTACTCTGGAGAAGCGAACTGTGACTCACCAACCTCCAGGATCCTTGTGGTTCCCCTTTGGAGACCCCATTTCGCCACCATGATGAGGACACCATCAGCCAGTAGGAAGTCGACTTTCGCTGTTTCCTTCGCCGCCATCGCATTGGGGCCAACCACCACGAACCCCCCTCTCTACATCTGGAGGACCACCCACTTCTCTGTCGGATCTCCAATGCCCTCCAACATACACTTCACTAGCTCCTCCGATAGCCTACCCTCGACCAGTGACACCCACATGCACCTAGCAAGCCAGTCGAGGTGTACCTACAGGAGGTCGGCCGGCCAGGGAGTCACCTCGATACAACCCCGTCTGGTTTTCCAAGTGCCTCCTGCGGAGGGGCACCTGAGGGCGTCCGCGTATGATCTGGGGGGCACTGGTGCCCGCCAACCCTTGTCGCCCCTCTGACAGCCTCCGGGAGCTTACAAGCTCTCCAGAGATGCCCTATTGCGCCACACTGGAAACAACGCTAGGGGGCACGGGGCCAATGCTCACCGGCCATCCCCTCCCGGAGCCTCGACACCCCATCCCAAATGAAAACCACAGTGCTTCTCTCTCTAGAAATGTCTAGAGAGAGACGGAAGTTGTTCTTTAAAACAAGGTATTTTGTTTGTGATTTCAACTCATTTTTTAGGGTTAGATGTCTATGTTTTCTAAGAATGAATGTGGGCTCTTCTGGGTGTATGGAACAGAAATTTCTTTCATGATTTTGTTATATGTTGGGGAAGTTGTTTCTCTGACTTTGGGTACAATCCCTGATAAGGTGCTTGGTTGCTACTTTTTACCTATCTTTTTTCTTAAAATAAAAGATAGGAATAAAGTCCTCACACAAACCCGTTTGGCAAGAACTCCCCTATTTTTTAGGAAAGGATCACATCCTTCGATAACTTCCCCAAGAAAAAAGACAAGCCAAGACCTGTTTTTTTTTATTTTTCCTCGAACAATACGTCTTCCTCTCTATCCTTCAATGGGCATCTTATTCTCCAGCCGTGTCGACGCACCCTGGCATTCCATCCCTGACATCCTGCGTTGCGTCTGCTCGCCCCCCCCCCCCAAACCGCTGGCTTGTTGGTCTGCCCTTGCCTTCCCCTCACTGCTACTGCCCCCTGCACCCCCTCCATGCTGCTGCTACGTACTGCTCCCCACTTGATAGCTTTTTGCAGTGCTGCTAAAGGCTTCAAGGGCAGCTTATGCCTGCTTAACACTTAGTTGCCATTGCTGCCATTGTGGAGGATCCAGTCCATGTGGTGAGAGACAAGTCCATGCCCAGGTGCTGTGAAGGAGCAGGCTACTTGGCATACCCCTCAAACATACGAGAGACCTCCATGGCATTCTGGTTGGAGAAGGCAGCCTCTGGGCCTAGCCTGAAAAGCCCCAGCCACTGGCTAGGACAGATGAGCTGTCTGTGTCATTTCTTTAATTGAAGGATGTCTTCCATCGAGTTATACATTTGAAAGTTCAATGAGAGAAAGTATTATTAAAAAAAGGTTTACCAAACAGATTTAAGCAGTTTTTAAAAATTATGTTTACTTTGCCAAACATAGAGTACTTCATTTATAACACTTTTAAAAATTAAGTTAAAAAAGTGAGATGAAACAAAATTTGAGAGAAAAAAATACTTCCAAATGTCTATAAACTTTGAGGACATTTGTTGCATACTTCTCAGGTTGCTCAAGAGATGTTTCGTGATTGATGAACAATTTTTAGGCTACTGGACAAAATATGGGTTCCTCTACGATAATTTAGAACTGATGCTTTAAAAGGAAAAGAGAGAGAGGACGGATGTTACTTTTTGTGGGCATGGTGCATGAACGAATGTTTTGTTGCAACAACCACCATTACTAAGGTTGCTTAGAATAGTGTGGATGCAGGGCTGACATGTGCCATGGGTGGTGGCAGGGTGACATTTTATTGGGATTCTCAGGGTGGGGGTGGGGAGGGGTGCCATAAGAAAAGTGTTGACAAATATGCCGGAATTTTGTAGGTTTGGAGTTTACAACTATGGAGAACTTCATGTAGAAAGTAGAGATGCTTTGAAGATAAACTTTGGCGCAGGATGGGACCAGTCTTGGGTTTTCACTTAAGAGTATGTTCTAAATTGAAAAACATAGCACAATTAAGAAATAAATATTTGCCATTTGATTTTGGGTTGAACAAGTTTCCTTCCTCGTTTCATCTACGTTGGATTTGCTTTTCTCAAGGAAAGTGATGACTTTGGGTTTGTTTGTCTGTACTTTCTTCCATTAGCTATTCACGATTTTGGGCCTGCCTGTAGGGATGACCCAGAGCTTGATAAAATGCTCAGAGAGAGGCCCAGATGGGGTGATCCAATGGCACACTTGGTCAAGGTAAGTTCATTCCTTGCCTAGAAGTTAGACCACTTGCAGTATCATTTACTTGCTTGCATAGAAGTTAAACTACTTGCAGTATCATTTCCTTGCTTGCCTGGAGGTTAGACCATTGGCAGTGTGCTGACATTTGCAATTTCATTTTGATGCAGAAAAAGCAATTAGAACCAGTTCTTGAAGACTTTGGTGCTGATGAGAAGATGAAAGAGTCAGGATTTATAATTCCACAGACCGTTCCAATTCATAGCTGGATAAAGAGAGGAATAGATGCTCCTCCAAATCGTTATGGTATTCGACCTGGTCGTCATTGGGATGGAGTTGATCGTAGTAATGGTTCGTCCTACTTCCACCAATGGATGCCTTAAAAATCTTCACACCTAGATTATCTATATGCTTTATTTCTCTAACTGACCATTAATCAACCTCATTTACTTTGCATATGAACTAGGGATTGGTTTTGTACCGTTTCTTTTTACCGCACGACCATTTTTTGCAATCTGAACCTGGTCACAAGACCTCTTGGATGTATAGAAATTTCTCAAATGTAAATTATCAGTTTGCATCTGTATTTTTCTATGGACCTCATGGTTTCATAGTGTACCTCACTATCTTCTGTGAATATCTTTCAATCTGTTTTTCTATTAATTTTTCTTTTTCAGCTTTGCTCCTAAGGAGTGAAATCATGTTAGTTTTCATCTTTTCGTCTTCAGTCATAAGTTTCTGTTTCTCATTATTATTGGCAGTGCACGGTGACTATGGCTATTCTACTTTCATCGTCCCCTGCTCTGCCCATCATGATGGTGATCTTACTTTCGGTTCAGCTTTTAAAGTTTGTGTAGATTTGAGAAACCCAAACACTTAAGATTAATGGTGTTGAACTGACGTTATTGCCGAGAGGAAAAAACCCTATAATAATGTGTAGTGAATGGGGATGCCACCTTCATAAATATACCAAATTCTCATCTGGGCTAGTTCACAATAGGAATTTCACCATTAGATTTATCCATGTTTAAAGATCCTACTACTACATGTCAGGAAGTCCCTTTGGCCTTCGCAGTTAGGCTGTTACGGGCTGAAATTTTCACAAAAATATTTCTCAACTTTTGAAAATGTCAAAATTCCATTATTTTGTGTTTCCTATAATGGTTTCTCAGCTGTAGCTGTAGTCCTTGGAACACAGTATGTCAAATTTCTCCACTTGGAGCAGTACTAATGTCTTCTATGAGCCTCAAATAAAATACTTTCCGCTTCTGTTGAGCCCGATCTCTGAGAAACTTCTGCATATCATATAGCGAATTCTTTATAGTTTTTTTTTTGAGAGGCAATCTTTTAACACATTCAGTAGTTGTTAGACTTGGGTTTGTAATCTTATTCTCTCTCTCTCTCTGTTCCCCGCCCAACTCTTATGTTTTAATATATATATATATATACCCTTCTGTTTGTGGGATTGGGGGATGAGTAGTATTTCACGTAACAAGTGGATGGGCATGTTGGTGCTGTGTTACTCTATAAGATGATCCTTTGTTAAGAGTATGCTGTGCCAATAATGTGCTGCTTGTTTGGCCTGTATAGGGTACGAGAAGGAAATGTTCAAGCGACACAACGAGAGAAGAGCAACCGAAGCAGAATCTTATCTCTGGTCCGTATCTGACATGTGAGAACGTGAAAGGAGAATATGTTCGTCTACTTGGCGATGCTTGCTGGCACACAGAATCGCGAGTTACATAAGCTCGTACACCGTTGATTTGCAAAAGAAACAAACATCTAGGGGATTGCTGGTTTCGTGCTTGCTTCGTGTGAGGAATGATAAGTACGCATCAACCGAATGGTGGGGGGAGCACTTGGACCTATGCACTTCTTGCGAAGGCTTATTATCAGCTCACATGTTAAGAAAGAAACACTGTAGCAGAGAGAGAGAGATTTGCTTCCCATCGACAGCAAGTCTGCTTGCTGGTGGGCACATGCTGCTCATCTGAGCCTCTGCAAACAGCTGTGGAATTTATAGCTGTAAATGTACCGCAGTTGTTTTGTGCTTCCAACGGCTTGGGCACCAGTGCCCTTGACACATGGATTCTTCGGTTGGGCGTATCAACGATCCTCATTTGCGGAGGCTTGAGGGGCTGTTTCGGTGTAATTCATGGAAAATGTGAACGATGTTATCTTGGTACTTAAAAAGTTCTTGTAAACCCACGTATCATTTGCCCTTCTTGTTTATAGAGACTCGTTTTGGAAGTCTGTCGTGATCCTAAACCTGAGTTTATGGAAGGGCGTCTCCACCGCCAGTCTGTTTGTAAAAAAATTGCATTTATAGGAAAGTTTTGAGTTTACAATAACTTCGAGCGAGGTGGTGGTATACTTTGTTTTTAACCACCCAAGCTAATGTTAATTGTGTTTATGGTGAATTCAAAGTTCTTCTGTGCCTTTCCATCATCTAAACGGCGGGCATTATCAGAATGATGTGTTTATATAAATGAATCAGGGTTATCTCATTAGTATTCATATTTGTACCCGTTCTATGTGTACGTGTATGTATTCTAAAATGTTGATGTAGATGTGATCTTTGGCTTTCGAAAATGAAGCCCTACGAGGATCAAAATTTGGGCAGAAAGTTTCTAGGCTTTCTTCTACGCAAACCTACAAGTTACAATAATGTTTGCTTCCAACAATTTTAGGTTGGACTGCTTTGAAATCCAACCATAGTTCAAATCCGACACGTTCGGGTAGAGAGAATTTATCGTGTTGGACTGAGTTCGAAGGAGTAATATGTTGGCCTTCCCCAGAAACAACTGGGGGATTAGTTATTAATCGATTCTAACTGCAGAATCCTAAATTGAGTCTAAGCCATGATGATCGTGGCCACGAGACTATCGTCATAAGATGAATCCTTTAATAAGGACATTTTAAAAAATAAAATTGGTCGACCACAGTTCAATAGAGATTTAACATAAAAATGACCAATACAGTAACTTCATGGCTCATGTCGTTGTGATTAGAATGGAGTTCATTGAATCAAAATTTGAATTGGGCCGAATGCACTCGTCTGACACACCACTTCCACCGTATCCACAGTTCGTTTCTTGTCATTTGTTATTTGTTTATTGTATCATACCTTCGTTAAACTTTTGGCCACTGTTGATGGACAACAATGATCGTTAATTTGCTATATTTTGCAACTTCTCGTAAGCCCTCGTGTCATTTGTTATTTATTACATCGTACTAGATAACTTACTTTCGTCCATGTTTTCTGCCT
Organism: Amorphophallus konjac; assembly: GCA_022559845.1. Taxonomy (NCBI): domain Eukaryota; kingdom Viridiplantae; phylum Streptophyta; class Magnoliopsida; order Alismatales; family Araceae; genus Amorphophallus; species Amorphophallus konjac. The sequence continues at coordinate 166,218,326 of CM040129.1, read as the reverse complement.
GTGAAAAGAAACACCAAAGATGTTGTTTAAGAAATATTTTTTAAAAAAATATGAAGAAGTTTACCTAATTTCTAGTGTGTTTACTAAATAACTTAGTATTAACCGGAGTAAATCATAAAAACTCGTGAAAACATCTTAATTACACAAGAAATAAGATGCCTGTGGCATATGCTTACTACTCACACTTAAAAAAAGTTGAAACCTAGTCAAATGTACAGAGTAAGCAACTTTTCCATTTTTCCTATGTAAACATAGGGTAATAAGACATAAAAGGGCACCAATATACTGCACTTAGATCTGTTGCAGATTACCAATATCCGTCCTTCCACACTAAATTTCAGGAACTAAAATTTGATCCGGTCACCGTACAGCATTACAATAGCATATATTCTAAGAGTTTGTATGCATGTAATTATTCAAATACAAAAAGTCACTCTTTAACCCATCTCTGTTGAAATCTAGAAGACTGATGATGTTGATGACACTAAAATAACTCTGTAGTTATTTGACTCCTATGAATAGACCGATTTATAGATAAATTTGCTCGTTTTATTTATTTTTTCAAATCCACCTAACTTTCATGGTCATTTTATTAAACATCCTAGAATAATGGGAGTGGGTCCTACATATTTTGAAGGCTTCTTAAAAGATTAATCTCTATTATGAGCTTTATATCTATTTCAAGTAGACTTCCAGGCAAGTCTCATAATAATACAAGAAATTATCGAGACTTTGAATGATGATTGCGTGTGAAGTAACTTCTCGAAGAATAACACAGGAGTGAGGTATGGAACTCAAGCTACTGGGGCTATTATCCGTGAAAAAAAAGTAGGCCATTCCCTCTTGTGAAGATTGACAACATACATAAATCAACATAATTAAATATACGGATTTTTTGCATATATACCTTCACAAAGTTTGATTTTGTCAGATATATATTTCATCGGAACATATTATCATGAATATCCTCGAAATATGAATAATATCACGATTATGCCCTCGCCGTAACTCCCGTGTGTTTAACCCGAGTTAAGTGTGAGTTAAAGAGTAAGATTTATATATATACCCTTATAAAATTTGATCTTATCAAATATACCTTAGATCTGACTACAGTAGATGACATATTTCACGAAATATTCTCCTCCGTCGACGACAATAAACTAAAGGGATATAACTGTAATATTTTTATCTAAATGAAGGATATTCGTGATAATATACTCAGATGAGGGGTATATTTGATAAAACTAAATTTTACGAGAGTATATATACAAAAAAATCCCTTAAATATACCTTTGTATTCCATTGTGATTATATCTATGCCCCTAATTTTCAAGGATTGTTAAAAAAAGCTTCTAAGCATGTCCAAATAACAGTGGTCATACCCTCACTGTGACTTTCGTATTTAGTTAACGTGAGTACAATTTTAAGCGCTACAGTGATGTAACTTTGATCTTATAGGCGGATATATGATCATTGATGATAAGATTGGGCTAGTCTTAGAGGTACGTTTGATTTTTTGAATTCAATGACGTCTGCTGTAGCATCTTTTAGGATTATTCCTTTGAAATTGACAGGATAAGAATCAAGAGTATATAATTACAATCAACTTGCACATATTCAAGTGTATTTCTGACATTTTGTAAAACATTAATTGGAAGCATAAATATAACTATGAAAGGTTGCATGAATATTCTTATAAAAAATCCGTATCTATTTTGTAATGAAGAAGAGTGTAAATGCTAAGATATACTTTTTTACGGTGATAAGTAGGAAGTCTGATGTATCCGAGCATGCAACAAAAAAGTTTTTAAGTTAAACTTAGATTTCCATCTAAAGTAGATGATATTATATTAGTTAGACCGCTGCTCAATAATTTCATTAATTAGTTTTGTATTTGACGTGATGATTTGATACTATAGTTTTGTAATTAATTATTTTAGCTTTATGTTTCATTAATTAGTTTTACGGTGATAAGTAGGCAGTCTGATGTATCCGTGCATGTAACAAAAAAGTTACATGTTAAACTTAGATTTCCATGTAAAGTAGATGATATTATATTAGTTAGACCGCTGCTCAATAATTTCACTAATTCGTTTTATATTTGACGTGACGACATAATTTAGGTAAAATAATGATGCATACTTGAGGTAAAAATACAGATATTATCAAAAGGCATTATGAGATACTTTGAGTGCTATATGTATATATAGGGAAATTACGCTTAGCATTTTATCAGGCGAAAACATTAATATAAATTGCTTGAACAAGGGAGTTTGTTATATTTTCTTCTTCCCCAGAATCACGCGTTGATTACACACCGAGTGGGGTTCAACAGCTGTGCCTGCCCCATTTTGTACAGAAAAGCTAAGATTTATGTTTTGATTGTTTGAGAACAAAAAATAAATGAAAACTTGATTTTGTAACACCAGATCACAACATACATACAGAAATGTTACAGTGCCACATTTGATACTATTTTGTTGTCCCATCCTTTTCCTATTGTCTAATTTGAAAATCAAAAAATAGAACAAGTAGACTTAAAATTGGCTCTCCAAAGTTGGGAGCATCGAACTTATATTATTTATCTCAGTCATTCAATCTCATGATCAGACGATCAAGGTGAGAATGACCCCCCCAAAAAATGGTACATAGTGTTACACCATGACATTTCTCCATATTTTATGTTTTAACACACACACAGATTTAACAAAAGTACCCTCTTTTATTGTTTGAATACTAGACCCATTACATCAGGAGAGTGTTTTTGATATTTTTGGGGTGTTACAAAGGTGTCACTTTTTAAAGCACGAAACCATTTTCCAACATAAAATTTATAGCTTCAAATAAAACCTGGCTGTATTGTCTCTGTCGTCCACATTTTGCCGTGAAGAAATGTGTTATAAAACTCTCTTGTTTATTTTAAAAAAGGTGAGCTATGATTACACCTTCTAATGGTATTTGGCAAAAGGTCCCTCAAGCATGCAGAGAGTCACCAGCCACCTCAAGTTGTTTTTTTTATCCCCTTAAATGTGTAACTAAATTTTCTCCCTCAAATTTAAGTTGGTGTGTAATTCTATCATCAGGACAGATGGAACCAACCAGACCTAGAGACCTGATAATAAGGATCTTGAACTCAAGGGGTCCGGCAGAAACCAAAGAACTCACTCACCTTGGCGATCAGCATCATACGAAAGACCAAATGATCAATGGCTTCGATCCTATTCATGTCTTTCTGGATAGCCGGCTACCCTCGCACCGTGTTAACCTGACGAGCAATGGCTTCAAGGACCAGGGGGCCATCTTGGCGATAGAAATACCTCATTCCACATCAGAATTAAATGGGAAAGGGAGAAACGAGAGATCGATATGAAAGGCCATACCCATGTCTCCAAAATACTAGAAATCTAAAAAAAAAAGAGCAGTCTATTTAAACGAGCCATGCTGCCACTTCAGTTAAGACGCCTCGAGAACTTGCATTTACTATACACATTATTAGTACCATGGCTTGCAATATTGTACAGCTAGCTACAGCTCATTGGAATAGAGACACTCGTCCACAAGCTGAAGCAGATTAGGATTCTCCAAGGCAGCCGCAACTCTCTCCTTATCATTCAGCTGCTTGTTAACTGCAGAAGACAAAGCCAGGCGTCAATTTGGTCCTTCCCAGTCCTTCGGGGGGCGAGGGGGGGTCAAGCTCCCCTAGTTGTTCCCATGTCCACCAGCCATCCTACTTGTGTCCTCAGGGTTTCTTTCCCCTTCTATTGCCTTCTTGGATTTTTACCGCATAACAGTTTCACGTTCAAACTATGAAGGCTCCATCACACTTTTCATTTCAACAAGGGGAAAAAATTATCTCATGAACTAAGATTGGATCCCAGACGGATCCAAGAGATATTGGAGCAGCATTTGTCGCCAGCTACCTATTATGACCTGGCATTGACAAGGTCATGCATTTCTGCAGTAATAACCTACACAAATACCAGCTAGTATGGCTAGTCAAACACGTCGATGAAAGCTATGACATAGTATCCAAAGCGAAAGTTAGTGGGTCAGCAAGTGGAAAACCGAAGACCCTCCCAAGATTTGAAGAGGAGCACCGGAGGAACCAAAAAAAAAAAAAAAGTCTCAAGAAAGGCCTGCGGTGTCTTTAAAATATTAATTTTCATTATGCTGGGGCGGTCATGAAAAGAAATTCAGGAACTAAGAAAACAATTTCAACAGAAAAAACTTACACCCTTTCTTTGACTGAAGTTTGCAATTACACCTTGATGCGTACATCTGGCATAAAATTCCTCTATTCAAATAAGCTGCCTGCCCCTAGAATATAGACAAATATGGATACCACCTATGTCTGGCAAAGGGTACATTACAGAAAACTTTAATATGGCACTTTCATCTCTTAAATGACACTGCTTAAAATTAAGCAGCATATATAAAGCATCTAAGAGATGGGAATACAGTAATCAAACCTCCCCACAAAAACATATAAATAAATGTCCTCTTCAGGGAGGAGAATCACTGTGGGTGGAGTAATAAATAAAAGGGAATTTTATATAAATACCCCTCATAAAACTTTATTTAAGTGCTATTTAAAATTGTAATAACATGCATACGTTCATTTTAGAGAGAGAGAGAGAGAGAATCATGACTACCCTTTTCAATGTCATGAATATCCCTCCTGTGGTACCACAGTTTGTCCCTTGGGTGACATCAAAAAAAGGGCAATTGTGATAGCTTTTTTTCCCCTCTAGAGGCAAATTTGGAAACACTCACGAATGGAATCTCCCAACAAGGGCCGCTTCCAAATGACCTCAGGTCACCTAGGTTTACATGAAAGTCCATGGACTATGCATTACGACAATTAGAGACAAGAAGAGGGCTTTGAAAAAAAGTTGGATGATCCATCTTTACATGGACTTACGGTGAAACTGAGGATAAAATCTGAATGAATTGAAGTGTGCATTTAAGGCTACTTCCTCAAAAAGTTGTGGTACTGAATTAATCATATAAGTATTACTCTATAATTACTTCGATGAGATCTTGGCTACATATTATCATCGTTGATAATCCATGCTTGCTAAGTACATGCCGGATAATCCAAGTATTCACTTATCTCATTAAACGAAAAACAGCCAAATTTTATGGACCAGTCACAATCAGCCTTCTTATTGTCAATCTTTGTTAGATGAATTTAAAAAGGAAAAATTACCTGTATATCCCTGAAACTTTAAATATTACCCATATACCCCTACCTTCATGGAATTTGCTCCAATATCCCTCAAATCCTTATTACGAACATATTGTGCCCCTATTGTCAATGGTCCCTCACGATGGTTAACCCTAGGTGGGTCAGCAGAGGGCAAATGACTAACCGACCCCTAACCTTAGTGATCTTCCCCTCAACCCCCTCTCTCTCAAGTGGCGGTGGCCCAACCTCCAACCCAGCCGCAGCGGCGACCTCCGGCAGCAACCTTCCACTCCTCTCTACACGGCAAAGTCCCATCCTCTCTCCCGCGATCACCCTCTCTCTGTCTCCCCATCTCCACCCTTTCTGCCTGCGTGTGTGTGTGCACAGAGGGAAGGTATTCCTCTAGGGCCAGCCCCTCTCCCCCTCCACTCTGCCCCGTCTCCCTTCTCTATCTCTCACTCTACCCCCTCCCCCCCTGCACCTCCAGCAGCCTCCCTCCCCCGTCCCTACGGCAGCTCCTCCGGTGGCATCCCGTGGCGCCCAGAGAGAGAGAGAGGGCCACCCCCTCACTGCCTCCCCATGTCCACCCTTTCTGCCTGTGTGTGTGTGTGCACAGAAGGGAGGATCCCCTCTAGGGCCACCCCCTCTCCCCCTCCACTCTGCCCCGTCTCCCTTCTCTATCTCTCACTATACCCCCTCTCCCGTGGCCCCCAGAGAGAGAGAGAGAGAGAGAGAGAGAGAGAGAGAGAGAGAGAGAGAGAGAGAACTGTCATTTCCTATGACCACTGTTAGGTGTGTTTTCATGGAATGTAATCTTAGGGATATGGCAGCTAGGGTTAGTAGATTTGCGAGATCATCATCATCATCATCATCATCAGAGCCTTATCCTAATTAATTGGGGTCGGCTACATGAATCATGTTCCGCCAAAGATTTCTATCAAGTGCAATATTCGTATTTAAACCCAAGAAACTAATGTCCTTCCTAATAACATCGCACCATCTCATTTTAGGCCTTCCCCGAGCTCTTTTACTAGCATCCACTAAGATTTGGTCACATCTTTTAACCGGTGCTGAGTTAGGGCGACGACACACATGTCCAAACCACCTGAGTCTATTTTCTCTCATTTTACTATCAATTGGAGCCATCCCTAAGTCCTTACGGATACGCTCATTCCTAATATTGTCTTTCTTAGTCTTGTCACACATCCATCTCAACATCCTCATCTCTGCTACACACATTTTGTGGATGTGTTCCTTTCGTACTGCCCAACACTCGGTACCATATAACAAAGCAGGTCTCACAACCGTTCTATAAAACCTCCCTTTGAGTTTCACAGGCATACGACGATCACAAAGGACACCTGATGCACTTCTCCATCTTAACCAGCCTGCCTTAATCCTATGTGTAACGTCATCATAAATCTCCCCATTCTCTTGTATGATAGACCCTAAGTATCGAAAGCTACTACTCTTCTGAATGTTATGTCCATCAATTAGAACCATGTCTTCCTGAACCACTCTCTCATTACTAAAATTACAGTGCATAAACTCTGACTTACTCCTACTAATTTTAAAACCTTTAGACACCAAGGCAAATCTCCAACGCTCTAACTTAGCATTTAGAGCATCAATACTCTCATCAATTAAAATAATATCATCTGCAAAAAGCATACACCAAGGGATATCCTCATACAATTGTTTAGTTACTTCATCCATAACTAAGGCAAAGAGATACGGACTTAGTGCAGAACTTTGATGCAAACCTAAAGAAACGGGAAATTCACCAGTCTCCCCAGCAATAGTTCGAACACTAGTAATAGCGCCGTCGTACATATCCTTAATCAAATCAACATATCCTTGAGAGATTCCTTTCTTTCTTAATGTCCACCAAATCAATTCTCTCGGTACTCGATCGTACGTCTTCTCTAAATCAAGAAAAACTATATACAAATCTTTTCTCATCTCTCTATACTTCTCCATTAACTGCCGTAGTAAGAAAATAGCTTCTGTAGTAGATCTATTTGGCATAAAACCAAACTGATTTTCCGATACAGTAGTCATACATCGGAGGCGTTTTTCAATTACTCTTTCCCAAAGTTTCATAGTATGACTCATAAGCTTAATTCCACGATAATTGTTACAACTTTGAATATCTCCTTTGTTTTTATAGAAAGGAACTACAACACTTTTTCTCCAAACTTCTGGCATTCTCCGTTCCTTTAAAATTTTATTAAAAAATTTAGTTAGCCACTGAATACCAATATCTCCTAGGCCTTTCCATACTTCAATAGGTAAGCCATCTAGTCCTAAGGCCTTACCCACTTTCATTTTTCTTAAAGCATCCTCCACTTCTGACATCTTGATACGCCTGAAATATTGATATTTATCAAATATTGTGGACTCTTGGGTACCTTCTAAAGATAAATCATTGACGGAATCTCCATTAAGTAACTTCTGAAAATAGCTATGCCACCTCCCTTTAATCTCAAGATCCTTAGTTAAAACCCTTTGATCTTCACCTTTGATGCACCGAACATGATCTAAATCTTTAGTTTTCATTTCTCGTAATTTAGCAAGTTTAAATATGTCCTTTTCACCTTCTCGGGTTCCTAATTTATTATATAAATCTTCAAATGCCTTTGATTTAGCTTCGCTAACTATTTTCTTAGCTCTCTTTTTAGCGATTTTATAGGCTTCTAGGGTTTGATCATTTGCGAGATATTGAGGTAAATTCCATAAAGATAAGAGTATCGGGGTAATATTTAAACTTTTCAAAGGTATACAAGTAATTTTTCCTAAAAAATGATGATTGATGTTGCCAATCACTGCCGAGAGGTCTTGGGTTAGGCAAAGCTAAAAGTTTATGATTTGATAATTTTACCTAAATATTTAGAGTACTCATTGTGTTTTCATAAATTAAAAAGAGCCGGAATTCTATATGCTGCCTAAATTATCAACAAATTTATTGCATACCAACTCCCTATAGTTGTCATGTACATTTTCACTCGATTTTTTTATGAATGAAAGCATTAATTTCATAGTAATAAAAAATAAGTTTTGAATAAAAATATTTATAAATCGACGAGTATATTCTAGGTTTTGTTGCACCCAGGACCACAATTCGCGAGGCTCACCCTCTTAATCAGCTCACTTCTAAGAGTAAGAAAGCAGAAGTGTGTGACAAGACTCCGTGCATGAGGATGGCATGCTTGTCAACAGAGTCACCTTGCCATTTGAAGAATCCATGATACATTGGCACTATGTTAGCAAAAGCAAAGATATGAGTTTGAAGGAATTAATCATCAGATAATCCTCAAACATCTGATACGCACCTGATTCTTCATTTGCGTGAGATCCAGGTGCAACATTGATGTCAACCTACACGGTTTGTCAACCGAGAATAAAATAGAATGTCAGAAATATATGCAACACATGGTTTGCACAGATAAAAAAGGATTATAGCAGCAAATTTGGCTCCAAAATGACTCTGAACTGGAACAAGAGAACCCAACATGTTGAAGCACCGGACAATCAATAACATGTGGCCCTCACATAGAAATCTTACCAGGTAATCTAGTACAAATTACATATTATACATTTGTGTCCTTCAGACAATGATTAAGATATTTGATCATTATAATCCAATGAGAGTGCATTTTTGGCAGATTTGGATAACAACAGATAAAATTAATCTAGAGAATGTGCACCCACCGCCAACACACAAGGAGATGGGGATGATACTAATTCACGTAGTTGACTAATTGTCATTTTGTTGGATAACAACACATAAAATTAACATAGAGAATGTGCACCCACCCCCAACACACAAGGAGATGGGGATGATACTGATTCACGTAGTTGACTAATTGTCGTAACAACAGATAAAATTAACATAGAGAATGTGCACCCACCCCCAACACACAAGGAGATGGGGATGATACTGATTAATGTAGTTGACTACTTGTCATTTTGAAGAAAAAAATCACCAATTGTACAGGGAAGGACCAGCACATCTGCAGCTACTAAAGTGTAAACAAATGATACATCTTTCCAACCACCACCAGGTGAAGTGGAAACTGAAGAACAGCCTGAATGATTATCCTTTCCATTTTTCAGTTGCAGTGATTATCCTTTTCTTCACTGATTTCTATTCACTTTTGCTTACTGTTAGTTCCCATTTTTACCATTCATAGATGTGGGTTGTAAACATATTGTCTTCTCCTTTTTCTGTTTCTTCTATTTTTTTCCCTGAAGACATACTCGATAATGGAAATACGTGGCATTTTATTCATGTGTAAAGAAAATAAAATTCTCATAATCTCCTATATTCTCTTGTTTGGATATTGCCACCCCCGATCTATTGCTTAGCTGGCACCAAGTCAATGTAACACTTTATCATCTTGATTTTTTGAATCTCAAGTGAAGGATGTACCTCTATTATACGGTGTGCTCTTGTTTTTCACTTGTATGCTGCTTGCATGAAGTCAGGTAAGGCATGAACAAACTGCTTAGAAAATGCCGTTTAGCAAGGTTGAAGAGACCATTTAGCATGATCTTTATAATGAAACTAACAGACAATAATAATTAGATAAAATCCTTGTTTCCAAGGGCCTAGGAATCAGCACTGCTAAGTGTTTACACGCGAAATTTTTGAATATCCATTTCGTTGGATTAATATGCGTATATTTTGACATATTTGTTAGCTTTTGAGTTTATCAGACGATTTAGGATTCGTGTACTGGACTTTTCCCCATCGACTGGAGTCGGTACTAATTTACATCGGATAAGTCTGAACACCTTTGATTGACTGTCAAAGAACGTCTTTGGCCTCTATGCATTGTGACATTAATGATCTTGATGATCGCCTATCATCATCATCATCATCATCAGAGCCTTATCCCAATTAATTGGGGTCGGCTACATGAATCCTGTTCCGCCAAAGATTTCTATCAAGTGCAATATTCATATTTAAACTCAAGGAACTAATGTCCTTCCTAATAACATCGCACCATCTCATTTTAGGCCTTCCTCGAGCTCTTTTGCTAGCATCCACTAAGATTTGATCACATCTTTTAACCGGCGCTGAGTTAGGGCGACGAAACACATGTCCAAACCACCTGAGTCTATTTTCTCTCATTTTACTATCAATTGGAGCTATCCCTAAGTCCTTACGGATGCGCTCATTCCTAATTTTGTCTTTCTTAGTCTTGCCACACATCCATCTCAACATCCTCATCTCTGCTACACACATTTTGTGGATGTGTTCCTTTCGTACTGCCCAACACTCGGTACCATATAACAGAGCAGGTCTCACAGCCGTTCTATAAAACCTCCCTTTGAGTTTCACAGACATACGACGATCACAAAGGACACCTGATGCACTTCTCCATCTTAACCAGCCTGCCTTAATCCTATGTGTAACGTCATCATAAATCTCTCCATTCTCTTGTATGATAGACCCTAAGTATCGAAAGCTACTACTCTTCGGAATGTTATGTCCGTCAATTAGAACCATGTCTTCCTGAACCACTCTCCCATTACTAAAATTACAGTGCATAAATTCTGACTTGCTCCTACTAATTTTAAAACCTTTAGACTCCAAGGCAAGTCTCCAACGCTCTAACTTAGCATTTAGAGTATCAATACTCTCATCAATTAAAACAATATCGTCTGCAAATAGCATACACCAAGGGATATCATCATGCAATTGTTTAGTTACTTCATCCATAAGTAAGGCAAAGAGATACGGACTTAGTGCAGAACCTTGATGCAAACCTATAGAAACGGGAAATTCACCAGTCTCCCCAGCAATAGTTCGAACACTAGTAATAGCACCGTCGTACATATCCTTAATCAAATCAACATATCCTTGAGAGATTCCTTTCTTTCTTAATGTCCACCAAATCAATTCTCTCGGTACTCGATCGTACGCCTTCTCTAAATCAAGAAAAACTATATACAAATCTTTTCTCATCTCTCTATACTTCTCCATTAGCTGCCGTAGCAAGAAAATAGCTTCTGTAGTAGATCTATTTGGCATAAAACCAAACTGATTTTCCGACACAGTAGTCATACCACGGAGGCGTTTATCAATTACTCTTTCCCAAAGTTTCATAGTATGACTCATAAGCTTAATTCCACGATAATTATTACAACTTTGAATATCTCCTTTATTTTTATAGAAAGGAACTACAACACTTTTTCTCCAAACTTCTGGCATTCTTCGTTCCTTTAAAATTTTATTAAAAAATTTAGTTAGCCACTGAATACCAATATCTCCTAGGCCTTTCCATACTTCAATAGGTAAGCCATCTAGTCCTAAGGCCTTGCCCACTTTCATTTTCCTTAAAGCATCCTCCACTTCTGACATCTTAATACACCTGAAATATTGATATTTATCAAATATTGTGGACTCTTGGGTACCTTCTAAAGATAAATCCTTGACGGAATCTCCATTAAGTAACTTCTGAAAATAGCTATGCCACCTCCCTTTAATCTCAAGATCCTTAGTTAAAACCCTTTGATCTTCACCTTTAATGCACCGAACATGATCTAAATCTCTAGTTTTCCTTTCTCTTAATTTAGCTAGTTTAAATATGTCCTTTTCACCCTCTCGGGTTCCTAATTTATTATATAAATCTTCAAATGCCTTTGATTTGGCTTCGCTGACTATTTTCTTAACTCTCTTTTTAGCGATTTTATAAGCTTCTAGGGTTTGAGCATTTTTGTTAGCTTGCCAAACTTTAAAGCATTCCTTTTTTACTTTAATGGTATTTTGAATTTCCTCACTCCACCACCAAATCTCTTTTTCTAAGTTCTTTTTACCTTTAGATTCGCTGACTATTTTCTTGATGATCGCCTATGACGGGTATATATTCTTACAAAGAAATTTGAAGACTTTATTTTCTTGAACACGTGTAGTTTGAATTACAATCGGTCCGTCAGAGTTGCTTCATAGTCATGATCACTCTTTCGATTGTGATCGGACCCTTAAGTTGGCTTGGTGTCCATAAAGGACATTTCCGCCTGAGACGTGATATATTTGTAATTTTCCTTCATCATGATATTTCTGTGGTTCTCCCAAACAGTAGGATGTTCTTGCAATTTCAGAAAGGCCCCGGGCATTTTTGCCTTTTTGGAAATATCTGTCATTTATTGACTTCTCGGAGATCGCCCCGTCGTTTGACTTTCTGGGCGCTCCTGACTTCATTTTTTGACTTCTCGAAAATAACCGCGTCATTTGTCTTCCTGGAATTCCTCGTCTTGATTTCTTGACTTCTTGAAAATAGCCTCGCCATTTGACTTCATGGGTATTCCTCGTCTTAATTTCTTGATTTCTCGAAAATAACCCTGTCATTTCACTTCTTGGATATTCTCTGTCTTAATTTCTTGACTTCTCGAAAATAACCCCGTCATTCGACTTCTTGGATATTCCTTGTCTTCATTTATTTGACTTCTCGGAAATAACTCCGTCATTCGACTTCTTTGGTATTCCTCACCTTCATTTCTTAACTTCTCGAAAATAACTCCGTCATTCGACTTCTTGGACATTCCTCGTCTTAATTTCTTAACTTCTTGGAGATAATCCCATCATTCGACTTCTTGGGTATTCCTCGTCTTCATTTCTTAACTTCTCGGAAATAACCCCGTCATTCGACTTCTTGGGCATTTCTCATCTTAATTTCTTGACTTCTCAGAGGTAACCCCGTCATTCGACTTCTTGGGCATTCTTCGTCTTCATTTCTTGACTTCTCGGAGATATTCCTCGCAGGGTTTGCCGTCTCGACCGACCCGCCCGTCCCGGTCACGGCCTGGGACGGGTCGGGTCGGTCCGTCTCGGTCCATTTCGCTCCGTGTTAAAATAAAAAAGACTTTATATATATTATATATATATATAAAATAATAGAATAAAATAGAAAGACACTTTATATATATAATATAATATTAAAATAATGAACCGTCCCGGTGACGACCCACGACCTGGGCGTCCCGCCCATCGCCTGGGTCGGGTCGGGTCGTGCGAGTCGGGGCGACCCGGACCGGGACGGCAAATCCTGATTCCTCGTCTTCATTTCTTAACTTCTCGGAAATAACCCCGCCATTCGGCTTCCTGGGCATTCCTCGTCTTAATTTCTTGACTTTTCAGAGTTTATTTGTAATTTTACCCACTTCTGAGTTTTCAGCCATGATAGCTCTTGATCATGAAAAAGATACATGGATTTGGACGGCTAGCTATAAGCCGAACTCAGGAGAGTGCACACCGCTTCAGGGAACCATGTCCATAATGAAATGACAACCAAGGATCAAAAACTAAGCACGGATCAGCCAATCCATGTTGGGCTTTGGTGGCCCCATTGGACCCTCAGCCACCTTTCCAACCCTTGGAGTAAGATTGACCCAGAACAGGAAAATCTGGACTCCAAGATCTAGTCAAACTACCGATTGCTGGCCATTTCCAAAAGCTAGTAGAGGGCTTGTGGGCTTATATAACAACCCCAAAGCCACTCTAAAGGTACCACATCTTCTCCTTCCCAACTGACCAATCACTCCGATCTGCAGATAGATAATTTCCATAATCAGGAGCAATGAGAATTGGGAGGGACAAGATCATCTTGATATGGGCATCCTGTTCTAAATCAATCGCATGCTCCATTTGTATATTTTTACTTCTAAGGTATGTTTTTTAGTTTCCTTTTTTTGAATGCTAAAGATAAGGTAAATCCTAACCAAGGATGCAGCTAGTTGACCGGGAGTGCGGGATGGATTACCTTGGATCAGATTAGGACTGGCCAGTCTGATTGGCTTTGGGTTGGCCGGGTCTGAGGACCAATCCCATGTTTTTCATCCTTGATGGCAACAACAATAGCATACATAAGCAAGGGTGACAAACATAGAGTGATTTTACAGAACACAATTGTTCTGATTCTTGACTATGGAAATCCCAAATGAATGGAAAATCTATGTATCTGCATTGGTAGTTTGAGAATTTTTGGGGTATAAATGACACTAGTAGCAAAGACAGCATGTCATGCATAGCGCATAAGTCTAATATTATGTTATAAACTTATAATACTTGTACAAAACATCACTTGCAGGAGGATGTTCAGAAATGCATGGGCAAGAAGATTGTTGTCTATTAACATGTATTAAGTACAGCACCTCCTATCATTCACCATACAACAGCACAAAACTCTGGCCACTAAAGCTAACAAATGTGATATTGCTTATGAAACATTACGGATCCACAGTAATAACCGTCCCCACTTGCTTTTGTAGGCTCTTTCCAAAATTCAACAGTCTGATGGCAACTTCGAGGGTTGTCCCCTGGTTGCACGAGCTTAAGTCATGAAACTAAGAAGGTATTAATTGTACTACCAGAAATTGCCTGTCCAAAGTTTTTGGTCCATTAATTGGCACAGTGCAGTGCCATCTAGCAGTTGGGAAACTTCGCTACATCCCTAGATCCTCCATTTTGGTTGTTTCGAGGTAAACACATGTTCCTGCTTAAATATCTTGATTTGTCTTTTCTTACCTAGCAAAGGATCCTAAACGCCCATTAAAGGAACACAGTCTAACAAAGAGATGAGCCAAGGTAGATTAGGGTAAAAATCTAACTCACTGTACTTGTGAAAAAAACTATATCACGAGTATATTTCTTCAATGTAGGGGTCCAATACGACATTATGGATGAGTAAAATAGCAAACCTTGAAATGTGGGGGGAAACAGCGCATCAGCTTAACTCGCAGGCATAAGCCAATAACTGTAGCCATGCTACAGTGTTGAACTGTTGGAGTAAATGTTATCCTACATCATGCACACATAGAATATCAGCACCTTATGTTAAGATATACTCAAATATTCTCAACAGCAAGCAAATGGCACATGCATACCAATGAAGTACAAAGGCAAGAATACCAAGAAAAGCTCACTGTACTTCCCTTTCAAGAACAGCTTGCTCTAGCATATCAAAAGAATGTCCAGTTTCCCAGCTCATTACACTAAGTAAAGACGAGAACATGGAAAATACTTTTCTTTGTATATTAATAAAATACAAGGACAAGAACATTAAGAAAAGCTCATTATACTTTTCCTTTAATGCTGCCAAGAGTTTCCACATGAAAAGGACTTGCCATTTCGGTGACAGCCTTCCAGAGCAGTAATAAGAAATTAAGAATGACCATTCCACATATTAGGCATTAGGCAATCTAAAAGAGTAGCAGCTACGACCATGTCATACAGCAACCCATCTTACTTCTGGCCTTGCCCACAGCAAACCCAACATCTTGTGTTGATCATCTGCCAGTTTCTAAAAGCAAACTATTACCATAGACTAGTAGTAAATAGTTGTCAGGATCTTACAAGCAGGATTGACTACTTTATCATCATTCCTGCTCCTATTCCCAAGAAAAATTTGAATGGTAATCTAGAAGATCACGTGCCACAATCTCATTCCCATTACCACTCCCTTGCCCACTCCATGCTACTAAAGGTCAGGACATAGAATACCTTGCATCCAAATGGCATGCACAAGTTTCCTCCTCTTCTCTATCCATTGATCCCTTGTACTTTCCACTTTAATTTGTTGTTGACCCTCAAATGGAAAGTGCATTTATAGTGGGAAATGGTGAAGCTTACATGTCAGCCAGAGAGCAGTTTGTGTACTATTAATTGAATGTATACTTCAATCTTTGGGTCTGAAGACTGGTATTTTCCTCCATCAATGTCTCAAACAGAAGGTGTCAGGACCCCAAGTTTTTGGGAGCATGATCTATTTCACTTCCTATCAGCAGAGGGAGACCAAATTGAATCTTTAAATAAATGGCTGTGGGAGGAGCTGAAGGAGAAATATCGAGCCACGGGACAATGAAGTGACCTTACCTCTAAATGACTGTATTACTTTGTTTATGATAGTACTAGTAGGGCAAGGCTTCCAATAATGGGACCTGATGACAAAACCATTACATGGAGGGAGCCTCATGCATGTTTCTTGAAAAGTCAAAAGCATCTGCATAAAAAATCTAGGGGTGGGAAGAGAGAAGTTTCATATGTAAGAGAATCCCTTTAGTGAGAGGACTAGAGGCAGCCACAACAAAGGGGTTTAAAGTAGACAGTTTGAGAGGGGTATAATCTGCAGGGTGTCATGGTTAAGGGCTTTTAATCATATGTCGGCCAATTTTATCAGGCTAAAGGGGTCATAAATTCTTTGTAACCTTCATTTTTGATTTCATATATACGTGGTACCATCCACTTTCCAAAAAATGAAATTTAAAGATATGATATCACACAAGTAGTCATCGGTCAAATCATGCATCAAGAGTTGAAACACTTCAGGATGCAGAAAATTCTTCATGCATGTGAGATGATAACAATAAGAAGATGAACTTCAGTATGCCAAACTCAACATTCCAGTTGCAAATAACGAGGTCATGGGCTACTGGCTCACACTAAGGGTGTGCTTGGCGGAAGTTTTGGCTAGAAGCCACTTCTGACCTTCACTTTCAACATAAAAGATATAATTTGGGAGTGATTATAACTGGTTTTGGGAAGCTAAAAAAGTCAAATCTTCACTAATAGCCCAAAATTTTCCCCCTATCCAGGAAGCTACAACTTAAAGCTTTTAGTCGGTAGCCAAAAATAGTCTCAAAACTGTATAAATGTCTTCCAAAGACAATCGTCCTCGCCTCAAAAGAACCAAGAATAGGTTTATAGAAGTCCAAAGGAACATACAATTGGAATCTAAACCAAACACGGCCTAAAGCTCTCTTAACCGAATATATCTACACAACAACGTCATGAAAGATCACCAAAATGATGGAAGGACGTCGGAACACATTTGCATGTACAGGAGTTCATAAGATAGACGTTTCAAATATTAAATCAAATGCTGCGTCGACTCCGTGAACTGGGGACAGAGAAAAGTGTAAGTGGCCTCACCTTATACGCCCGAGCTTTTCATCGACGGTGATGGACTCCTCCGATAGAACGCTGAGCTGCTCCAGCGAGTAAGGGTGCTCCGGGTCTCTTATGTCCCTCACCGAATGTGTCTAACCGAGTCAAAGAAGGTTCCTCTTCCGGGGCAAATCAAACTTCTCATTTAATCAAACGAAATCAAGTCTAATCAAACCGAGCTTGGTGGAATAATACACCGCGACATCGGTAACGGAGACTCGTTTTTTAAATCCCTTTCAAGCATCTCGACACCCAAGACCATGCAGATCGAAGCTAAACCCCCAACCTAAGAACAGCAACAATTTAGAAGCACTTGAGAGCTGACATCACGGAGGAGCTCGTGGAATTGAGAAGGGAGGGGACGGGGGAAAAAGGATATCAAAGACGTCGAGGGGGTCCACGGCGTCATCGGCGACGGCGTGGAGCAGATCCTCGGTGCGGGCGATCCTCTCCCTCTTCGCGTGGACGACGGGGTTGGCGTTGATCAGCCCCAGCGTCATCTTCGGTTGCGAACTCTGCTGCTTGCCACCGTTCTTTCTGGGCTCCGGCTCTCCCACACCAGCGCCCCCCGGGGGCAGGCTCGCCGCCAAGTGTGGGAATTCGAGTGAGGCGACGAAAAGGATCTTATATTATTATTAAGAGAAATGTTAGTCCGGGGCTCCACGGTGCCACGCATTTGCGCGCGATCCCGTTAAATACTCTTTAAATCAATGTTACCACAGTCTAATCGATGTCTCCGTCGGTCCATGAATTGATTCAGTTCGAATCTATTAGATTGTTTAATCGAATCGATTTGAATCGTGACATCATCATAATATTGATACATAGTCCGGTCTGATTCTATAACATAAGATAATAATAAATAAGATATAATGAGAAAATATGAGCCATAAAGAGTATTTCATCGATGAATTAGTTCAATTCGAATCGGTTAGACTTGTCGAACCGTGACATCATCATAATATTGATACATAATCCGACCCGATTCTATAACATAAGATAATAATAAATAAGATATAATGATCAAAATAAAAAAATATACATATATAATTATTAATTATGATTATGTAATTATACAAATAAAAAATAACAATAACATAGATAAATAAATTAATTTTAAAATGTTATAATATTTTATTAGTCTTCACTCTTCACAATTGACATCTATGCTCTTTTAATTTTTTAAAATTTAAATATATTTAAAATAAAATGATAAATAATAACAAATCAATAATAATAATATAATTTTATTTACACATAAATATCATTTTGAATATCTAAATATTTTTGTGTTTATTTTTTTTATTTTAAAGGGTGATCCCTGACAGTATAACCATCATAATGGTCCCAAACCGTGACAAAATTTTGGGCGAATTCATAACCGTTATGAACCATGGGCACACGTGAACTGTAGTTCAAAAATTCCTGAGGAATGGGTTGAGGGATCCGAGATGCCTCAAGGATAGAGAATAGTGATGCCATAGAGAGTTGACACCGGTCGATGAAGTACTCTATTTAGCTTTCCCGGATTGGTCGGCCGGACCGGTCCGACCGTACAAATTTTTCAAAAAAAAAAAGGCAAACCAAACGGAGAACAGCAACCAATAAGGATGAATGTTTTGCATGTAAGAAACATGACCATTTTGCACGAAACTGCCCCAATAAGGCCCCTAAACATATTCGAGCCTTGTTTGCTACATAAAAATTTGATTCTGATTGGGAATTAATTGAATCTCCCGAGAAATATCAAGCCGCTCTTTACGACAACACATATCTCGATATACTACAATCGGAGGATGCCACCAGTTCTACTACAGATACTGAACCACTTCAAGCACATATGGCTACAAATTCCAATATTAACCATGGCATATTCCATCTTAGCTCCAAAGATGATGAAGCTGTCGATGACACTGAAGCTTACTCTTGCAATACAGCTCACTCTTTCACAGACGAGCAACACTCACCTTCTGAGAATTGTCATCACTGGAGTATTGGTTCTATATCTCTGTCATCTTCCATCGAAAGTGAAGAAGACTTTATAAATCCGTTTTATAAGGCATCCACTTCTCAGCAGGCTCCTCCGCCTACGTCTTCAACATGTCACAAGCTCAATCATGCACATCATTCACCTATTTCATTCCCCCGGTGACTATAAAAAGGGCAAAGTTCCTAAGATAAGTATTTCTCATTATCATCATTCACTCTCGGAGAACCAAGTATTACAAATCAAAAAATTGATTAAGCTGGCAAATAGTGTAGTCATTCCAGGACATATTGCTATTGATGGGCAAGAAAGTTGGAAAAAATGTCAAATTTTTATTGACACAGGTGCTAATATCAATTGGTGCCATCAAAAACTTTGGCACGACTGGCTATACTATCCGGCATGTGGCGAAATAGAGACCATGAATGGGCCTAGAGCTATCTCCCACTTTGCTCTTCAGGTACCCATCAAAGTAGGAAAAAAGGTACTCCTTGCAGACTTTTTCCAAATCAATTATGGAGGCTATGAAGTTGGCCTAGGATGTGTTACCCTTGACAAGATGGGCCCCTATACAATATCCAAAGATATGATAGTTATTAATCTGCAAGATGCAAAAGAACTCATCCCATGCATATCTCCCTATTTTAAAAATACTCAACATCATATAGCTTCTCTTGAAGATATTTCGATATCTCAACTTATTCGGTATAAAGAAAAACAGCAACTGAAGAAGGAAAGATATACTCTTATAAAGCAGTTGAATGCCTTAGAAGTTCAAGCTCAACCCTACATCCGCCCCCTCGTAGTGATTACTCAACAATTAAAAGATTGTTGTGTGAACATCCCTTGCAGAATCAGAACAAAGATTCATCAGAAGCTTTTATCTCTACCCTACATGCTATTCCAGTCCAAGGAAAACTTATTCGTCACTCATTGGAAGACGAAAAAGAAATTCGAAAACAGATAAGTGAATTTAGTCAGAAACAACTTATGCGACCCTCTTCTTCTAATTATACATGCTCAGCATTCATTGTTAGGAATCATGCCGAACAAAAGAGAGGAAAGGCTCGAATGGTCATTGACTATGGACCCTTAAATTCAGTCACGATCGATATTAAATGACATCTTCCAAACAAAGAAGAATTAATTCAATGGATTGCTAAAGCATCGGTCTTTTCAAAATTTGACTACAGATCTGGCTACCATCAGATAAAAATAGTTGAAGCAGACATACATAAAACAGCCTTCTCATAACCATGTGGTCTTTATGAATGGCTGGTGTTACCATTTGGATTAAAAAATGCTCCTGCCCAATTTCAATGCAGAATGGATAGCATTTTTAAACCTTATGCACATTTCATTGTAAATTATATTGATGATTTCCTCATCTTTTTTGACTCTATAAAAGAGCACCTTCAGCATTTACAACAGTTTAGAGAATTGATTCAACAACATGGTATTGGGCTCTCTGCTACGCCCGATAAATTTCAGATCGATGTTTCAAAGGTTGAATTTTTGGGTGTAGTTATTGAACAAGGCAAGATTCAAATGCAGGCTCACCCACTGAAAAAATTATCGAACTTTCCATTGCAAATGGAAAATTTGTTGCAATGCCAAAGATTCATGGGTTGTCTAAACTATATTCGCAACTTCATCCCAAAATTATCTGAAAAGATAAAAAATATCTGGTTGGCCATGCGATCTAAACCTTTTGTCTGGACGCAAGAGGCCATCAAAGAAATGCAAAATCTACAACGGGAATGCGCCAATCTTCCCCCGCTGTCTCCTGCTTACACCGACCCTTATGTCCTCGCAACAGATGCATCAGATGATACTTGGTCTGCCGTTCTTCTTCAGAAAATAGAGCAAGCAGAAAACATCTGTGCTTATGGAAGTGGTCAGTTCAAGAAACATGAACTCAATTATTGGCCAGCTGAAAAGGAAATCTTAGTCGCAGTAAAAGGGGTTCAAAAATTCCATACGTATTTAATTGGTGAAGTCTATATCTTGCGGACAGATTCTTCTACGCTTGGGGCTTTTATTAAACGAAAACTCTCTGACCGTGCTAAATTACGGCGCTATGCCTGGTGGCAATTCATACTTGCTCAATAGTCTTTTTCAATTGAAAAATTGCTGGTAAAGATCATCATCTTCCAGATGCTCTAACCAGGGAACTCAAGCCACAAATCAGAATGATTCGCAATACAGGACAAGCTAACTAGAAAAAATTTCCATTACGGACTCCATAACAACGATTGCACTTCTATCAGAAAATATCCTGCTGAAGGATATTCGCCTTGCGCGGAACTTCCTTGAGAAAACATCATTCTGATTTTCTGACAGAAGTGCAATCGCTGTTGTGGAGTCCGTAATGAAAATTTTTTCCAGTTAGCTTGCCCTGTATTGTGAATCATTTTGATTTGTGGCTTGAGTTCCCTGGTTAGAGCATTTGGAAGATGATGATCTTTGCCAGCAATTTTTTCAATTGAAAAAGAGTATTGAGCAAGTATGAATTGCCACCAGGCATAGCGCCGTAATTTAGCACGATTAGAGAGTTTTCGTTTAATAAAAGTCCCAAGCGTAGAAGAATCTGTCCGCAAGATAAAGACTTCACCAATTAAATACATATAGAATTTTTGAACCCCTTTTACTGCGGCTAGGATTTCCTTTTCAGCTGGCCAATAATTGAGTTCATGTTTCTTGAACTGACCACTTCCATAAGCACAAATATTTTCTGCTTGCTCTGTTTTCTGAAGAAGAACGACATACCAGGTATCATCTGATGCATCTGTTGCGAGGACATAAGGGCCAGTGTAAGTAGGAGACAGCGGGGGGAAGATTGGCGCATTCCCGTTGTAGATTTTGCATTTCTTTGATGGCCTCTTGCGTCCAGACAAATGGTTTAGATCGCATGGCCAATCGAATATTTTTTGTCTTTTCAGATAATTTTGGGATTATTTGCGAATATAGTTTAGACAACCCATGAATCTTTGGCATTGCAACAGATTTTCCATTTGCAATGGAAAGTTCGATAATTTTTTCAGTGGGTGAGCCTGCATTTGAATCTTGCCTTGTTCAATAACTACACTAAAAAATTCAACCTTTGAAATAGCGATCTGAAATTTATCGGGCGTAGCAGAAAGCCCAATACCATGTTATTGAATCAATTCTCTAAACTGTTGTAAATGCTGAAGGTGCTCTTTTATAGAGTCATAAAAGACGAGAAAATCATCAATATAATTTGTAATGAAATGTGCATAAGGTTTAAAAATGCTATCCATTCTACATTGAAATTGGGCGGGAGCATTTTTTTAATACAAATGGTAACACCAGCCATTCATAAAGACCACATGGTGATGAGAAGGCTATTTTATGTATGTCTACTTCAGCTATTTTTATCTGATGGTAGCCAGATCTGTAGTCAAATTTTGAAAAGACCGATGCTTTAGCAATCCATTGAATTAATTCTTCTTTGTTTGGAAGAGGCCATTTAATATCGATCGTGACTGAATTTAAGGGTCCATAGTCAATGACCATTCGAGCCTTTCCTCTCTTTTGTTCGGCATGATTCCTAACAATGAATGCTGAGCATGTATAATTAGAAGAAGAGGGTCGCATAAGTTGTTTCTGGCTAAATTCACTTATCTGTTTTCGAATTTCTTTTTCATCTTCCAATGAGTGACGAATAAGTTTTCCTTGGACTGGAATAGCATGTAGGGTAGAGATAAAAGCTTATGATGAATCTTTGTTCTGATTCTGCAAGGGATGTTCAACACATCAATCTTTTAATTGTTGAGTAATCACTACGAGGGGGCGGATGTAGGGTTGAGCTTGAACTTCTAAGACATTCAACTGCTTTATAAGAGCATATCTTTCCTTCTTCAGTTGCTGTTTTTCTTTATACTGAATAAGCTGAGATATCGAAATATCTTCAAGAGAAGCCATATGATGCTGAGTATTTTTAAAATAGGGAGATATGCGTGGGATGAGTTCTTTTGCATCTTGCATATTAAGAACTATCATATCTTTGGATATTGTATAGGGGCCCATCTTGTCAAGGGCAACACATCCTAGGCCAACTTCATAGCCTCCATCACTGATTTGGAAAAAGTCTGTGAGGAGTACCTTTTTCCCTACTTTGATGGGTACCTGAAGAGCAAAGTGGGAGATAGCTCTAGACCCATTCATGGTCTCTATTTTGCCACCTGCCAGATAGTATAGCCAGTCGTGCCAGAGCTTTTGATGGCACCAATTGATATTAGCACCTGTGTCAATAAAAATTTGACATTTTTACAACTTTCTTGCCCATCAGTAGCAATATGTCCTGGAATGACTACACTATTTGTTAGCTTAATCAATTTTTTGATTTGCAATACTTGGTTCTCCGAGAGTGAATGATGATAATGAGGAATACTTATCTCGGGAACTTTGCCCTTTTTATAGTCACCAAGGAATGAAATAGGCGAATGATGTGTAGGATTGAGCTTGTGACATGCTGAAGACATAGGCGGAGGAGCCTACTGAGAAGTGGATGCCTCATAAAACGGATTTATAAAGTCTTCTTCACTTTCGACGGAAGATGACAGAGACATAGAACCAATACTCCAGTGATGAAAATTCCCAGAAGGTGAGTGTTGTTCCTGTAATACCTTGGATTCTTATCGGATTCTTTCGGATCCTTATCGGAGTGCTTTCGGATCGCTTTTGTAAGTCCTGAGTTGAGTTTTACGATCCACGTGGGTTTTTCTCTCGTACAAGTTACAGAACCCAGTGGAGAGTTTATTCTTCAATTCATCAACTCGAGGACGCTACAGCTGCGATGTACTCGTTGAGAGGATCGTTTCGGCTATTTTTTATATTTTTATGAATTAGTGCATTTTCGGGTCAAAATCGGATTTTTGAAAATTAGAAAATTTTCCTATTTTCCTTTCCTTTTTATTTTCCTTTCCTCTCTCCTCCCTCTCATTGCTCACGTTCCACTCTCTCTCTCTCTCTCGTTTCTCTCTCCCCTCTGCTCCTCTCGACGCAGGGCGCGTGACCGTGGCAGCTGGCTGAGGCGGGGACGCGATGGAGTGAACTTGGAGCGTGATGGAGTGACGGATTGAGCGTGGTGCGGCGCGATCCCTCGGTGGATTCAAAGTCGGCACGGTTCGTTGGTTTGGCGGTTTTCGGCGCGGTTTAGTCGCTTCGGTGCGCGAAATCGTCAGTGGAGTTGGGGAAATGGATCACCTACTTCTCCTCTACGTTCTCTCGTAATTTCACGTCGAACGGTGCGCATACGAGTGGGTTTCGTTCAGTTTCGGGAAAAGCATGCTTGGGGGGTGTGCGTCGGGTTCGCCGAAAAACGACGACGGTTTTTGACTAGATTAGTTTCATTGTGACCCCTAGCATGTTAGCGTTCCAGATCTGCTGTTTTTATCATGATTGGTCGTCATTTGGGGCCGGTACTAGCCCGGGAATCCCGGTGACCCAATTAGGGTCGATTCGATGGAATCGCCCGTTTCTTGCGATTGAGCTGTTGCATGTGTCCCTTCCGGGCTGTGGAGGGTGTTTTTCGTCGATTAGGACTGTTTCCCCTTCGTTTAGACGCGAATGGGACGTGGAACGGCCAGATCCAGCCATTCCCCTGATTTTCCCGCCGTATCGTGCTAGCGATCGTTTCAGAGACCGTTTCTTGTGTAAGGCCCGTGCCTTAATGGATCCTTAGTGGTTTGGATCTAGTATTTATTCTGGAATTTTTGGCTATTTTTTGAATTTTTAGGAATTTTCTGGTATTTTTCCAGATTTAATTGGAGTTAATTGAGGGTTATAAGAAATTAATAAGATTTTAATATATATATAATTATTATATTATATATTTTTTAATTTTAATTTTTTCTTTTAATCGCTCCCTCACCCTCCCTCTCTCTCCACCCCTCACTCTCACTCTCTCGTCCACTCTCCCCCTCTCTCCATCGCGAATCGTCGACCCCCCCATTCTTTGGGCTTCGGCCATTTCGTCGTCGGATTAGAGCGTGGAGGGTACCATTGGATTCCTCACGGCGAGTGGAGCGCGTTGACGCCCACCTCGGCACGTTTGGTGGCCCGTGGAGACGAGGCGGTGCATGGAAGCCCGGCGGCGTCCCGGCCTTGCATGCGCCCTTTCCGTCCGTTCTGGCTCGAACGAGGTAGGGGGATGGAATCCCGAGCTCGTTAGGAGCATTCCCAGTAGCTTATTTCGTCGATTAGACCTCCCAATGCATGCATGCAGCCATTTTCCCCTTTTTAGTGCAAATGTATGATTTTAGCCGTTTAATGGGGTATGGGTGTTGCATGCGGGTGTTTTAAGCGTTTTTGTGTTGCTTAGGACTTGTGGTTTGGCAGGTACAGGTTTTTCTCGACGTACCGGGCGATTTCGGTCGACCCGAGGGGATTTCCATGTCAAACGTAACTCGTCCGTAACCCAGACGGTGTGACGGTCCTACCAGGAACCGTCACACTAGTAACGGTCCACCCTGGACGCGTTACATCACTCTGACGGACCCAAAGGGGTGCGTCATAGTGAGTGTACCGGCCCTGCCCTGGGCCGTTACATTCCTTTGTGCTGGGTTGGCCCGTTGGTGGCGGTTGGCCTGACGGTCTATCGGGCGACCGTCAGAGTCTTGTGACGCGCCTCTATTAGGCCGTCACACCCTGTGTGTTGGGTTTATGCATGTTTTTAGCCTCGGGTGGCTGTAACGGCCGTGTAGGGACGCATTACAGTCCATGTGATGCGCCTCTCTACGACCGTTAGAGCCATGTGGCGCGCCTCTCTGGGGCCGTCACACCCTATTCTGGATATAAAAGGAATTTTAACTGGATTAGTCTCGGGTGGCTGTGGCAGTCATGGGGGGATGCGTCACAGTCAATGTAACGCACCCTCTCCCGACCGTCACATGCTTGTGACGCGGCAGCATTAGGCCGTCACATGGGCTGGGTTTTCAAACGACCCTGGCTTGATTTCTAATGATTCCCGTGATGATTCTATGCCATGTTTAAGTTATTTTATGTAAGCTATGGCATGCTTTTAATCCCAATAGAATAGCTTTCTCTTTCCTTGCAATGGAACCACTAGTTGTAGCCCTAAGGCCTTTGAGTAGTCGACCTGCTTGGGGACAGCGGAGGGGTTTTCCCGTACACGGTTTCTAAGCTAGTTCCGTGGGCTCCTCGCCAACGGTAGCGTCCTACCGAGGGAGAAAACTAGCTAGAGGACCTGGCTCAGATGAGAGCCGGTGTGTGCACACGTGGTCAGAGGCGTTGGACCGACACTAACAAGTGTCACTCTGACTAGTTTACTTGGTTTGGTACTGTTTACACTCTTAGCTTGTCTTGTCTGGACTGCGAGTGCTTGAGACGCAGTGTAAGTCGTCAGTGGACGCATCTGGTTTCTGCTCCTAGTGGGTTGCCTTCTCCCTGTTGCCCGGATTAGAGTTAAGATATATTCTACTGGTAGATTTACTTTCCGTGGTTTAATTTACAGTACTGGCATGTTTAGCTGTGTAGTGAGATTTTACAACTTTATAGTAGTTATTTTATTCATGCCTATGCCTGTTTATTTTAATTAAATGCATGCTCTAATTGATTTAATTTCGCATGATTGCATGTTTAGCACGAGGTAGGGATCCGCGTGACCCCTACTGAGTCTGGCTGTGACTCACCCATCTCCTTTTCAGGTGAGCCGCGTCCCCCGTCTCCTGGTGGTTCCCGTGCACCCGGTGACCGTGTTTAGCAGCCAGCAGTGGACATGATCAGTTTTGTTTGTCTTTTAGGTTGTGCTTTTGCCGGGGTATGCCCCGTGTAGTTATACTTTTAAACTAGCACTGTTGTGCATGTGGACTAGTGTAATATATTATCACTCTGATTATTTTATTTGCTTCCGCACTTTTGTTAATTATTAACTGTCCTAATTAATTTGCGCATTCGAGCAATTTTAATTCGTTATGCAATCCCTTGACAAACCTCCCTAACCCTTCAGGGGCCTCATCAGTCTCTTGGGTGGCTTCCCCAGTTCTTGGTATCGGTGTATCGATGTTATCGGTATATCGGTATCCTGAGCTCTGGGTCGTCACAGTTGGTATCAGAGCGTAAGTTGAGGAATTGTGTAAGGAATTGGAATTTGCACTTGTCCAGAGTTAGTCCTTGGTGTCGTCTATTGTTGGCTTAGGATGTTTTCCGTATGATTGATGGATTTTCCGCTGATTTGCGTGTTTCTCAGATTCAAGATGCCTCATCATGGAGGAAGACCTCCTCGAGCTTCGAGACGTGCGCCTCGAGAAGAGAGCGGTTCTGCTCAGCCTCCAATAGTTCCTGCTCCGGCACCAGTTGTTGCTCCTCAGGTTGCTCCGCAAGTTGTTCCTCCGGTTGAAGCGCATGGTAGCCGAGGTAAAGCGCTGAAAGAATTCTTGATGTTCAACCCTCCGACTTTCGATGGTCAGGCAGATCCAGAGGCAGCGAGGCAGTGGCTGGATGCTATTGAGCGCGTGTTCCTGTCTATGGAGTGCGCTGAAGATGAAAAAGTTATGTTGGCAGCGTTTCAGCTCCAGGGTGCAGCTATCACCTGGTGGAAAGCCGAGTGGCAGATCGCATTGCATTCCAGGCCTCTTCGGCAGATCACTTGGGCAGAGTTCGTAGCAGCCTTTGAGCGTGCTTATGCTCCTGCCTGTTTACAGATGGCAAAAATGTATCAGTTTATGGAGTTGATTCAGGGCAATATGACTGTGCTGCAATATCGAAACAAGTTTATGGAATTGGGTCAGTATGCGCCCCATATACTTGCTAATGAAGCCTTGAAGACTCAGCAATTTTTACGAGGATTGAGGCCAGAGTTGAAGATGCCGCTGATTGCGAGCCGTGTTGCTGATCTTGATGGTGCGTGCCAGGCAGCTGTGGCACTTGAGCTAGAAATAGCGAGACCAGGAGGGTATCCGCAGACGGGATTGGTTCAGCTGGCAGTGCAGATTCAGCAGACATACCGATCTCCAACTTCAGGAGTCCTTTCTGTTGCGCCAGAGATTAGCAGCAGTTCTTCTCCTTTCAAGCCCAAGTCCAAGAGATTCAAAAATAAGAAGAAGTTCTTTCAGCAGCAGTCGTCAGGTACGGGATCTGCTCAGCAACAGTCAGCACCTTCTTCTCAGAGTCGTCAGAGTTCAGCCGGTAGTCGGCCGTCGACTTGTGCGAGGTGTGGTGGGAGCCACAGGGGACAGCCCTGCCCTCTTCCCATTGTCTGTTTCCGATGTGACCAGCCGGGTCACGTGGTTCGGGATTGCCCATTGAGGCCGAAACCTGCTCAGGTTCCTCAGTTTTCTCAGCCTCAGCAGTCGCAGTTCAGACCTCCTCCTTTGCCACAACCTCTGCAGCAGTTTTATCCGCAAGCTTCAACATCTTCCCTGCAATCTTCAGCAGCATCTAAGAAGCAGAAGGGCAAGGTTTCTCATATTTCTCGGGCTGAAGCGATTGCGTCCCATCTTGTTGAAGGTACAATTATGCTTTATGGTCATTCGGCTCGTGTGTTATTTGATTCTGGTGCTTCTCACTCCTTTATTTCTGAGGATTTCATTGCATGTATCGAGGAGCTGACATCCGAGATGACTTGTGAATTGTTTGTTGAAATGCCTTCTGGAGATTTCATGTTCACGCCTTTGTGTCTGGAAGAGTCTCCTATTGTCATTAATAATCAGCAGTTGCCGGCAAGATTATATGCGTTGCAGCTGGCAGATTATGACATCATTCTGGGTATGGATTGGTTGGAGCGATATGGAGCTGTGGCTGACTGTAGAGCGAAGAAAGTATATTTTTAGCCACAGGGAAGACCAATATTTTATTTCCAAGGTATTCGATCCCGCTCTTCTCGCTTAATTATTTCTGCTATTCGTGCCTGTAGATTGCTTAGTGCAGGTTATCAGGGATTCTTAGCTTCTGTGGTCGCTGTCGAGAAGTCACGACAGGACGTCAGTGATATTCCTATTGTCTGTGAGTTCCCTGATGTGTTTCCTGACGAGTTACCAGGCATGCCGCCAGAGCGAGAAATAGAATTGGTGATTGAACTTGTTCCAGGTACTGCCCCGTTAGCTAAGGCACCGTATCGAATGACTCCAGCTGAATTAAAAGAACTGCGAGCACAGTTGCTTGAATTGCTGGAAAAAAGCTACATTCGCCCCAGTTTTTCTCCGTGGAGTGCTCCTGTCCTGTTTATGAAAAAGAAAGATGGAAGCCTAAGACTTTGTATTGATTACAGACAGCTGAATCGGGTGACTATCAAGAATAAATATCCGCTTCCCAGGATTGATGACTTGTTTGACCAGTTATAGTCTGCTACTGTCTTCTCACGGATAGATCTTCGGTCTGGCTATTTTCAATTGCGGATTTGGGAATCTGATGTGGAGAAAATAGCTTTTAGTACTCGTTATGGTCATTATGAATTTCTGGTAATGCCGTTTGGTTTGACAAACGCCCCAGCAGCTTTTATGGACCTAATGCATCGTATCTTTCGGCCATATCTGGATCAGTTTGTGGTGATCTTTGTTGATGATATTCTAGTTTATTCTGCTTCAGATGATGACCATGTGCAGCATTTGAGGATCATTCTGCAGACTCTGCGAGATCACGAGCTTTATGCTAAGTTCAGTAAATGTGAATTTTGGCTTTGGGAAATTCATTTTCTTGGCCACGTGATTTCTGGTGATGGAGTGGTTGTGGGCCCTGCAAAGATTGAGGCTGTTCTAAATTGGTAGAGACCAAGAACCGTGACAGAGATCAGAAGCTTCTTAGGTTTGGCTGGGTATTATCGAAGATTCATCCAGGATTTTGCGAAAATTGCAACGCCAATGACTAGACTGACTCGTAAAGATGTACCGTTCGTCTGGTCTGATCAGTGTGAGGAAAACTTTGTTGAATTGAAAAGGCTTTTGACTTCTTCTCCTGTGTTGACTCTACCTTCAGGCTCGGGTGGTTTTCTGGTGTGTACCGATGCTTCTCGAGTTGGCCTGGGTGCAGTGCTGATGCAACATGGTAAAGTTATTACATATGCGTCCCGACAGTTGAAACAACATGAAGAAAATTATCCCACGCATGATCTGGAGCTTGCTGCAGTTATTTTTGCCTTAAAGATCTAGAGACATTATCTGTATGGTGAGCAGTTTCAGATTTTGACTGATCATCAGAGTTTGCAGTATATTTTCTCCCAGAAAGATCTGAATCTCAGGCAGCGTCGTTGGATGGAATACATGAAAGATTATGACTTTACACTATCCTATCAGCCAGGTAAAATGACTGTTGTGGCTGATGCTCTGAGCAGGAATGTGCGAGTCAGTCATCTGATGCTTTGCAAGTGGAAATTGTGGGAATAGCTTCCCAGTGAGGCGGTCAGTATGGATATCCCTGTTGACCCGGCGATAGCTATTTGTGCCCGATTGTCAATGACTTCAGCTCTATATCAGCAGATTAAAGAAGCTCAGCAAGCATATTTTGACTTGTCCCGAGTAATAATGATGCATGATATTGAATGTGATGATGAGCTGGTTGTCAGTTTTTGAGGCAGATTATATGTTCCAGCAGATGATGTGTTAAGGCAGTCAATTCTGAATGAGGCACATGGTTCCCGTTTTGCGATTCACCCCGGTGTCACCAAGATGTATCAGAATTTGAAGAAACAGTTCTGGTGGCCAGGCATGAAAAAGGATGTTGCGACTTTTGTTTCTCGCTGCTTGACTTGTCAGCAGATTAAAGCAGAACATCAGAAGCCAGGTGGATTGTTGCAGCCATTAGAAATTCCGATGTGGAAATGGGATCACATCACTACTGATTTTGTTGTGGGATTGCCTCGCTCTTCTCAAGGTTTTGATGGGATCTGGCTGTTGGTCGACAGATTGACAAAGACAGCTAGGTTGTTGCCGATAAAAGTTTCCTGGAGTGTGCAGAAGTTGGCCGAGCTTTATGTGCAGAAGATTGTGCCACTGCATAGAATTCCTGTTTCACTTGTGTCAGATCGTGACCCACGGTTTACCTCTGGCTTCTGGCGTAGTATTCAGAAAGCACTGGGCACGGAGTTAGCTTTCAGTTCAGCGTACCATCCTCAGTCTGATGGGCAGTCAGAGAGAACTATTCAGACTTTAGAAGATATGCTGAGATCTTGTTGCCTAGATTGGCAGGGTTCGTGGAGTCAGTATTTGCCACTTGTTGAATTTACTTATAATAATAGTTTTCACTCCAGTATTGGTATGACTCCTTATGAAGCATTGTATGGTCGTCCTTGTCGTACTCCCTTAAATTGGTTCGAGACTGGTGATCATCTGTTGACAGGGCCTGACATGGTACAACAGTGTTCAGATGTGGTTCGTCTGATTAGGCAGAGATTGTTGTCAGCCCAGAGTCGGCAGAAAAGCTATGCAGATCGGCGCAGACGTCCACTACAGTTTGAGCCAGGAGACATGGTGTTTATTAAAGTGTCTCCGATGAAAGGTGTCTCGAGATTCGGGAAGCGTGGAAAGCTTAGTCCGCATTATATTGGCTCGTTTCCTATTTTAGAATCGGTGGGTCAGGTGGCATATCGTCTTCAGTTGCCCGCGGCTATGCAAGCTATTCATGATGTCTTCCACGTCTCTCAGTTGTGGAAATATGTCTCAGATCTGTCCCACGTTCTGGACGATTCTGTGTGACCAGAAGTGACTGCAGATTTGTCTACTCCAGAGTTTCCTGTCAGAATTGAAGACCGTCGTGAGCAGCGGTTGAGAAATAAGGTAATTCCTCTGGTAAAGGTTGTCTGGCAGCATCACTCAGGTAATGAAGCTACTTGGGAACGTGAGGATGAGATGCGACAGCTTTTTCCCTTCTTATTCCAGTGAGGTATAATGCCATTTTCTCAATTTTCCTTCTTGTCCTTGCTTTTTAAATTTTGAGGTCAAAATTTTTATTAGGAGGGAGAGACTGTAAGGCCCGTGCCTTAATGGATCCTTAGTGGTTTGGATCTAGTATTTATTTTGGAATTTTCGGCTATTTTTCTGGATTTTTAGGAATTTTCTGGTATTTTTCCAGATTTAATTGGAGTTAATTGAGGGTTATAAGAAATTAATAAGATTTTAATATATATAATAATTATATTATATATATTAATTTTATTTTTTTTCTTTTAATCTCTCCCTCACCCTCTCTCTCTCTCCACCCCTCACTCTCACTCTCTCGTCCACTCTCCCCCTCTCTCCTTCGCGACCCCCCTTTCTTTGGGCTTCGGCCATTTCGTCGTCGGATCGGAGCGTGGAGGGTACCATTGGATTCCTCGCGGCGAGTGGAGCGCGTTGACGCCCACCTCGGCACGTTTGGTGGCCCGTGGAGATGAGGCGGTGCGTGGAAGCCCGGCGGTGTCCCGGCCTTGCATGCGCCCTTTCCGTCCGTTCCGACTCGAACGAGGTAGGGGGATGGAATCCCGAGCTCGTTAGGAGCATTCCCAATAGCTTATTTCGTCGATTAGACCTCCCAATGCATGCATGCGGCCATTTTCCCCTTTTTAGTGCAAATGTATGATTTTAGCCGTTTAATGGGGTATGGGTGTTGCATGCGGGTGTTTTAAGCATTTTTGTGTTGCTTAGGACTTGTGGTTTGGCAGGTACATGTTTTTCTCGACATACCGGGCGATTTCGGTCGACCCGGGGGGATTTCCATGTCAAACTTAACCCGTCCGTAACCCAGACGGTGTGACGGTCCTACCAGGAACCGTCACACTAGTAACGGTCCACCCTAGACGCGTTACATCACTCTGACGGACCCAAAGGGGTGCGTCATAGTGAGTGTAACGGCCCTGCCCTGGGCCGTTACATTCCTTTGTGCTGGGTTGGCCCGTTGGTGGCGGTTGGCCTGACGGTCTATCGGGCGACCGTCAGAGTCTTGTGACGCGCCTCTATTAGGCCGTCACACCCTGTGTGTTGGGTTTATGCATGTTTTTAGCCTCGGGTGGCTGTAACGGCCGTGTAGGGACGCGTTATAGTCCATGTGACGCGCCTCTCTATGACCGTTAGAGCCATGTGACATGCCTCTCTGGGGCCGTCACACCCTGTTCTACATATAAAAGGAATTTTAACTAGATTAGTCTCGGGTGGCTGTGGCGGTCATGGGGGGATGCGTCACAGTCAATGTAACGCACCCTCTCCCGACCGTCACATGCTTGTGACGCGGCAGCATTAGGCCGTCACATGGGCTGGGTTTTCAAACGACCCCGACTTGATTTCTAATGATTCCCGTGACGATTCTATGCCATGTTTAAGTTATTTTATGTAAGCTATGGCATGTTTTTAATCCCAATAGAATAGCTTTCTCTTTCCTTGCAATGGAACCACTAGTTGTAGCCCTAAGGCCTTTGAGTAGCCGACCCGCTTGGGGATAGCGGAGGGGTTTTCCCGTACACGGTTTTTAAGCTAGTTCCGTGTGCTCCTCGCCAACGGTAGCGTCCTACCGAGGGAGAAAACTAGCTAGAGGACCTGGCTCAGGCGAGAGCCGGTGTGTGCACACGTGGTCAGAGGCATTGGACCGACACTGACGAGTGTCACTCTGACTAGTTTACTTGGTTTGGTACTGTTTACGCGCTTAGCTTGTCTTGTCTGGACTGCGAGTGCTTGAGACGCAGTGTAAGCCGTCAGTGGATGCATCTGGTTTCTGCTCCTAGTGGGTTGCCTTCTCCCTGTTGCCCAGATTAGAGTTAAGATATATTCTACTGGTAGATTTACTTTCCGTGGTTTAATTTATAGTACTGGCATGTTTAGCTGTGTAGTGAGATTTTACAGCTTTATAGTAGTTATTTTATTCATACCTATGCCTGTTTATTTTAATTAAATGCATGCTCTAATTGATTTAATTTCGCATGATTGCATGTTTAGCACGAGGTAGGGATTCGCGTGACCCCTACTGAGTCTGGCTGTGACTCACCCTTCTCCTTTTCAGGTGAGCCGCGTCCCCCGTCTCCCGGTGGTTCCCGTGCACCCGGTGACCGTGTTTAGCAGCCAGTAGTGGGCAGGATCAGTTTTGTTGGTCTTTTGGGTTGTGCTTTTGCCGGGGTATGCCCCGTGTAGTTGTACTTTTGGACTAGCACTATTGTGCATCTGGACTAGTGTCGTATATTATCACTCTGATTATTTTATTTGCTTCTGCACTTTTGTTAATTATTAACTATGCTAATTAATTTGCACATTCGAGCAATTTTAATTCGTTATGCAATCCCTCGACAAACCTCCCTAACCCTTCAGGGGTCTCATCAGCCTCTTGGGTGGCTTATCCAGTTCTTGGTATCGGTGTATCGATGTTATCGGTATATCAGTATCCTGAGCTCTGGGTCGTCACATCTTGTCTCTGACGGCCCCATGTTAGACCGCCACACTTCATAGTGTGTCGGTTAGTCTTATGTCAGTTCGGGCCATTGCGGTCTCGCGATAGATCGTTTATTTGGGTTAGTGGCCCCTCGTTGGACCGCTATACCTTGTCCATCGGCCCATTCGTGGACCGCTAGACGGTGTTCTTATGTCGGTCGGCTGAACGGTCTTACGATAGACCGCGACAACCTACTTTAGCGGCCCTATGGTAGACCGCTAAGGTTCATATGAACAGTGGGTCGATTCGAGCTAACGGTTCTAGCTCTGACCGCCTTGTCCCATTTAGCGGCCCTTTGGTCGACTGCTACTTGCCGTTTGACCGAGTCAATGTTTTAAGTCGGTTAAGGTTAACGGCCTAACCTTCGACCACCTCCTTGTTCTAGCGGCCCTTCTGTCGACCACTATGTCCCGTTTGACCAAGAGTCAAATGTTTAAGTCAGTTAGGGCGGTGTCTCTCGCGGCCCAATGGTAGACCGCATGGGTCCGTGTGGCGGCTCAGTATTGGACCGTCTGGTGGTTGGACTGGGTATGTAGGTTCGGCGTTGACTGGCTTTAGCGGCCATTTCCTTGATTGCTCTAGTGTTCACGCGGCCCTTCCCATGACTGCCAAAGTCTTCGCCTCTGGGTGGGGTAGCGGTCCTTTCCTTGTCTGCTTACATCGTCTAGCGGTTGAGGTATAGACTGTCTACGTCCCAGAGTGGTGCTTTCTGTTGTTTTAGCTTTCGATCATCTTGGCTTGACCTCGTGGTTGCCCGTTGTTCCGTGGACATCTTTTGATGTCCTATGAGGGCTATAACCATGCTATCAGATAGCCAGGTGTACCCTGCTATTGGTTAGGTTTCTGTACTACTTCAGAGTCGTTCTTAAGTTCTAGTTAACCCGGTGAGACCCAGTGTTCTGGATAGATCAAGACATGGTTCTGGACACCTAGAGGTACTATTTTACCTCGATCTGTGTGTCCAGATGCGTTGAGAGTCTTGGTGTTCTCTCAGGTCTTCGTGAGTCATTTTATACGGTTGTGTGGATCCGATGATCCCTTGTCATTTCCTGTGACTTAGGATTAGACTGATTGGCGACTTGTCACCGCCGTTGTACGATGATCTTGACTCCGAGTCATGAGACTCAAGGATCGTTGTGTCAGCAGGTCTAATTGCCTTGTCCTGAGTCTATTGGC
Organism: Amorphophallus konjac; assembly: GCA_022559845.1. NCBI lineage: Eukaryota > Viridiplantae > Streptophyta > Magnoliopsida > Alismatales > Araceae > Amorphophallus > Amorphophallus konjac. Next base: position 166,182,659 of record CM040129.1, on the reverse strand, counting down.
AGTTGGTGTACTACCTTGGTGCTTCGCAGTACGCGTGGCAGTGCTCGCTTAGCCTGTCTGTACTTCAGCACTCGTGTTTTAGAGTCTCTGTATCTAGTGAGCCTCCACTAGTCGTAGCCCGACGACCTCAAGTGTCGGCCCACCTGGGAGTGGTGGCGGGGAGTTCTCGAGATACGGTTTTTAGGCTAGTTTCCGTGGGCTCCCTTGCTTTGCAGTAGCGTCCTACTGGGGGAGAAAACTAGGTAGAGGCCTGGCTCAAGGCATTGAGCTTGTGTGTGCACACGTGATCAGGGGCATTTTGGGCGAACGCCGACGAGCGTGACCCTGACTAGTCACTCGTTACTGTAGTTCCTGTTTTGGTTCTATGAGTATCTCAGTCTCCGTCGTTCTCGACGTCCGTAGCGAGATACTTGTGGCGCAGTGTAAGTCGTCAGTGGATGCATCTGGCCATTCTTCTAGTGAGGAGGTGCTTCCGTCACTTGGCGCATGACTCTCGTGTTTTTCGGAGTCTATGTTCCCCTTCCGAGTTAGTCTGTTCTTGGCTTCGTCCAAGTTCAGCTTCCCCTTCCAAGTTAGTCTGTTCTTGGCTTCGTCAAAGTTCAGCTTCCCCTTTCGAGTTGTCTGTTCTCGATTTTACCGAGGATAACTCTGTGTCGCTTACACGACGCTATAGTCATGTGCATCAGTGTCTGTTGTATGCCTAGGTCTGTTCTAGGGCTTTTGCCTAGTTTTGTGGGCTTTAGCCTTTGGGCTAATGGTTGGCTGACGGATCGGTAACTCCTGACTTTGTGAGATCAGGGTTCGCCCTTCTATCGTTGTTTGGAGTAGTTATGGAGCCGAGATTTGTTCGGCAGCCGTGCCTTGCTCGGTAGCCATGTTCTCGTTCTTTACGGCTTTACTTTTCCCTTTTCTTTTAGCCATTCTACTCATGTTCTTCCGGCTTTCTTTTATAACTTTCTAGTAGTAGTTTTTCCTGCTTTCTTTCCTGCTTTACTACTACTGCTGTTTTAGTTATCTTTCCGTGTTACTCCGTTATTTTTCAGTGGGGATCCGCGTGACCCCTACTGAGCCAGTGACACGAGGCTCACCCCTGCTTTTCAGGTGTGGTCGTCTCTGCTTCCTTGCGGTTCCTTGCGTGGCGTGTCTGTTCGTAGTTTCCAGCGGTGCCTGTGTCAGGCTTCCCCCGATCATAGTGTACATTTTTCTTTCTGTTGGATTGTACTTGTCTTTCCTTTGGACTAGATTCTGGTATAATTGTTAATCTTAACTGTTAATTAAAAAGTAATTTTATTTCTACTACTTTAGCAAACTTGATTAATAAAATTTAATTGCTTACTGTTATATCTGGGACTTCAATGTACTACACGATAATCCTTTTATCCCTTCGGAGCTTTACAGCTCTTGGGAGGCTTCACGGGTTCCAAGTGATATCGGGTCTACTCAGTAATCCTATCGGGTATATCCGGTATCCGGAGTCTGGGTCGTCACAGGTGGTATCAGAGCGTTGTTGTGTGAAGTATATAGGAATATGAGATATTACAGTGTCCAGAGTCCTGAAAGTCCAGTGCAGTCTTTCGCTGGCTTAGGTTTCACGATTCTTTGTCGCTTTGTTCTCCGTGTGTGATCTTGTGCGTGCTGTGTTGGCACTGTACGAGATGGTTTTGCTCTTGTCAGGATGTGACGGGACTCTCTTTTCGTCCTGGTATTTGTCTCGATCGTGTTGTATTTGGCAGAGTTCGCCGATAGGCTTGAATCTGCAATACGTTGTTCAAGATTTTTCCGTGGCTTGTTCAGGTGGTTGGTGACTTTTCTGGTTGGCGTGATGGCCATGCACATTCTTATCTTGTTTTGGTCGTCCCAGCTTAAGTTTGTGCAGCTCATGAGGTGTTTCGCTTCTGTTGAAGTGGTTGCTTTATTTGCCTCGACTGAGAAGATGCTCAAGCGAACCTAGGATTTTCCTTCCTGGTGAGCTACTGTTAGTGAGCTTGATTCTTCTCATCCTGTTTGATGGAGTCTTTTCGAGGTAAGCCTTAGAAGTGCTGTCTTAGTGAGACCTTTGTCCTGTGTCTACTTAAGTGTGGACTGTGTTAATGCTGAGTCTGACCTGTCTCTCTATTCTACGGTTGCTTGGCTTTGGACGCAGTTTTGTGTTGAAAGCCATTGTGCACCGTGTTCATCATGCCGTGTCTGGCGACTGATGCGTTGTGAAGGTTCAACAATTGTTTCTAGGACGTGAGGATAAGCTGAGATTACCCTTTCTTTGTGCTTTGTGCTGAAGCTGGTGCTCTTCTTCATTTGCACTTAGGCGACTTGTGATCGGTTGTTAGCAGGATCAGTACTCGTGGCTTGATACATTGCGATTTTCATGAATTGCGATGGCGCCGTGTGTGTGCAGAGATGCAGATACCGAGGTATTTCTGATGCCTGTGTGTGTTATATGAGTGCGCAGCGGAAGCGCGTAGGCTGATAACCCACGGGTCGAGGATCGTTGGTTGTAAGATTCTGACCGGTCGAGAGAATTGCTTTTCTCGATGTAACTTCGTCTTGGCTTCGTGTGCCTTGATGTTATTTGTTGCCGTGCCGTTGTTCTTGAAGGCATTCTGGTGTTAGCACTGGCATTTGTGAGTGTTGGGGAATTTGTCGGCATTTCTGCTGGTTGAGTACCCTTCGCTTCTCTGTAATTCTTCTTGAGTGTTGTGTTCTCGGGACGTGATCGTGGTCCTTGAGATGCGTTTCCCAATATCATTGTCGTTCTTGTTGTTGTAGGTCTTTCTTGGTAAGTTGCTCGCTGCATGACTAGTCCATTGTTGTCGTGTGTTCAGCTGTTATTGTGCCTTGATGTGACCCAGCTTACAGTCGTGTTCTGTGGTTCTGTGTTTAGTACGGAACCGGGATCCTGCAAGTGCTGTTGTTGTCGTTGTTGTCGTTTTGTCGTTGTTTCCCTGTGAATCTGTCTTGGCACTGTGTGGACCGAAGTCTTGTCAGTTGGTTGTGCTGTACTCTTCTCTCCTGGGCTGTACTCTTCTCTCCTGGTAGAGTTAGCAGACGACTCGATCAGATGTAATATATGAGTGAGGACTGACTTGATTGTGCTTGTGGTCCGGTGCTATCGTTGGCATCATGTGCGCTAGGTTTCGTGGTTGCCTTTGACACTGGAGCTGATGATGTCGAGCTATCAGCTGAGAGGACTATGTTTCCTTGTTTGCGCTGATGCTTGTCGTTTCTGTCAGTTGTTTTATCAATATCTGTGTGCCATGGGTCGTGTCTCCTTCTCTGTGAGACGTAAGTAACATTGTATTATTTCGGAGGTGTCAGGCTTGTGTTCACTCGTGTATTATGCTCGTCCTTTGGATTGATTTCCCTTGAGATCTAGAGCGTGTACTTGTGATTATGGGCTGACAGTGTTCCTCTAAATTATGTTTTTCGAGATTCGTGTAGCTCCGTGTTAGCGTGTTGGGTTTGTTCTTCCCTGCTTCTTCTTGATAGCTCCTTAAATTTCGAGGATGAAATCTCTTGAAGGAGGGGAGGCTGTAATACCCTGGATTCTTATCAGGTTCTTTCGGATCCTTATCGGAGTGCTTTCGGATCACTTTTGTGGGTCCTGAGTTGAGTTTTACGATCCACGTGGGTTTTTCTCTCGTACAAGTTACGGAACTCAGTGGAGAGTTTATTCTTCAGTTCATCGACTCGAGGACGCTACAGCTGCGATGTACTCGTTGAGAGGATCATTTCAGCTATTTTTTCATATTTTTTTGAATTAGTGCATTTTCGGGCCAAAATCAAAATTTCAAAAATTAGGAAAATTTCCTATTTTCCTTTCCTTTTTATTTTCCTTTCCTCTCTCCTCCCTCTCATTTCTCACATTCCACTCTCTCTCTTGTTTCTCTCTCCCCTCTGCTCCTCTCGACGTGGGACACGCGACCGTGGCGAGCTGGCTGAGGCGGGGACGCGATGGAGTGAACCTAGAGCGTGATGGAGTGGCGCGATCCCTCGGTGGATTCTAAGTCGGTGCAGTTCGTTGGTTTAGTGGTTTTCAGCACGATTTAGTCGCTTCGGCACGCGGAATCATCGGTGGAGGTAGGGAAATGGATCACCTTCTTCTCCTCTACGTTCCCTCGTAGTTTTACACCGAACAGTGTGCATACGAGTGGGTTTCATTCAGTTTCGGGAAAAGCATGCTTGGGGGTGTGCGTCGGGTTCGTCGGAAAACGGTGATGATTTTCGACTAGATTAGTTTCATTATGACCCCCAGCATGTTAGCGTTTCAGATCTGCTATTTTTATCGCGATTGGTCGTCATTTGGGGCCGGTACGAGCCCGGGAACCCCGGTGACCCAATTAGGGTCGATTCGATGGAATCGCCCGTTTCTTGCGATTGAGCTTTTGCATGTGTCCCTTCTGAGCTGTGGAGGATGTTTTTCGTCGATTAGGACTGTTTCCCCTTCGTTTAGACGCGAATGGGGCGTGGAACGGCCGGGTCCAGCCATTCCCCTAGTTTTCCCGTCGTATCATACTAGCAGTCATTTCAGAGACAGTTTCTTGTCTCTGGCGGCCCTATGCTAGACCGCCACACTCCATAGTGTGTCAGTTAGTCTTATGTCGATTCGGGTCATCGCGGTCTTGCGATAGACCGTTTATTTGGGTTAGCGGCCCCTCGTTGGACAGGTATACCTTGTCCAGAGGCCCATTAGTGGACTGCTAGACGGTGTTCGTATGTCGGTCGGCTAAACGGTCTTACGATAGATGGCAAAAGCCTACTTTAACGGCCCTATGGTAGACCGCTAAGGTTCGTATGAACAGTGGGTCGATTCGAGCTAGTGGTTCTAGCTCTGACCGCCTTGTCCCTTTTAGCCACCCTTTCGTCGACCGCTACTTGCCGTTTGATCGAGTCAATGTTTTAAGTTGGTTAAGGTTAACGGCCTAACCTTCGACCACCTCCTTGCTCTAGCGGCCCTTCTGTAGACCGCTATGTCCCGTTTGACCAAGAGTCAAATGTTTAAGTCGGTTAGGGCGATGTCTCTCACCGCCCAATGGTAGACCGCGTGGGTCAGTGTGGCGGCTCAGTATTGGACCGCCTGGTGGCTGGACTGGGTATGTCGATTCGGCGTTGACTGGCTTTAGCCGCCATTTCCTTGACCGCTCCAATGTTAACGTGGCCCTTCCCATGACCGCCAGAGTCTTCGCCTCTGGGTGGGGTAGCGGTCCTTTCCTTGTCCGCTTACATCATCTAGCGGTCGAGGTATAGACCGTCTACGTCCCAGAGTGGTGCTTTCCGTTGTTTTAGCTTTGGATCGTCTTGGCTTGACCTCGTGGTTACCCATTGTTATGTGGACGTCTTTTGATGTCTTGTGAGGGCTATAACCATGTTATCAGATGGCCATGCGTACCCTGCTATTGGTTAGGTTTTTGTACTGCTTTAGAGTCGTTCTTAGGTTCTGGTCAACTCGGTGAGACCCAGTGGTTGACGAGTAACCCTGTGTGTGTCACGACTATTCTGGATAGATCGAGACATGGTTCTGGACGCCTAGAGGTACTATTTTACCTTGACCTACGTATCCAAATGCGTTGAGGGTCTTGGTGTTCCCTCAGGTCTTCGTGAGTCGTTCTATACGGTTGTGTGGATCCGATGATCCCTTGTCGTTTCCTGTGGCTTAGGATTAGACTGATTGGCGGCTTGTCACCGTCGTTGTACGACGATCTTCACTCCGAGTCATGAGACTCAAGGATCGTTGTGTCAGCAGGTCTAGTTGCCCTGTCCTGAGTCTGTTGGCAATTGGTGTACTGCGTTGGTGCTTCGCAGTACGCGTGGCAGTGCTCGCTTAGCCTGTCTGTACTTCAACACTCATGTTTCAGAGTCTCTGTGTCTAGTAAGCCTCCACTAGTCGTAGCCCGATGACCTCGAGTGTCGGCCCACCTGGGAGTGGTGGCGAGGCAGTTCCCGAGATACGGTTTTTAGGCTAGTTTCCGTGGGCTCCCTTGCCTTGCTGTAGCATCCTGCTGGGGGAGAAAACTAGGTAGAGACTTGGCTCAAGGCATTGAGCTTGTGTGTGCACACGTGGTCAGGGACGTTTTGGGCGAACGCCGACGGGCGTGACCCTGACTAGTCACTCATTACTGTAGTTCCTATTCTGGTTCTATGAGTATCTCAGTCTCCGTCGTACTCGGTGTCCGTAGCGAGATACTTGTGGCGCAGTGTAAGACATCAGTTGACGCATCTGGCTGTTCTTCTTATGAGGAGGTGCTTCCGTCACTTGGCGCATGACTCTCGTGTTTCTCGGAGTCTGTGTTCCCCTTCCGAGTTAGTCTGTTCTTGGCTTCATCCAAGTTCAGCTTCCCCTTAGTCTGTTCTTGGCTTCGTCCAAGTTCAACTTCCCCTTCCGAGTTGGTCTGTTCTTGGTTTTGTCGAGGATAACTCTGTGTCACTTACACGACGCTCTAGTCGTGTGCGTCAGTGTCTTTTGTCTATCTAGGTCTGTTCATGGGCTTTTGCCTAGTTTCGTGGGCTTTTGCCTTTGGGCTAATGGTTGGCTGACGGATCGGTAACTCCTGACTTTGTAAGATCAGGGTTCGCCCTTCTGTCGTTGTTTGGAGTAGTTAGGGAGCCGAGGTTTGTTCGGCAGCCGTGCCTTACTCGGTAGCCGTGTTCTCGTTCCTTACGGCTTTACTTTTCCCTTTTCTTTTAGCCGTTCTACTCCTATTCTTCCGGCTTTCTTTTACAACTTTCTAGTAGTAGTTTTTCCTACTTTCTTTCCTGCTTTACTACTACTGCTGTTTTAGTTGTCTTTCTGTGTTACTGCGTTATTTTTTAGTGGGGATCCGCGTGACCCCTACTGAGCCAGTGACACGAGGCTCACTCCTGCTTTTCAAGTGTGATAGTCTTTGCTTCCATGCGGTTCCTGGCGTGGCGTGTGTGTTTGTAGTTGCCAGCGGTGCCTGCGTCGGGCTTCCCCCGATCTCAGTGTACGTTTTTATTTCTGTTAGACTGTACTTATCTTTCCTTTGGACTGGACTCTAGTATAATTGTTAATCTTAACTGTTAATTAAAAAATAATTTTATTTCTGCTACTTTAACAAACCTGATTAATAAAATTTAATTGATTGCTGCTATATATGGGGCTTCAATGTACTACACGATAATCATTTTATCCATTCGGAGCTTTACAGCTCTTGAGAGGCTTCACGAGTTCCAAGTGGTATCTGATCTACTCGGTAATCCTATCGGGTATATCCGGTATCCGGAGTCCGGGTCGTCACATCTCGTCTGTGGAAGAGTGAGCTGTATTGCAAGAGTAAAGCTTCATTATCATCGACAGCTTCATCATCTTCAGAGCTAAGATAGAATATGTCATAGTTAATACTGAAATTTGTAGCAATATCAAGCCGCTCTTTACGACAACACAGATCTCTATATACTACAATCAGAGGATGCCACCGGTTCTGCTACATATACTGAACCACTTCAAGGACATAGATAAATAAATTAACTTTAAATTTCTATAATATTTTATTAGTCTTCACTCTTCACAATTGACATCTATACTCTTTTAAACTTTTAAAATTTAAATATATTTAAAATAAAATGATAAATAATCACAAATCAGTAATAATAAGATAATTTTATTTACACATAAATATCATTTTGAATATCTAAATATTTTTATATTTATTTTTTTATTTTAAAGGGTGAATCGGGTCGGATCGGTTCGGACTGGTTCACCGGTCAAATCGCGGTTCGTCCGATTCTTTAACATTAGACAGGACCGACCTTAATCGGACCGATTCATAGACCGGTTCATGATCGGACCGGTCCGACCGACCAATCCGGTCCGTTTCTAATAACACTACTTTAAATGTTGTGTTATTTTATATAAAACTATGGATTATTTTGTAAGAAAATTATTGTTAAATGATAATTTATAAAAAATATTTATACAAATATATTAAAATATATATTACTGTATAAATTTAAATTATGTAAAACATCATATTTATTTATAGACATATTATTTTTATCAAAAATTTATAAAAATATATTTAAATGACATTTAAACACTATTTGAATTAACTCAATAATATATATGCTAATATTTTTAAGAATATTTTTATAAAATTATTTTTAACAATAATTTTTTTATAAAAAAATTAAAATTATTTGTCATTCTTATTTGTCACACTTAATTTTAAGAATGATAAATAATAAGTTAAAATTGACAAATAATTTTAACATGAAAAAGATATTTATAATATTTAATTAGTTATTTATAACCCTTAATATTAAAGGTGACAAATAATCAAGTATGAATTACAAATAATTTTTTTATGATATGAGTCTATATAAGAAAATAGGAAAAAATGATGAGACACACGCACTTCAAGGGTGGCCTGATGACATGCCTGTATGGGAAGTAAATATTTCTATATTATTAGCATTATTTAGTGCGCTCAAAAACGATTCGTAGACTACTGGAATGCAATTATAGAAATAATTACAGAATTAACCTAGAAGCTGTGTATTCTTTTTATATCACAACATTATTTATATTGTCGTGTATATATATCCCTAGGAGTTATACATAAGTACATAGAGATATTTCGGAAATACTCTCCTTATAAATTTATTTTTATAATTACTCTTATTATTTTAATTATTTTTAATAATCTCATTATATCATAATAATTACAAAAAAGCTCTTACCATTAACAGCCGTTAGTATTATCCTAAAACCTCCTATCTAACCTTAGTTAATTTTTAATTAAATTAAAAAAAGGACCAAAATATCTCTAATCTTTCATAAACTCTTTCTCTCTCCTCATATATTTATTTCTTTATCTCTTCTCCTCCTTATTTACCACAATATGTTTATAAAATGATATTTTTTGTAAGAATATTTTCGTTCAAAAATTCAATTATATTGATAAAATAAAATATTCTTTGATTTTTCAACAAAGATTAACTACAAGGGTATTTTTGGCACTATATTAATATAAGAATATCATTAAAAATAATATAAAATTAAGATGGATAATTTTACAAAAAACTTGTAAGGAAATTTTTTTACAAAAAAATACATATACATATATATATAACACTCACATCAATACAACAAAACATAAAAAATGGAGCATACACTCTTAATGGGCTAATTTTGGTTGGCCCATTTTTTTGTGGAAAAATGAGCATCTGTTCTTTTTCTTCTTCTTTTTTTAATGATCTAATAATATGAGCGGATAATTTGTTCCCTAAATCAAGGTTTGTCAACTTGATCCTACCGGCCGTATCATTTTTTGTCGGTGTGGTATGATACGGCACCGTACCAGTCCGTATCACAAGGTGTCAAAATTAAAAAATTATTTAATAAATATATGTAATTATAAAATATAATAAAATATTATGTGTGACTTAATGGTTAGTAGGTGTGTTAATTGTGTACGAGATAAAGGATTTAGATCTCACAAATGTCACGTGTTTTTAGCTTATGTTTTTTAAATAATAATTAAAAAATTATGAAAATAGTGACATTATTGTGTTTTGAACCTAAATCCTAACATTCCAAAGGAAGACTCTTAACAAACTACATATGAAATCACATTTAATATTAAATAAAATATATAATATTTAAAATATATAAGTTACATACCGGTTACATATCACAGACTGGTCATATCGGTATGTGGCTGGTAAGGTCCAGTACGGGCGATATGTCCCGTATCGGATCGATTTGATAAACCCTGCCTTAAATTACTTTAAAAAGTAAAAAAAATTGAATGCACCGCAAAGTGAATGCACTAATGCAAGTGGGAATCTGTCCCTAGTAAACCGAGAGAACATCAATTTACCCTTGTTATCTTATGTACGTGAGGAGGGTAAAATTCACCGAGTCTAATACGGCCCATCAACGTTGGGCCCATGGCGACCCAACCCAATCAGGCCCAAGACAGGTCGCCAGATGGTCTGAAGCTTAAACCGGACAGCTTGGCTAAGGCCCACGAAGGATTCATCGGCCCAGGGGAAGATCGACGCGAACATCTCGGACACCGGACAACTCTCCAGCAATCGAACATTGCTTCCGCCATTATAGACCCTTCCGACAGGGACGAGATCACGCCTACAGTACCGAGATTGCCGTCATGAGGCCTCTTTTTTCGAGTAAGCAGGGGCACAAAGGACAACTCCCCTCATGATCAAGGAAGCGTTACTCCACAACTTATGCATTTTCCCATTGAGGAACGAACCCTCACCGCCAAGATGACCTATATAAATAGACCTCTAATCAGACACCCACGGACACAGATACAATGACAGACAGACATAGACAAAAGTGCATAGAGAGAAATAAGATCCACAGTGTCGAGCACTCCAAAGGCTCTATGAGCACACCCCGAGTCTCACGAGCAGTCTTTGAGCACTTGCCATACGTGGCGAGCACTTCAAGGGCCCCAATTCCTACACCTAGACTTGTCTATTCTGTTCACCCGCTCTCTCTCTCTCTCTCCCCTTCCTACTAGATTCTTCCCGATGTGTTCCTGACTTAAGTATCTGAGAGTTGTCCCCTGGCATATTTCTCATGACTCATTCTGACGTTATTTTCTTGGTGTTCGCAGGTTTCTACGAGTGGTTGGACGATCATTCCCAACAAAGAAATCTCAAAGGTGTGATACGAGGTCTAGATATCATTTTTCTACCTCTACGTTATGTTAAGAATATTTTATATTTTTTATATCTCTCTCTGAAAGTGTATATTTAACGATTTTCAACCGGATATTTTGTCGAAGGGACTCGAGGTCGAGGGATATAATTAAAGTAAAATCAATCAATATGAATATATATATGATAACAGAGAGACAATATGTGATAGAGTAAAATATGTAGGTTTCTAAAGGTATATACATTGATGCTTTACATTTTTCTTTAATAATCGAACATTGTAGATTATATAGTTCAGATGTTATTATTATGTATAGCGTGATTACTTACCAAGAAAACAAATATTATGTATACCATGTCTCTGACTATGAGTAGACTTTTTACAAGCAAGGACTTGAATGACGTGATGAGAGACGTGCGAATGTCTCTCTGGTGGGGACACCGGACCCAATGTTCGGAGCCAACATCACAACGCCACTGCACCGAACTTATGACTCGGAGACTCGATTGAAGACTCGGCATCCTGAATTTATATTTATACGTATTTGTGTATCTGTGTGTACGGTGGTATTTGTATTATTAAACCATCCTATCTTATTTTATTTTACCAAATCAAAGAATTATATTTTATTAGGGTCCAAGTCAAATATTGGTTGGTGGACTTTGTTTTATTAGGCTAGGATATATATGCAAATAAGGGAATTGTGAAGGTATGTGTATAATAGGTATTCCATATAAATATGGGGCAAGAGTGTGTTACGAGATATGAACCATATGAATGAAAGAAGTGATTTGTCTTGTGCTATTCCCTTCCCTCTTCTCTCCATTTGTGAGATTTGAGTGTGTCGCCCGGTGTGAGACCGTCCGGCGTAAGGTCGAGCTACGTGAGGTAGCAACCTATCCGTTCCCGTCCTGTTCGCGTCTCGGAGTTGCCGTCGATCTATTTCCACGTCGCCGCCGCGTCAGATTTGGTATCAGAGCCCAACAACGGCGTCTCCGATAATCCCGACGTCCCCGGCGTCTCTCTCTATCTCTCTAGGTTGGTAGAAGTGAAAAAAAAAGGAGAGAATCAGAAAGATCTCGGTTGAAGAAGGAAAAAAATATATATATAGGAAAAAAAATTGAGTTCTATTAGTTGAGAGAAAGAAAGAGAAAAGTAGAAAAAAATATTTTTTTACTCTCTTCTCCCGTTCTCTTTCTCTCTCTCTCTCTCTCTCTCGGTTCTCTTTCTCCATCCCCCGTACTCTCTCTCTCTCTCTCTCTCTCCCGATTTCTCCCTCTCTCTCCCGCTCTTTCTCTCTCAGTCCCGGGCCCCGACGGGCCCCCACCCCCCCTCCGCGACCGGCCTCCTCCTCCGTCGACGGCCCACGGCACCGCCGCAGGTCATCATCCCCATCACCGGCGACCCCGCGACCTCATCCGCGGCCACTCACGCCGCCCGCGGTCCACGCCCGCGCCCGCCGGTGCTCTGCTGCACTCGCCCGGTGCCCGTCTCGGCCGCCAGCGCGCCCGCCGCCTGGTCGCGGCCGCCAGCACCCGGCCCCCAGCTTGCGCCCTCCCGCGCCCAGCTCGCCGCCCTCCCGCGCCCCCTACGCCCGGGCACCCCTACGCCCACGCCTGTGTGCCCCTGCTCCTGCTGCTTCCGGCCGCCCCCACGTCCTGCCGCACCAGCCTGCGAGCCGACGCCCTGCAACCGCCACGGTCGCGATCACCCTGACCCGCTGCCCGTGTCGCGTCCGGCGCCCGTGCGCCCACCCCAGCCTGCCTGTGCACCGACGCCCAGCCTACGCCCACGCGTCTGCCATCACCCGCGAAGCAGCCGCCTCGTCAACCCTGAACAGGCATTGACGATCGCGTCGCCGCACCAACTGGCCGCCTTCGCTGGCCCCCCCTGCGTGGCCGCCTTCCTGCCAGTCGACCCCCGCGCCACGTGGTTAACTCGTCATTAGCGTGAGACACCACGGGTTGGACAAAAGAAAAAAAAAAGACGTGTGAACAAAAAGTTTGAAAAAAAGGGTCAAAAAAGGAGTAGGTAGAGTTTGAAAAAAAAGAGAATATGAAAAGTCAAAAAAAAAGATAGGTGAAGTTTGAAAAAAAAGGGAGGTTTGAAAAAAATATGTTAAATATAATATAAATATAATGATATATATATAATGATATATATATATATATTATTCAATTAAAAAAAGAGGTTTGAGAAAATAAGAGTTAAATATATATAATATAGATATATATAATCTTATATATATATATATATATATATATATATATATCTCTCTCTCTCTCTCTCTCTCTCTCTCTCTCTCTCTCTCTCTCTCTTAACATGTTGAGCATGGCACCCGAGTCCACTATTACGGCTCGACCCGTGTCTGAGCCGCCCGGATGTCGACAGGAGATCCGTAAATTAAGGAACGTGCATACCTCTGAGTCTCCCTGCGCGGAGAAGTTGAACTGATTTGTTCCCCTGCGAGGGAAATTTTCAAATTTGAGTGATTTTGTAATAAATTAAATCTTCCCAGTGCGGAGAGAATTCATTGTAACCATGAAGCTTCGTCGACGCCGTGCGGGCACGCACGTCCCCGCTCGCCTTCGTCTCCGGTCAGAATTAGACTTTTCAGTCTAGCTAGGTACGTGCTCCCCTCACTTACTCATTTAGTATCTTTTCAATTGCCGCGCGAAGTAAGAAGAGAGCCCGATCCATGCAGCCAGTCTCCTGAGTGCATCGCTGTGGACGGAAAGCGAGAGCTTGTATGTACCCATCCTTAGGCCCTAAACTGTCGCATTAGGGCACCCTAATTGTCAGGAGGTAGTTCCACAACTACTTCGCCTACGGGAGAGCAACTCTCCCTGACCAGTCCCTTCAAACTTGGCCCTTTGCCTATTTAGCCAACAAATTCAGGTCTATACCTTGCTAATTATCGGTCCCAGGACTGCATCATTTAGGTCCGAGGTCGTGCATGCCACGTTGGTATAGGAATTCATCCGGCCGTCTAGAGCGCCCTTCAACTCTACAATCCCACATGGATCATAAGAGCGTGAGTGCTATGTTGGCTCAACTCGAGCATAATCTTCTGACCCATTTTGAAGAATCCATAGGCCAACTACGAGTCGAACTAGATGAGAGGATCCGAGCCTTAGAGGATCGACTGAAGGGAGAGGAAGGACGAGTGAATGGCCACGGCAATCCCGTAGCCAATCCTAGGGAGGAAAGAGAGCAAGTCCGCCCGAACCAGGCTCCCCAAGGTAGAGAGCAAGAGGCCCGTACGTCTCGAGAGAGAGACCACGACGATGAGGATATCATCCTACGGAGTGTCAAGATTGACGTTCCGAGTTTTGATGGGTCCCTCAACCCCGCTACATACCTTGACTGGGAGACCGGGATGGATCAATATTTTGATTGGCATCGCCGCATGACCCCTGCTACAAGGGTAAGGTTTGCCAAAATGAAACTCCTAGGTCAAGCTAAAACCTACTGGTGTAATGTTGAGAATCTTCTAGCAAGGAGACGAGAGGAGCCTATAAGCACGTGGGAAGAAATTAAGGAGAAATTAAGGGAGAAGTATCTGTCACCTTCCTACCATCAGCGTCTTTTAGACCAATGGCAGAAACTCACCCAAGATGGAAAGTCCGTGGACGAGTACATCGCCAAATTTAATGACTTTTTCCTTCGGAGTCGAGTCATGGAGGATGCCTCTGTCACCCTATCACGGTTTAGGGCTGGCTTACACGAGAGCATACAGCGGGAGCTGTTCCTACGGGAAGTTAACACTCTCGAGCATGCCTATCAGGTTGCTCGGGACGTCGAGCGGTTTCAAAGGGTGGTCCCACCTCGGGTCTCCACCTACCGCCAACCCGAGTCCCGAAACCCCATGGTCTGCTATTCTGAGAGGCCTGGCCCCTCCACCTCCTATGTCCCTACTGCTACCCCCCTTAGGGTCGTTGCCCCCACTGCTCCTTTCCCACGGAACCCCTTGCCTGCACCCGCTGCGTGCCTAGGCTAGAGTATACTCCACCAGTTGAGAGGAGAGATGACAAGAGAAAGGGAGTCGTCCCTATCACCTCCCAACCAGCCCCTGTCTCGGGAGTTCGTTGCTTAAGGTGCCATAACCTAGGGCATATTGCCTCCAACTGTCCCACCCGAGCCTTGGTCATCACCGACCCCCAACCTGTGGAGCTTTCACCTCAGGAAGAAGAACCCCTTAAGAGATATGAGCCTGATCCTGATCTCATTGCCCAGTTTGAGGAATTAGATGCGGGGTTTGATAGCACGCATGTCGAGTACGTGCAAGTGGGAGATATTACTGAGAGTTCTAGCCATGGATGGTTGGGTGTAGTTCGCTGCATCCTCGCACACCCACAGGAGAACGACTGGCGTCGAACCTCCATCTTCCAAATCTACATCATGGTCAACTCTCAACCCTGCAAGGTGATCTTTGACAACGGGAGCTGTATCAATGCAGTCTCTTCAGACTTTGTCGCCCCCGTCTAGGTCTACCTACCCATCCTCATCCGAGGCCATACAACGTGGCTTGGGTTAGCGACACGTCTATCCCAGTCACCACTACATGTGTCATTCCCATCCAGTTCCACTCCTACCAAGGACAAATCCTATGCGATGTAGTGCCTATGAAGATCGGGAGCATCATCCTAGGACGGCTATGGATCTACGATGTAGACCTTACTATATTCGGCCGGTCCAATCAGTGTTCCTTCTCCCACAATGGAAAGAGGATTCAGTTGTGCCCGACACCCCCAAAGGTGGCCACGGGAAAGAGTCCTACCTCTACACCCGCTGTATCCCCCAAAATTCAGGAGAATGCCCCGACCCCCACCAAAGGGAAACTTCTCATTCCCTCCTCTCCTACACCTGTCATATTCATCCCTAAGGCCCCTAAGGTTGACCATGACCCGATTAGGCGCCTGAACTTCATAAGTGTTCGTGAGATGAATAGAGAGGTTGCCGAGGGTGCCCCTGTTTGGGCTGTTGTCGTCACCATTACCCCTGAGGAGTCCCAAATCTCCATCCCACCTGAAGTCCAGGCAATCTTACAGGACTTCCAAGATATCTTCCCAGAAGACTTGCCTTCAACACTCCCTCCCATGCGTGATGTTCAACACGCCATTGATCTTGTCCCTGGGTCCACCCTACCCAACCTTCCCCATTATCGATTGAACCCAAAGGAGCATGCTGAGCTCCAAAAGATTGTCGAGGACCTTATCCACAAAGGTTTCCTCAGGGTGAGCAAGAGCCCATGTGTTGTCCCTGCCTTGCTCACGCCCAAGAAGGATGGCACCTGGCGGATGTGTGTTGACAGCCGCGCCATTAATAAGATCATTGTCAAGTATAGGTTTCCCATTCCCCGTCTTGATGACATACTTGACATGATGAGTGGAGCCACCATCTTTTCCAAGATTGACTTGAAAAGTGGCTACCACCGGGTCCGGATTCGACCAGGGGATGAGTGGAAGACAACCTTCAAAATAAAAGAAGGTCTGTATGAGTGGCTCGTCATGCCGTTTGGGCTATCTAATACCCCCAGCACATTCATGCGGCTTATGACGGAAATCCTTCGACCTCTCATTGGTCGCTTTGTTGTCGTCTACTTTGACGACATTCTCATCTATAGCCACAACCCTCAGGACCACATCCAGCATTTGAGGGAAGTCTGCGAGACTTTGAGGAGAGAAACCGTGTTTGCCAATCTCAAGAAATGTGAATTCATGACAGACCGGGTCACTTTCCTTGGATTTGTGGTATCAAGTCAAGGAGTGTCTGTGGTGTTAGTGTTGGTGTGCTACATGCCAATTTCGGGTCGGGTAGGCCCAATAGTTGTACGATCTTGTTCATTATTAATAAAGTGGTATTTGAGCGTAAATATGCGATTGTGTTACTTTACGTTGTCCCTAGGATATGTGGTTGTAAAGTCAACTCGAGATGGGATCTCGATTATGAGATTGACTTTACATGAACACATACCTTAAACTGTTCCTGGTTGGAGGGTAGTCACTCGGGAACTTTGATTACCTATTAAACCATTACACATGATGTGTTAGTGATCAGTCTCATGGCCAATGGTGCGGGGCACCAACACATATGCGTAGGTGTATGTCCTTGGAGGATGTACACTGAACTGATCCGCTATTGGATCTTCAGATGGTTGATTATACCTAATGTCAACTGAAGATCCAACTGTCTCAGTAGCATCGTTGGTTCTTTAACCTGAGACATTGATCGGATCTTACACGAGGACTGGAATGGTTTAATTACTTGGCTAAGTGACTTTAACCATAAGTCATGAGCTGCCGAGTCGTTAACCACTCCAGGATACGTGTGAAGATCGTCAATGGTCAAGAAGGGATCGCTCACTGTCAGGTATATATCAGACAATTAATGGGTCATGACATTGACGCTCCATTAAATCCCTGGCCAGGGTCGTGTGAGTTCGTTTAGAACAGACGTCATACACTTTAAGGAGGTCATAGTCAAATGACACGATCATGGGGTTTGACATGAACCATACCCTCGATCGTACCAGACTCATAGAAGGAGCGAGGGATTATATCGATACAGTAACCGTGGACTTATAGATACCAGACAGGCTGGTTTAAACCCGGTGTCCTCTAGGATCACGCGGATTTGCTTGACCCAACATGATCAAATGTTTGGAATAAATTAAACTATTCTTCGGCTCTGGTAGAAGCGAAGAATACGTTTAATTTACTTCTAATTGGGAATTAGAAGTTAATGGGCCTTAAACTAGAGTGATTAAGGGCCTAGAGGATCACACACAATGGATTCTTGGGTGACAGATTATTATTATACAAATGTATGTATTATTGCTATTTAATTCCTTTTGGAAAGGAGTGTAAATGGAGCTTAATACATATGTATAATAGTAGATAGGATATATATATAATTTTGGTCTTTTGGAGCCCTTTTAGAAAATGACCAAACTCTATATATAGCATCCTACGTGAGTTCATTCGAACTCTTCCCTTCCATTTGACTAATCAAGCATTAAGCCTAAAGGGAGAGGATTAGTAACCCCCTTTCTCCTTCTTGCTCTCTCTCTCTCTCTCCAGAAGGTGATAGAGCCGGGGAAGGTCGTGCCGGGGGGTGGTACCGTCGCGGCGCAAGGATCCGTGAGGATCATCTCTAGAGACCGTATAACTGTGCGGCTCGATATTCTACATCGGGCATCGCGGACAGCGTCGTTCCGCGCAAGGTGAAAAACGCAACCCGTAATTAGGGTCTTAGAAACACCGATTAGAGCATAGATTAAGCTTTCCATAGCACCGGGATTGGGCAGAATGAATTTTTGTTATCCGCTGCGTCGCCCGTAGGTGCTGTGCGAAACCTTACAGTGGTATCAGAGCCAGGTTCGCGCTCTGGTCGGTGTTTTATCGCCGTTTAAAACCATATTTTAGGGGCAATCTAAATCTTTAATTATTATTTAAAGATAGGAGTGTTGGGCATTTCTATTCTTCTTGGATGCTGGGCATCACGCAGCAAAATTTTTTTGTAAAAAAAAATTAATTATCATCGCCGGGCGCACTGCGCCGGCGGGCTCAGCGCGCCGGCGGGCGCACCCGCGTGGGCGGGCACCGCCCACGCGGGGCACCGCGTGACGGGCGCCCACCTGGCGGGCGCCGCCCACGCGGGACGCCCACGTGGCGGGCGCCCGCAACGCGGGAGGTCAACTCCCGCGCGCGCGGGGGCAGCCCACGCGCGCCGGGTTGACCCGCTTATTTTTTTTAATTTTAAAAAATTGCTTTTTATTTTTTAATTTATAAGTGCTAAGGTAATTATATATATATATAGGATATATATATAGAAATACACTATAAATTAAATCAGATTTTATCTCGTAGGTTAATTGTGTTATCTCGATAGTAAATGTCAAATGTTAAATTTTATTTAATCGATTTGAATTTACCGAGATGAGATAATTACTATTTACCTTGAGATAAAATGGTAATAATTGAAGTTACTTCAGTAAATTATAATTTTTAAATTTTTCATTATTAGACAATTAAAAAATTCAAAATTTAAATTTTATGGAAGTTAAATGTGAAAATTTTAATTATTTGAATTTTAATTATTAGATAATTGTTAAATTCAAATTTTAAATTTTAGAAAATTACTAATTGAGGATTATTACATTATTTTAAATTTACTTTCAAACAAAATTACTGGATAATTAGTTTGAATTTAAATTTAAATTATTGACATATTTAAATTTTGAATTTAAATTTGATTATTAGATAATTAAATTTAAATTTAAATTTAAGTATTTATCTCAATTAGATGCCCCTGTAGAAAATGATGGTTCTTTACGTGCTTTACTTTATTTACCTTGTATTGACCTGCTTGTGTGTTTAATTTTTATTAATCATACTTCGATTTTTAAAATTAAACAAAGCTAGCTTATTTTGGTTTGCACATCCCATTTTTAAATTCAAAAGTAAGGATTATTTTCAGAAAATAACCCTTGATTAATTTTATTTGAATGGGTTGGCAAGTGATCATGGACTTGGATTAATGTAATTAATTGGGGTCTGCGAACCTCCTTTCTCACTCTGTTAAAATTCTAATGTACTTCTATCTTCCTCCATTGTTGTACTCGCCCTAAGGGCTTTTGGAATTTTATTGATATGTAATTTACATTTTTCCGGCCTACGTGCTGTGTAAAAGTTGTAATTACTGCGGCGTCGGAGTTTGAAAGCGCGGAGCACACCCGACGAGGACGATCCAACTGCTTCGGAAGCGGGCCGGATGTCTTAGTTATATTAGGGTTAAAGTCCATGATCACTTGCGTTTAATTTTGCATTGGATGTATTTATTTTGTGCAAATTACTAGGTACGGTAAATATATTGGATATATTTATATTACCACCTAGGGTGAGATCAACATAAAATTAAATTCCCTCGCGATTAAATTTTAGATCTGGTAAGCGTGGCTCTAGGAGTCGTCGTGGCCCTCCATCATTATGGAGTGAATGAACGTCTTCATTTCATGGATTTGTTGTGCTTTCCACAAGGTCCATGAGTTTGGGGGCGGGATTAAACTCCAAGGCTCGGCCTCAATGGGGTGAGAAATTGAACTCGGCCTTGTTGTGCTTTCCACAAGGGTCGGGTCATGAACGCATTGCTATGTAGTAATGATGGTTAGATCTAACTGAGAATATCCTTTGTTGTGCTTTCCACAAGGGGATGATTTCTCGGGGGCCGAATATCGGATATTGCATTAGATGCAAGTGCATGTTGACTGCCCTTGAGATGGTGTATGACTTGTTGTGCTTTCCACAAGGTCGTACATCAGTCTCGTTGGGATTCCGACCCACTAGGTTGATCTTGCTGATCTCCCGTTCTATATACTGAGGGTTATATAGTTCGATCGAAAAATAGTGGGACTAACTAAGATAGAAAACCACATCTAAGTTAGAATTTGAACACATGCTAAGTTATCTTTTATTTCTTATCCAGATTATAATGACGTCGTCCAAGCCCCTCCGCGGCATCTTGGATGCAAATAGATTAACTAGACCGAATTACTCGGATTGGCTGCGTAATCTACGCATAGTCCTTACCGCCGAAAAGATTGCGTATGTGTTGGACACGGTTCATTCTGAGCCAGCTCCTGATGCCGACGAGGGCGAGTTACTTGCTTATGCCAAGTGGTCTGAGGACTCATCCCTAGCCCAATGTTACATGTTGGCCTCTATGGCTCCCGAGCTGCAGAGGCAATTTGAAAAGACTGATTGTAGAAGTATACTTCTCAATCTACGCCAGCTCTTCGGGGAGCAGGGTAGGATTGAGAGGTATGACATCTCCAAAAGGTTTTTCAGGACACGGATGTCTGAGGGTTCATCAGTACAGGCCCATGTACTGAAAATGATAGAGTGGATTGAAAGACTCAATGCATTGGGGTTCAAGTTGGATCTTGAACTATGCATTGATCTTATACTCCAGTCATTGCCCGATTCCTTTTCCTCCTTCATCATGAATTTTAACATGAACAGGATTGAAGCAACTCTCCCAGAGCTGCTCAATATGTTAAAGAGTGCTGAAGGAACCATGCAGAAAGATAAACCATCTTCGTCTGTAATGATTGTTGGCCGGGCCAACAAGAAAAGAAAGGCCTCTCAAATATCCACCACAAGTAACAAAGGGAAGGGAAAGAAAAAGGCCACGGGAAAGCAACTCGCCAAAGTTGACAAAGGGAAGGGCAAGAAGAATGAAAAGGAAGACAAATGTTTTCGATGCGAGGAAACTGGGCATTGGAAAAGGAATTGCAAGACAATTCTAAATGAAGGTATTTTTATCATAGACCTTAATTTGTCATGTATGGAATCCACATCATGGGTATTGGATACTGGATGTGCATCTCATATCTGCAATTTTGTGCAGGTGCTGACAAATAGAAGACGATTGGGCAAAAAGGAGATTGAACTGAGGATGGGCAATGGAGTTTTAGTTTCTGCCAAAGCTGTCGGGACTACACGCCTCAATTTACCTTCAGGAGTCATTCTGGAGCTGAATGACTGTTATTATGTTCCTAATATTATTAAGAACATTATTTCAATCTCTGGATTGTATAACATTGGATATACATTGACTTTTAATAGCACTGGGTGCTCTATAATAAATAATGGTTTGATTATAACCAATGGTTCATTAGTCAATGGTCTTTATGTATTAGATACACGTTCTAATGTTATGCAAATTTCCAATGCTGATGAAATGAATTCTGCATATCTATGGCATTGCAGACTTGGTCATGTAGGTGAGAAAAGAGTCTCTCACTTACACTCAAATGGGTATTTGAATTCGTTCGAATACAAGCCATTTGATACCTGTGAGTCGTGTCTCATGGGGAAAATGACCAAGGCTCCTTTTGGTGGACATGGTGAGAGGGCTGTTGACCTTCTCGAGCTCATACACTCGGATGTGTGTGGACCCATGTCCATAGAAGCAAAAGGAGGTTATCTCTATTTCATTTCTTTTATTGATGACTTATCTAGATATGGCTATGTGTATTTAATGAGACATAAGTCACAAGCCTTTGAGAAGTTTAAGGAATATAAGAATGAAGTAGAGAAACAGAATGACAAAAGTATTAAGGCTCTTCGATCGGATCGAGTACGTGAATACTTGAGCCATGAATTCACTTCTTATCTTAAAGACCATGAAATAGTTTCTCAGCGGACTCCACCGTATACACCACAGCACAATGGTGTATCCGAAAGGAGAAACATGACCGTGTTAGACATGGTCCGATCCATGATGTCTATGTCGGGACTACCATTGTCTCTTTGGGGCTATGTATTAGAGACTGCGGCTTATTTATTGAATAGGATCTCAAGTAAATCAGTTCCTTCTATACCATATGAGATATGGAAGGGCAGGAAACCAAATTTTAATCACATTAAAATTTGGGGGTGTCCTGCTCATGTAAAGAAGAACGAAAGTGATAAGCTTGAGTCGAGGACCGATAAGTGTAGGTTTGTGGGATATCCAAAGGAGACGTTTGGATATTATTTCTATCACCCTTCTGAGCAAAGGGCCTTAGTGACCAAGAGAGCTGTATTTCTGGAAAGAGAATATCTACTCCAGAAAAATAGTGGGAGCCAGATAGAATTGGACGAGGTCCAAGAACCACAACCCATAGACACAAACTCATTAGATGAGACTGTATCGGTTGATCCTATTCAAAGTGAAACACTGACACTACGGAGATCTGGTAGACTACCGAGAGAACCTGAGAGATATGTTGGACATGTCTCAGAGGGGTCCTCTAAGGTATGTATCGATGAGGATGATGATCCTCAGTCGTACCAGGAGGTGATCCGTAGTGTAGACTCCGAGAAATGGCAAGAGGCAATGGATTCAGAAATCCAGTCCATGTACACCAACAAAGTTTGGAACTTAGTTGATGTACCCGAAAGGAAGGTCCCTATCGGCTGCAAATAGATTTTCAAAAGGAAAATCGGTGCAGATGGACAGATTGACACATACAAGGCTAGACTAGTGGCGAAATGATATCGTCAAAGGCAATGCATTGACTATGACGAGACGTTTTCACCGGTACCCATGGTTAAGTCAATCAGAATCCTCCTTGCCATTGCTGGATACCTGGATTATGAGATCTGACAAATAAATGTGAAGATAACTTTTCTTAATGGAAATCTGTCAGAAGAGGTGTACATGGTACAGCCTGAAGGATTCACCTCCAAGCTACATCATAATAAGGTATGCAAACTTCAAAGGTCCATTTATGGATTAAAGCATGCATCTAGAAGCTGGAACTTAAGATTTGACGAGGCTGTCAAATCTTTCAACTTCATTCGAAATGAAGATGAACCCTGTGTTTACAAGAAGGTCAATGAGAGCTCAGTGACCTTCTTGGTCCTTTATGTTGATGACATCTTACTCATTGGGAATGCTGTAGAGATGTTGACATCAACCAAGTCTTGGTTGTCCAAGACCTTCTCCATGAAGGATTTGAGAGAAGCATCCTATGTGCTGGGCATAAGGATCTATCGAGATAGATCTAAAAGGATGCTAGGATTATCCCCATCCATGTACATAGACACTATCCTCAAAAGGTTTAGGATGGAAAATTCCAAGAGAGGTCTCATTCCCAAGAGACATGGAATTTGCCTATCCAAGGGGATGAGGCCTAAAACTTCTGAGGAGGTGGCACACATGAATAAGGTACCCTATGCTTCGGCGATAGGGTCAATCATGTATGCAATGCTATGTACACGGCCTGATGTTGCCAATGCTTTAAGTATTGTCAGTGGTATCAGGTAAATCCAGGCGAAGAGCACTGGAAGGCAGTAAAGGGCATCCTTAAGTACCTGCGAAGGGCTAAGGATCTTTTTCTGCTTTATGGAGGAGAGGACCTACAGCTTATAGCTTACACAGATTCTAGTTTCCAGTCAGATCCAGATGACTACAAATCCATGTCTGGATTTGTATTCATGTTGAATGGACGGGCAGTCAGTTGGAGAAGCTCCAAGCAAGATACGACTGCAGTTTCGACGACGAAGGCGGAATATATTGCTGCTGCTGAAGCTGCTAAGGAAGCCGTCTGGATGAAGAAATTCATCTTGGAACTCGGCGTAGTTCCCGAGATATCAGCTCCCATCACATTATTTTGTGATAATAATGGGGCCATCGCCCAGGCGAAGGAACCAAGATCTCACCAAAGGTCGAAGCATATTCTCAGGCGCTTCCACCTTATTCGGGAGATTGTTGATCGTGGAGATGTGGCGGTAGAACGTGTACCGTCAGAAGACAACATAGCAGATCCACTGACTAAGCCTTTGACACAGACTGTATTTGAGCGTCATCGGGATAAGATGTGCCTCAAAGTTGTGGACAATTGACTATAGTTCAAGTGGGAGATTGTTAATGTTGGTGTGCTATAGGCCAATTTCGGGTCGGGTAGGTCCAATAGTTATACGATCTTGTTCATTATTAATAAAGTGGTATTTGAGCGTAAATATGCGATTATGTTACTTTACGTTGTCCCTAGGATATATGGTTGTAAAGTCAACTCGAGATGGGATCTCGATTATGATACTGACTTTACATGAACACATACCTTAAACTGTTCCTGGTTGGAGGGTAATCACTCGGGGACTTTGATTACCTATTAAACCAGTACACATGATGTGTTAGTGATCAGTCTCATAGTCATTGGTGCGGGGCACCAACACATATGCGTAGGTGTATGTCCTTGGAGGATGTACACTGAACTGATCCGCTATTGGATCTTCAGATGATTGATTATACCTAATGTCAACTGAAGATCCAACAGTCTCAGTAGCATCGTTGGTCCTTTGACCTGAGACATTGATCGGATCTTACACGAGGACTGGAATGGTTTAATTACTTGGCTAAGTGACTTTAACCATAAGTTATGAGTTGCCGAGTCGTTAACCACTCCAGGATACGTGTGAAGATCGTCAATGGTCAAGAAGGGATCGCTCACTGTCGGGTATATATCAGACAGTTAATGGGTCATGACATTGACGCTCCGTTAAATCTCTGGCCAGGGTCGTCTGAGTTCGTTTAGAACGGACGGCATACACTTTAAGGAGGTCATAGTCAAATGGCACGATCATGGGGTTTGACATGAACCATACCCTCGATCGTACCAGACTCATAGAAGGAGCGAGGGATTATATCGATGCGGTAACTGTGGACTTACAGGTATCAGACAGGCTGGTTTAAACCCGACGTCCTCTAGGATCACGCGGATTTGCTTGACCCAACGTGATCAAAGGTTCGGAATAAATTAAACTATTCTTCGGCTCTGGTAGAAGCGAAGAATACGTTTAATTTACTTCTAATTGGGAATTAGAAGTTAATGGGCCTTAAACTAGAGTGACTAAGGGCCTAGAGGATCACACACAATGGATTCTTGGGTGACGGATTATTATTATACAAATGTATATATTATTTCTATTTAATTCCTTTTAGAAAGGAGTGTAAATGGAGCTTAATACATATGTATAATAGTAGATATGATATATATATATATAGTTTTGGTCTTTTGGAGTCCTTTTAGAAAATGACCAAACTCTATATATAGCATCCTACGTGAGTTCATTCGAACTCTTCCCTTCTATTTGGCTAATCAAGCATTCAGCCTAAAGGGAGAGGATTAGCCTCCCCCCTTTCTCCTTCTTGCTCTCTCTCTCTCTCCAGAAGGTGATAGAGCCGGGAAGGTCGTGCCGGGGGGGTGGTACCGTCACTGCGCAAGGATCCGTGTAGATCATCTCTAGAGGCCGTACAGCTGTGCGGCTCGATATTCTGCATCAGACATCGCGGACAGCGTCGTTCCGCGCAAGGTGAAACAAGCAACCCGTAATTTGGGTCTTAGAAACACCGATTAGAGCATAGATTAAGCTTTCCATAGCACCAGGATCGGGCAGAATGAATTTTTGTTATCCGCTGCGTCGCCCGTAGGTGCTGTGCGAAACCTTACATGTGGACCAATCTAAGGTCCAAGCTTTAGTTGACTGCCCAGAGCCTCAGAATGTCCATGACGTTCGCAGCTTTCATGGGCTAGCCACTTTCTACAGACGCTTCATTAAAGGTTTCAGCACTATTATGGCACCCATTACAGATTGCATCTGTAAGGGTAATTTTCAGTGGACTAAAGCCGCATCTCAGGCTTTTATTGCCATAAAGGAGCTTATGACTAAAGCCCATGTCCTGTGCCTGCCAGACTTTTCCAAAGTCTTTGAGGTTTCCTGTGACACATTTGGCGTAGGAATATGAGGAGTGCTTAGCCAGGAGAGTCACAATGTGGCTTATTTCAGTGAGAAGCTTTCTGATGCAAAGCTTCGTTACTCCACCTATGATAAGGAGTTTTATGCCATGGTCCAAGCCCTTAAACATTGGAGACACTATCTCTTACCACAAGAGTTTGTCTTATACTCGGACCATGAGGCTTTGAAATTCCTTAGCTCACAGAAGGGCTTGAACCCGAGGCATGGTCGGTGGGTAGAATTCCTCTATTCTTTTACATTTGTCCTAAAACATAAGGTTAGAAAAGAAAATAAGGTGGCCGATGCCTTGAGTCGAAGGATGTAATACCCCGATTTATTTATTGAGCTTTGTTAATTAAAAATTGAAATAAAATGGATTAATGCATGAATTTCGAAATTTAATATTTAATTCGTTAGTAAATAGAACTAGTGAAATTTCGACTACCTTATAAAAATCTAGAAAAATGGTAATTGGGTTAAGGACCATTTATTTAACACGTTTGTCTTCTATGACTAAGCCTAATAAAATCGTTAACAAGGCCGAATTAGTGGGATTAGTCAAATTTTCACACTCACCTAACCAAATTCGTGCTCAATGTTAACCCCACATTAAAATCCTCAATTCGAGCTCATTTCTTAACCAAATCAGGTGATTCCAGGAGCAAATGAAAGGTATTAAAGAGAGGATCATTTCCCCTCTCACAATGCCACGAAATTTTCATCTTATGGGGAGAATTTGGTCGCGCATGGGCTAGGTCAATAATTTCGGCGGCATTTTGAACACGCCTGATGGGTCGATTTCTCCCTTCTTGGAAGGATCCAAAACATGTATAAGCTATTAAAAGAAAGCCCTATGTGTCTACTTTCATTTGGGAGCAGTGATGGTCGCAGAGGATTCCGATCTAGTGAGATCTCTCGCGTTTATTGGAGGAGTGTCTGAGTTCGCAGGTTTTTTCGTAGGCCCTCTTCATTCCTTCGATTGAGGTAGGTAATCTTGGACAAAACATGCAAGTAAATATACCATTTTGTTCCTCTCTTAGTTAGCTTTCCATTGGTAGTAAAAGCCCCAAATTCTATTAGGTGTGGAGGGAGATCTCGTGGAAATAGTGAAGGGTTGTCAAACGGGCATTCTTCGTTCTAACTTCTAAATCTCTCTTCGATTCAAGTAGATGATAACAGACCCAACTCTAATTAATGTATATGGTTGTAATCATCAGCATGTTATCTATCATTTGGCGTAGAAAGCCCCAATTTTTATAGACCATGCTTAGAGAATTTCGTGTTTGATTAGAAGCATGCTAAGACTAGGTTTTTAAGTGTTCTTCCTAGATAGGTTGTGATTTCAAGATAAATTGTTTCACGATTGGTTTTTCGATGAATTTAGTGTTCCAAACCCTTGTATTATGACCCTAATATGTCCATCAAGAACCTAGGGGCATGGGGTTAAGATCTCAGTCCAATTAGACTCCAATTGGGTGAGATTTTCCAATTTCAAGAAGTCACGTTCGCGTCTACGAACGCAAGGGTCGACCCATTGGGTCGACCCATACACAGACAGAAGTCTGTCCGTGCGAGGGTTGACCCAATGGGTCGACCCATACGCAGGCAGACCCCTGATTTTCTAGGGGTCGACCCAATGGGTCGACCCATGGGTTGATAGACCCGGTAGACTTATTTTTCGGCCCGAGGACCGATCCAGACCGTGAGGGGATCGACACATTCAAACCTAGTCCAATTGAAAACCATATTTTGAGGAACCAATGACCCATACATGCAACCCTACGATATCAAATTAAGCCCGGTGTTCCTCAATTCAAAATTGAAGAAATGGTCCAAGTGTATAAACCATTCCGATTACTATCTCCACTTCAACGCACACAACTGGTTAATTAGAAACCCATATAATAAAATGGTAATTTTGAAAGTAAATTATTGTCATGTATTATTGACTATTGTCATTATTGGCTTGTTCTAGTATCTTGGGTTACCATCTTGTAATTAACTTATCTCTTGAAATTGAGATTATAATAATTCACGAATCAAGGTATTTTGAAATGGCTGTTAGGAAATCAATTAAAAGCCCTTATACCCCGGTAGAATGGACTAATAGCACACTAACAATCTATATGGCATTACGGCCATTAAGCCTAAATTGCTGTCCCTTAGTACGATTCTACCCGGACACTCTATCCGGCGAGTTAGAATCCGCTATTTTGAGACCCGTATGACCCGGCTACAACCTGGAAATTCGTGACCAAATCGCTGAGTTATAAGTCACGGATCGACTTGGGCTAATCAGCACATGAGCAGCCCATAGTTGACCGCTTGTCTCCATGAACGGTCTAGTGTGGTCCGTATAAGTATCGTAATTGTGTCTTAAGGTCACGTAAATCTGAACGGCACCCTGTCAACCGTTCATTCTTGACCTCGTGGACTGAGATTTGGTCCATTCTTGTAATGCGGCCAGTAGTAGCCGTATGTCCTGTCAAACGGCCCGGAAGTGACCGTATACCGAGTTTTTAAGTTAATGAATCATAGGATATGTTAGTCCTTAAATCTCGTACTTTGACAGAAATTCCTCTGATTAAATTGATGCAACTCCACTGCCAAATCACACGACAACTGGATCACCGGCTCCTCAATACTCAGCGCGAAATCCTTCGAAATAAACGAATGAGATGTGCCAGAATCAAACAAAACTTGAGCCGCACAACCCAAAATCCGAACGGTACCTTCCACGAGCTGTGACGCCACTGCCTCTGCCTTGGTCATGTGTGTAATCTGGCCTCGGGATCTCTGCTTGTCTCCCACACTCGCTGACCTAGGTAGCGGCGGATACTGCCCCTGCTGCTGCTGCTGCTGCCATGGATGCCAGTATCGGCCGAAACGTATCGGTTTCAGCCTATACCGAAACCGAAACGAGCCTTGTCACTGTAGCAAGTCCGATACCAAAGAAAATGATTTTTTAATGGTTTCGGATCGAAACCGTCCGGCTTCGGACCGAAACCGACCGAAACCGGACCTGCTCAATACATTTTTTACCTTGTCTGACTGTTTTGAACCGGTTTCGGCCGAAACCGAAATCGAAACCGAAACCGATACTACCATCCTTGGCTACTGCTGCCTCTGCTGTTGAGGGTACTGCTGCTGCGGAGGAAACTGCTGCTGATGCGGCCTCTGAGGACAATCACGCGCCATATGCCATGGCTGGTCACACCTGAAACAAATCACCGCGCCGTGCACTGCCTCCCCGCGATCAACCCACTGATCCCTGACGCTGAAAAGGGACCGGCTGCTGCACACTGCCCGAAGACGCCTGCCTCTGATCCTTGCGCTTCTTACCAAAGCCCTTCTTGAGAAACTTCTTGAACTTGGAGCCAAAAGACGCATATCCTGCCGTTGACGCTGCCGGTGTCGACGCTCCCGAACTACCCACAGTATGCTGGAAAGTACTCTGCTGCTGGGTAGCCGTGTGCTGACTATGGCCTGACTGGGACTGCCCCTGGCCTCCCGGTCCTCAGACCTTCTGCATATCCAGCTCCAAAGATGCCACCACACGAGACGCTGTCTCCAAATCAGTAGCAGCGTTCGCCGTCAAGAGGTGCCTCAGCTCCTGCCTCAAACCCTGAACGAACTGCTCGGTCTTCACTCCCTCATGCTCCATGATATGGGGAGCATAACGGCCTAACTCCATAAACCGAGCCCTGTACTGCAACACTGACATGTCATCCTGAACTAACTCCAAAAACTGACGCATCTTCTGCGTACTAACATAGGATGGGCAGAAAGTACGCTCGAAGACCGTAACGAAATCCTTCCATACGATCTCCTGAAGGGGACGAGACCGAAATGATGTCTTCCACTCTGAAGACCACCAATCTCGAGCCGTACCCTACAACTGGTTACAAGCCAACATCACCATATCCTCCACAGCACAGTGCATGGAACTAAACACTCTCTCCATCTCATCAAGCCATCGCCTGGCCACATCGGGATCTGGCTGGCCCTCATAATAGGGTGGGTGAAACTGCAAGAAGTCCCTCACAGCACGGCTGGGTCCACTCCGAGCCGACGAACCCTCACCAGCATCACCGCCAAACTGCTGAGCCATGGCCTGAAACATACTCCGAAAGAAATCCTCGGCCCCCGGAACTCTCACTGCATCTCCTGCCTGGTTGGTAACTGGTGGCACTCTGCTCTGCTCCTCCTGCTCTCCTGTCGACTATCCCTGCTGAGAGCGAGTCCTCCCCCTCGAAGCCATACTTGCCTACTGCAAACAGACAGAAGACACGAGAAACAATGAAATCAATAAAACACACGATGCCCTAAGCCAGTGCCGACCGTACATCATCATTGTGGACTAGTGGACCATTATAACTATTTACGATTCTCATATATATCCGCAACCGTGCTCTGATACCAGCTGTAACGACCCGAGATCCGAACACCGGGAAGGCCCGATAACCCGAATCTCGAACCGCCACCCTCGAGCCCGAAGACTCAGAAGGGTTGAAAGGATGGTGTGGAGATACACAAGAATCTAAAATAATTACAGAGCTACGCAGATTAAATGAATTAAGCAGGAAGCAATAAATAACATTAATTAAATTACATGGTCCACAAAAAATAATAGCAATCTAAAAAGACAGTAGTCCACAACTAGTACAGTCTAAAGAAAAGTACAACTACACGGGACATACCCCAGAGCTGGCAACTGGTAACTAACCCTGGGCACCTGAACCACGTGGAGCCTCTGAAGCGCTCCCCTGAAGCCTCGTCTCACCTGAAACACGGTGAAAACACGCAGGGAATGAGCCTCAAAACACACTCAATAGGGATCATCCGGTCCCCACCTCGTAAACCGAGAAACTGCGCGGAAAGTAACTACAAGCTACTACTACGGCTAGTACCGAACACACGGCATAAAAATCGAGACAACTCGTCAAAAGCCAAAGAAACACAAGAGTCGCTACCAGACAAAGATAGGAGTATCAACCCACTAGAAGCAAGGCCGGATGCGTCCACTAACGACTTAAACCGCGCCTCGGGTGTCCCCCTCGACCCCCGGTGGAACGGGGACACCGTACTAGTAACCACAGAACAAGTGACTAGCTGGGGTCGCGCTCGTCAGTGTGGGTCCAACCGCCCCCAACCACGTGTGCACACACTCCCTGGTCTGGCCCTCTGACTTGTTTTCCCCTCAGTCGGACTCTGGCTGCAAGACGTGGGGCCCAACGGAAACCAGTCTAAAAATCGTCTCTCGGGGTAGCCTCGCCACCACTCCCTGGTGGGACCACTCGTGTGTCGGAAGGCTACGACTAGTAGAGGGTCACTGAAGGAGTAGACTCTCTAGTCAACGGAAAACGACGTCTAAACCGGATAAAGTACAAGGTTGCTCCTCATACCGACACCGACTCACGGTGACACGAGCCGAGAACAACAACTCCCGGGATCCCACGGCACCCTCACATGTGGCCCCCACATGATGCCCGGCATCAGTTAGACCACGGGTAAACACGCGGATCGAGATCCACTCACCCGGGACTCGAATCGGCAAAACATAACTCCGGTCGGACATAGATCTATGGCGGTCCACCTTTGGGCCACCACAGAGTCTGGCGGTCCAGAATTGGGCCGCCACAGGGACCGCAGCAGTCTAATAATGGGCCGCCACACCCTGGGTTGCGAAAGAAATGGTGGTCCTACCTTGGTCCGCCAAAAGGATAAGGCGGGCGTACCTTCGGCCGTCACACCCCAAAAACTCCCAACGGTCGGAAATTAGCGGTCAACTCGCCCTCTGGCGATCTAACCCTCGGCCGCCACCTCTTCTGGCGGTCTATCGTGCAGCCGCATGCTGACAAAACAGTGCCTGTGGCGCACCCACCTTGGGCCGCCACAGGCTCTGGCGCACCTGCCCTGGGCCGCCAAAGGCTCTGGCGGTCTCTGGAAGGACCACCAAATTGTCCCGAGAACTGGCCGGCGGGAACAAACCCAAAACCCGTTCCACGCCCCGATCATCCACGGATGAGGGGGAAAACAAGGGGGAAGCTCCCCTATAACCCCTAGCATGCATCTACGCCCTCAAATCGGTCTGAAACGCGATGAAACGGTAGATCGGCACACGACCCCCACAACATGGATTTTGCTCTACCCGGCTCAAAAATGCCCCTCTCGACCTCTCCTCGGCCTACAAATCACGGGGGACGACGGGATGAGCATGGGGATTCGTCTCCCCACCTCAATGGAGCACGAGCTCCGCCGAAACGCCGTCGAACGCGAAGAAGAAGCTTTTAGAACCCTCGTTCCTTCACGAAATCCCACGAGCCACACGCCGCCACGATCACCTCGCCGCCGCCGTCGCCGCCACGTCGTCACCTCACTGCTGTCTGCAGCCAGGAAGGGGCGCCACCGCGGTCACGTCGGACGAAGAGAGAGAGGAAGGGGGTGGTCGTTCACGGGAGGAAGAAGGAAGAGGAAGAAAGAAGAAGAAAGGGAAAAAGAAAAAGAAAATAGGGGTTTATATAGAAAATCTGGAAATTCCAGAAAATACCAAAAAATAGAAAAATATACCGCCGCGATCGTTGGAACGCACTGATCGCTGTGGTATCATTCCTGAGTAGGTTAACGACCCGGTTCACCCGCTACGGGGTTCCGTAGGTCCTGTCAGGGAAAAACACGGGAAATCGCGGAACACGTTCCGGGACCTCCGAAACTAATCCGAAACGCACGAATCCGAATCCGAAAGATATCTGAAAGATAACCCCGGGCAAAATGATAACAACATCTCCGAGAAAATAGATCCGAGACCCAAGAAGAGAGATCCGAAGGGTCCGGGATATTACAGAGAAGGTCTGCAAATTTCTCACATTGGTCACTCTCGTGTTCCCTCTTTTCCTCTATCTAATGTTTTACATGTACCTTCCTTGACCAAAAACTTGCTTTCCGTATCCCAGTTCACTAAAGAAAATGATGTCTCACTCAAATTTTTTCCTTCCCATTTTTTGGTTAAGGACATCGCGTCGGGGAAAACCATGCTTCACGGACCCATCATTAATGGGCTATACCACTACCTGCTGTAGCTGATGCACCACCTCAAGTCCTTACTGCTGAATCTGTTCATTCCTGGCACGCTCAGCTGGGGCATCCAGCCTTTCGGGTTGTTCATCGAGTTCTTCAGTCCATGGGTACTTCTTTCAATAAAGACTCCATTGGCTCCGTATGCTCTCATTGCTTATGCGCCAAAAGTCACCAATTGCCTTTTACTTCTTCCACGTTCGTTTCTACTTCTCCTCTTGAACTTGTGATGTCAGATGTATGGGGTCTGTCTCCACATGTGAGCAATAATGGATTTCGGTACTATGTAACCTTTATTGATCATTATAGTCGTTATTGTTGGCTTTTCCCACTAGCAGCAAAAAGTGATGTGTTCTCTATCTTTTTACATTTCAAACGAAATGTCGAAAATCTTTTTTCCACCAAAATTAAATATTTTCAAGGTGACTGGGGGGGTGAGTATCGAACACTCTCCAAATTTTTCTCTGAATGTCCCCACACCCATCAGCAGAACGGAGTCGCTGAACGAAAACATAGACACCTTGTTGAAACAGCCCTGGCCCTTCTTAGCAATGCTAACTAACGTTTCACATTCTGGGATGATGCAGTTTCATGTGCAGTGTATCTTATTAATCGGCTACCCACCCCAGTCCTTCATAATCTTTCACCCTTTGAAAAATTATTCTCTACCCCTCCTGATCATTCTATCCTTCGCACATTTGGTTATGCATGTTATCCTCATCTTCGCCCCTATAATACTCATAAGCTCAGTTTTAGATCAGAATGTTGTATTTTCCTTGGGTATAGCTCTTCTCATAAAGGTTACCGATGTTTACTTCCACGAACTGGCCGAATCTATATTGCTCGCAATATGGTGTTCGATGAATCTTCCTTCCCATACCCCCTGCTTACTTCTTCTCATAACTCCACTTCTTCATCTCCCTCAGTTATATCTCTCCCTCTTCCCACTCTGTTTTCCCCACCACCAGCACCTCCTAGTGCATCAGCTCCTTCAGGTAATGGTGTTTCAGCATCTCCTTCCTCCTCCGAGGAACTTGCTGGACCCGTTCCCACCACCTCTCCTCCACCTGCTAACATGCTGCCCATTCCCTCACCAGCTCCCCCATTGCTCAATCCCACACCTGACACCGCTTTGCCTAGTTCAGCTGGTGAGGACACGCGCCGCCTTTCTCGACGGAGCACGCGGAGCACGCCGGCATCTCTTTGGCTCGGCGACTACGGCGTGGTTTAGAGGACCTTCTTTTACATGATGGCCATACCAGGCCTTGGTTTAGTCCCTGCGTGGACATGTTTATTCTTTATTGTGGACCTTTGTAGGCCAATTGGGGCCAATTAGACCTTTATTGGGTGTGCTAGGCTCATTGGTTGGGCGATAGGGCTATTGGGCCACTTCTTTGGTTCAATCACTGGCCCATTTGGGCTGGCCGCCCACTCCCATGCTTAGCCCACCTAGGGTTAGGGTTTTGGGCGCCCCCACCTCTTTCCCTCCTCTTGGAAGGTGGCAGCCGCCCCCCCTCTCCTAGATTATAGGAAGAGGGGTGCGCCCCCCTTTCCCTTCCCCATCCGACCACCCCCCCCTCCCCCCTTTGGCCGCCCCCTTCCCCAATCCACTCCTACATTCAAGGAGTGGTGCGCACCCCCCTTTCCTCCCTTGCCTTGATGCGCACCCCCCCTCTCCCCCTTGCCATGTGCGCACCCCCCTCCCCTCCCTCTTGGCTAGGGTTTCAACCCTAGCACCTCCCCTCCCCATATATAAGCCTTGTATTTTTTCTTTGGAAGATAATGAATACATGAAATATTTTGATTGAGCAGCCATTGGCGCAGCCACCCCTTGGAGAGGGCGACCCTCTCTTCCTCCTCTGCTCCTGCGACGGGAGCAACCCCGGGGTGCGACTCCCCATCCCCTCGGTGCGACGCCGAGGTTCTTCCTCCCTTCTACTTCGTCTCCGGTTCGAGTTCGCGTGTTCCAGATTCGGCCCCGAGTTGCAGCGGCGTCCCCATCCGGTGCGGATCGAATCCGAGCCCCTCCTTTTTTTGGTGGATACTTCTACGAGTCGGCAGCGCGTGGGCTTTGGTTTCGCCTCGATCCGAGGTCGGCACCACCCGTGGCGAGTTTTCTCGTGAGCTAGCGCAGGAGCCTCCCTCTCTGCGCGCCCAGATCCACCCTCCTTCTTGCGAAAATCCCACAGGACGGACAACTCCGAGTTTGGAGCTGATTTCTTCAGGGTTTGTACCTCTCGTCGTCCTCTTTCCAACGCCGCCAACCTCGTCTCGTTCCGACGTCCGAGCTGTTCGTGGCGTCCGTTCCCGTGAGGTCGCGCGGGTCTGCCCAGTCCACCCGGTGCCAGGACAACCGGCGATTTCCAAAGTTCACAGCGTCCAACCACGACCAGATCTGATCGAGCTCTTTGGTCCGGACCTGCTGCTCTGCGTCCCCGACGTCCTCCCACAAGCGGGGCCTCGTTCGCCTACCGGAGCAGCGAGTTACCATTTTCCCCGCTCGACAGCGCAGTTCTGGGAGCAGATTCCTTGTCCCCACTTGCAGGTGCGGCCACGGCTTCCACGGACGGAATCTGAGCGCGCCTTTTGGCCGAGGCTTCCTCCTGCGACCTAACTACGCGCCCTCGCTGACGGCGCCCCAATCGGACTCCGGATCCATTCGTGGGAACGTTTACCACCGAGTCGCGCGTTGCTGTGATTCTGCCGATCGTCATCCGGACCCTCCTCGTGGCCAACCCTTCACCGAGTGCCGCCCGTCAGCCCGTGTATCGGCCGCCCCGAATGGAATTGTTGTAGCCTGTTATCTCCCTGCGAGGAGTGGGCACCATTGCTGGCTTGTACCTATTCTTTCATTGTGTGTATCGGGGTTGTCGGTCTCGGCCGGGGTTCCTTCCCCACGCCTAGGCGTGGAGGTACGTGCGACGCTCCCCCCCTTGGCAATTTGCTTTACTAGTATGTGATCTTGTATGCCGCGTGAGAGTGTAGGGATCCTAGCTAGCATTCAACACCGCGAGATCGTGAGTGAGAGTATCCCATTCCGTGGCCCTAGTCGAGCACCGAGCTCGGGCTAGACTCCTATAGTTGCGCGTCGGCTCCTTTGCCGCTTTGATCCACTCGCTTCCCTCATAGGGACGACCGTGGACTTGGGTTTCTTGTTGAGAGACGCCTCTCTTCGGAGGAATAGTACGGAGGTCGATCTCTCGACTTGCCTTGTCACGTGTGAGTGCTGGCCGCACTTGGTCTTCATCATAGGTTTAGTCCATTTGTCAGTTCCGTCCCGCATCATCAGCCCACTCCATACCCATGTCTACTAATGACTCCTCGTCCTCCCTGATGTCCATCTCCCCTCCCCCCAAGCTGCGTTCCATCACTGATATTATGGAATGCACTGCACCTTTGCCTCCTATCTCACAACCACCTCATAAACGAATACACTCTAAACATGCTCTTCAAGTCACCATGACCAATGACAGTGAGCCTACTAGCTTTTCCTCTGCCAATCAACATGTAGTCTGGCACCATGCTATGTCTGAGGAGTTCTCTGCCTTGCAACAGAATGGTACTTGGTCACTTGTTCCACCTCCACCCAATGCCAATCTTGTTGGCTGCAAGTGGGTGTACAAAATAAAACGGAATGCTGATGGCTCCATTGCTCGGTACAAAGCTCGTCTCGTGGCTAAGGGGTTTACTCAGCAGCAAGGGTTGGATTACAATGAAACTTTTAGCCCCGTTGTTAAACCCACAACCATTCGTGCAGTGCTTTCTATTGCCATATCTAGGCAGTGGCCGATTAAACAGTTGGACGTGAATAATACTTTTTTACGTGGTGTCCTTGAAGAGGATATTTATATGGTCCAACCACTGGGGTTCGTTGATCGTCAAGCTCCTCATCATGTTTGTAAGCTTCACAAGGCATTATATGGCTTAAAGCAAGCCCCTCGTGCGTGGTTCTTTCGTCTTTATTCTCACCTTCTATCTATTGGATTTACTGGCTCTACTTGTGATCCTTCCTTATTTTTGTTCCATGGCAATGGAAGGTCATTTACATTTTAGTTTATGTTGATGACATAATCATCACGGGGAGTGACAGTGCATCTCTTACACTTTAATCAAGGACTTGTCCAACTCATTCTCTCATAAAGACTTGGGTGATCTTCACTATTTTCTTGGCATTCAAGTGCAGTGATATGCAGTAGGCTTACATCTTAGCCAACATCAATATATCTTAGACCTTTTGCGCAAAGCTCAACTTGTTGATTCAAAGCCATTTACCACTCCCTTGCATGCTCGTTCTTCTCCCTCCATGTTCGATGGGGAACCACTAGATGATCCTTCTATGTATCGCAGTTTGGTTGGCTCCCTGCAATATGTTACAATCACAAGACCAGATGTTGCCTTCGCCGTCAACAAAGCCTGTCAGTTCTTGGCTGCTCCCACAGTCTCTCACATGATCCTTGTTAAACGTATTCTGCGTTATCTCAAGGCTACATATACACATGGTCTTCTTCTACAGCCCACTGCACTTGATTTACATGCCTACTCAGATGCCGATTGGGGTGGTTGCCCTGATGATCGGAGATCTACTAGTGGCTTTGGAGTGTTTCTTGGCAAGAATCTCATTACCTGGTCTGCTAAAAAATAGTCAACAGTCGCCCGTTCAAGTACAGAAGCTGAGCTCAAAGCTGTTGCCTCAATTGCTACTGCACTTATATGGACCATGCATCTATTACATGAACTTCGGCTGCCTGTAAAGTCGACTCCCATTATCTGGTGTGATAACATCAGTTGTAACGGTCCGAGAATCCGATTACCGGGAGAGGCCCGATAACCCGAGACTCGCACCGCCGCCCACGAGCCGGGAGGGCTCGAAAGGGCTAAAAGGAGTGTGGAGGCACAAAGAAATAGGAAATAAAGCAGGACAATTCAACAATTAACAGAAATAAATAAACAACTACAGCTACAACAGAGTCCAGTCCAACAGAAAGTACAGTCTAAAACAGTAAAACGTACCACATGCCAAGTGAACACTCGGCCCGGCAAGCTGACAATTGAGAACCTCCGCTCCGCACCCTCGAACCTCGAGGAAGAACCGCCACACCTGAAAAGCAGGGAATGAGTCTCCAAAACAGAGACTCATCAGGGATCCCGCGAAACTCCAATCGGAAACAACGGCGGTAGCGAAAAGGAAAGCTACAACTACAGCAGGAACAACAAACCGGTGACCGATCAAAACTCGACACTACAGCTACTCCTACTGTACCAGAAACACACCCCGATCTCACGGTCGGGGGTTATCAGACTACACCAGTACCAGTCACACGGCATGAAAATCGACACACGTGCCACGGCGAGACAACCGAAACTCAACAGTCAACGCGACCAGAAACCCGAAGGTCGAAGTCACACGACTGACAGTCTGTCACTCTCTGTCCAGTACAGGAGCACCTCCCACTAGAAGAACGACCGGATGCGTCCACTGACGTCTTACACCGCGTCACAAGTGTCTAGCTACGACGCCCTAGGCGTGAGACTCAGACACACATAGTAACCAGTACCACAACAAGGACTAGCTGGGGTCACGCTCGTCAGCGCGTGTCCTAAGCCCCCAACTACGTGTGCACACACATACCATCTGCTCTAGGTCGGGTCCTTTAGCTGGTTTTCCCCCCCACCGGACTCTGGTGGCAAAGGCAAGGGGCCGACGAAAACCAGCCTAAAAATCGCGTCTCACCGGGTCGCGCTCTCCACCACTCCCAGGTGGGTCCGCACACGCGTGCGCAGGAAGCTACGACTAGTGGAGGGTCACTGAGAGAGTAGACTCTCAAGACAACGGAAAACAACGTATGAACCCGACGGAGTACGGGGACAGCCTGATGGGAATCGACGTCGAGCATGTACTTTTTCTTTTGCATTTATGTCCTTTTAGTTTGTGTTTATATCCTTGGGAAAGTATGTACGCAAATATAAGGCTTTATAAGTCAATGAGTCATTCCCATGGATTGTGTGGGTTTTTGTACAAATGGGTAGTAGGTCCAGCTAGGGGGCCCCCTCCCCTTCCCCATTGGTCCACCTCATCCATGTGGGGCTGGTCAACCATCCTAGGTGGCCATCTAGAAGGTTTGAATGCTAATTGACCACATGGGAGACAAATGGGTTAAAATTTCAAAGGTTGGCCACCTACCTTATCTACCTAGTCAAAGGAGTGCTCCATTCATATGTAATTTATTTTTTTTGAGTTTTGACCACATGGGGGAAGAAAATGACTTATTTCTCACGAAATTATCAGCCCCCCACCCCTTGCCATTTTCTATATAAACCTATGTATAGTGTCATTAGAGATTAATGAAGAAATGAAGAGAAAATTGTTGGAAAATCAAGAGTGTTCTTGAGCCCCTCCTCTCTCCCTCTGGTTCCTCTCCTCCAACCTCCATTTCTAGAGTGTTTCTATCTTCTATATCCCCCTCTCAACTTCTGATCATCACCGGTGCCGCCGCCGCCGCCGCTCGTGCCGCCATCGAGCCGCCTCTGCAGTTCTGTCTTTGTCTGACCACAGCAGCTTCCACGAATTGTCTGTCTCAGCCACGAGCTTGGATTGATCTGAATTTTTTATGGTGTGTTCAGCCCTTGCATCTCAAGATCCACTTAAATTTTCATGCCAAAATTCCATCTTTTAGTATTTTTACATTTTCGTCCAACCTATCATCCCAGATCTGCCAGGTTTCTGTCTACAGTGACAGAATCTCTGAGTTCTCCCCCTACGACCATCCTTTTGATTTATCCAAGCCCTCCCAATTTTACTGGGAGTTCTGTCCATCACCCTCTACCTCCATAAATTTTCTTAATTTTTTATCAGCCTTCTATATATTTTTAGAAATTCGTGTTCTTCCTCTGATACAGTGTTTTTAGTCAGATCATAGATCCGACCACCCTCCACTTCAAAAATCAGAACAAATCACCACCACCTCCAAATCCAAATCCAAAAATAGCCCTGGTTTCCTTGTTTGATTTCCTACAACATTGCTGAAGAAAACATCTTCAAATTCGGACATCCACTTCACGGTCAAAGGCAATCAATAGGAAAGTCCTCTGCAGATCTGAGTCTTCGGTTACTGTACAACAGCAGCATATAAAATTCGCCAACACAAAGTACAAATCTGGTGAATTTTTCTGAAGGCCACTAGATTGTAGTAATTCGAAGCAGCTTTCCAACGGCTCTGATCTCGTCGTATTCCGACGCCGGTGCTGATCGAAGCGTCAGTTCTCGCCGGAGCGCGCGCTGAAATACAGAACCGGCAGATTTCTGATCAGTTTTTCCGACCGGTGCCGAACGGAGCCGCCCGGCCTCCGGCCGACGAACCAGCGTGCCGCCAGCCCGGGGAGCGCTTCTCCAAGTGTCTCCACTACAGCGGTACCACCGGGTCCCACACGGCCCCTCCGGATAGCACGTGGGCCCCACGGTCGTGAACACGCGTGTAGCCGAATCAACACCCGAAGCTGCCCGTCAACCCGAATTCGGTCCTCCCGGGCCCATTTGTATAGCCCTTTACCTCCCTGCGTGGAGTGGGCATGTTCCCATTGCTGTAATTATTGTGTATTAAGTTTCCCGGGAGTACGAGTTTTCGGCCGGGTCCGTCTTAC
Organism: Amorphophallus konjac; assembly: GCA_022559845.1. Taxonomy (NCBI): domain Eukaryota; kingdom Viridiplantae; phylum Streptophyta; class Magnoliopsida; order Alismatales; family Araceae; genus Amorphophallus; species Amorphophallus konjac. The sequence goes on along the minus strand of CM040129.1, from coordinate 166,142,015 downwards.
CAACGCCGAGCGCGTGGAGGTATCGCATTCGCTCCCTTACTTGGCATTTTGCTTAATTTCATATATGCTTGTTTATGCCGCTGCTAGAGAGCATGATAGGGTAATTAGCTCGCTTTCTATTTATATCACCGCTGCTGCGAGAGAGAGCGTTACCGTCCCGTGACCCGATCCGGGCACGAAAGAGAGAGTCGACCACCCTAGCTCTTGCCGGTTTCTCAACCGCGTACGTCCGACGCTTCCCTCGTTAAGGGACGATCGCGAGCTTGTCGTGTCCGTGTCTCGTCCCGCATCAATTTGATATCAGAGCGAGGTTGAGTCTAGGGTGTCAAAAAGAAAAAAAAAGTGTCATTTACGTCTAGTCATTAGTCATTGTCTAAGTCACGTTTAGGGTCATCATTATTTTAAAACAAAAAAAAGGGTGTCTTTTGGGTCGCATTTGCATACCATTAGTCGGTATATAAAAAGGTGTTGTCCGAACGTTAGGCTACGCCTATCGGGAAGGCCGCACACTTGCGCGAGTGATCTTCGGATCAATTAACTCCGCCACGTACCGAGTCTTGGTTTATGTCTAGGGTCCTTAGTGTGCATGCATTCCAAACTTGCATAGTCGGTCTAGTGTCTTGTCACCGTGTGTATGCATGTCCATATCGGCTACCCATGGCCGTTCCCCAAGACCATACATCCGAGTGGTCAACCTTTGTGGCCAAAGTCAATGTCCTCATGGACCGAGCCCTTGGTTTTACCCCTCTCACTATGAAAGTCGCTCTACCCAACGGGTCCACAACGGAACTCCATTTCACCGATAGGGAGTCGGGTAATTGGGTTTCTCTTGACATCGTGGAGTCTCTCTCCAAGACAGGCGAGATTGTCCACGATGGTGATTTTACTTTTGTTGAGTTCTATAAGAGGATCGGATCTGTTCTCTACACCGATGGTGCATGGTGCAGGATCGGCACACTTGCTGGTTCATGCATCATTTTAGGGCAAAAGTGGTTAAAAGAGAGAAGGGCCAATCTTGACTGGGACAAGAGGACTTGCACCTTATGCCCACCTTACCTACTCGGTAAGATCACTCTTAGGGACCCCGTATGTCCAGCCACCCAGCCCCAGCGGCCCACTCCACCTTCGGATTCGCGCTTGGAGCCACCTCATCCCGAGCCACCCGTATTTCTAACGAGTACATTATACATAGCCGAGCCGCTTCTTAGTTGGCTCAAGGATGGTTTGGTCCCACTCCCTTACCCGTCTATGGACCCTACCCTACCTTTAGTGCCCGCCAACTCCTACCATACTACGTTCCGATCTCGTCAACATGTTGACACATTGGGTGACCTTATCCTTGGTTTAGGTTGGCAATGGCAGTTGACACATATGTTGGCCCGAGGTTTCGACCAACCCACGAGTCGTAGCTTCACCCATCCGGCCTTCGGGTCCATTACCTTCGAGTGCACCGTGGGTTGTGTCACCACGGAGGTTCTACTTCTCCCGCTACCGGAGGAGCCCGACTTCATGACTTTGCTTCCGAGGGAGGAGTCATATTTCCTATACACGGTCCCATTTACCATGACGGAGGAAGGTGACCACCCGTACCTTCAAGAATTTCACGATTGGGACCATGTCATGTTGGAACCCACCATAAGGGGTCATACCTTCTTTGATCCCTTTGACCCCTTCCCTAGTGGATCCCTAGACCCTTCATATTCCCTTCACTTCTTCGGGGAAGTCCACCTTCATACCCCTTTCCTACGGGTCGAGTCCTCCATACCCACCAAGCCCGTCCACGATACACCTACACCCGGCTCTTCCACACCCGGCTTTCCTAGCCCACTCAAGTCTCTTAAATCTAAAGGGCTGTCCATGCATGACTAGGTCATACTTGGATGTTTAGGTGTTCCCTATACCACCCATCTCCGGTTACATAACATGCATGCATGGCACACATTCGGGTGTCCTAGTCCGCCGTCACCTATGTACGGGTTGGACTAACAATAGGTGTGTCTAGAGTCATGCATGAGTCGGTTTCTTATTTGTGTGGTTTGTTTGGTTTGTGTGTCGTTTGTTTGTCTGCATACGTCTTGTGCAAGCTCGTTGTCGTTCTCTTATGAGTAAGAGGCGAGTGGACTCACTTGATGAGTATGGGATCGGTTCCACATCTATACCCGGATCAGTCACCTATAGAGACTCAGCGGTGATTCCTAGTGAGTCTTCGAGCTATTTTCTTCCCTTTTGAGAGTGCCCCTTCGGAGTGACCACCTTTAGCCCATAGCAGTCCGCGCATATCGAGTATATATGGAATGAGCAGGTGCCAATCACTTGGAGTGGAGCATACCCGCGCTACTTGGCACGGTGACGGATCCGCCGGAGTACTCGAGCATCCATACCCCTACTCGACGGGGTCGAGTTCCTCTCACCCGGGGAGAGTTGATGGGAATCGACGTCGAGCATGTACTTTTTCTTTTGCATTTATGTCCTTTTAGTTTGTGTTTATATCCTTGGGAAAGTATGTACGCAAATATAAGGCTTTATAAGCCAATGAGTCATTCCCATAGATTGTGTGGGTTTTTGTGCAAATGGGTAGTAGGTCCAGCTAGGGGCCCTCTCCCCTTCCCCATTGGTCCACCTCATCCATGTGGGGCTGGTCAACCATCATAGGTGGCCATCTAGAAGGTTTGAATGCTAATTGACCACATGGGAGACAAAGGGGTTAAAATTTCAAAGGTTGGCCACCTACCTTACCTACCTAGTCAAAGGAGTGCTCCATTCATATGTAATTTATTTTTTTTTTGAGTTTTGACCACATGGGGGAAGAAAATGACTTATTTCCCACGAAATTATCAGTCCCCCCACCCCTTGCCATTTTCTATATAAACCTATGTATAGTGTCATTAGAGATTAATAAAGAAATGAAGAGAAAATTGTTGAAAAATCAAGAGTGTTCTTGAGCCCCTCCTCTCTCCCTCTGGTTCCTCTCCTCCAACCTCCATTTCTAGAGTGTTTCTATCTTCTATATCCCCCTCTCAACTTCTGATCATCACCGGTGCCGCCGCCGCCGCCGTTCGTGCCGCCATCGAGCCGCCTCTGCAGTTCTGTCTTTGTCTGACCACAGCAGCTTCCACGAATTGTCTGTCTCAGCCACGAGCTTGGATTGATCTGAATTTTTTATGGTGTGTTCAGCCCTTGCATCTCAAGATCCACTTAAATTTTCACGCCAAAATTCCATCTTTAAGTATTTTTACATTTTCGTCCAACCTATCATCCCAGATCTGCCAAGTTTCTGTCTACAGTGACAGAACCTCTGAGTTCTCCCCCTAAGACCATCCTTTTGATTTATCCAAGCCCTCCCAATTTTACTGGGAGTTCTGTCCATCACTCTCTACCTCCATAAATTTTATTAATTTTTTATCAGCCTTCTATATATTTTTAGAAATTCGTGTTCTTCCTCTGATACAGTGTTTTTAGTCAGATCATAGATCCGACCACCCTCCACTTCAAAAATCAGAACAAATCACCATCACCTCCAAATCCAAATCCAAAAATAGCCCTGGTTTCCTTGTTTGATTTCCTACAACCTTGCTGAAGAAAACATCTTCAAATTCGGACATCTACTTCACGGTCAAAGGCAATCAACATGAAAGTCCTCTGCAGATCTGAGTCTTCGGTTACTGTACAACAGCAGCATATAAAATTCGCCAACACAACGTAAAAATCTGGTGAATTTTTCTGAAGGCCACTAGATTGTAGTAATTCGAAGCAGCTTTCCAACGGCTCTGATCTCGTCGTATTCCGACGCCGGTGCTGATCGCAGCGTCAGTTCTCGCCGGAGCGCGCGCTGAAATACAGAACCGGCAGATTTCCGATCAATTTTTCCGACCGGTGCCGAACGGAGCCGCCCGGCCTCCGGCCGGCGAACCAGCGTGCCGCCAGCCCGGGGAGCGCTTCTCCAAGTGTCTCCACTACAGCGGTACCACCGGGTCCCACACGGCCCCTCCGGACAGCACGTGGGCCCCACGGTCGTGAACACGCGTGTAGCCGAATCAACACCCGAAGCTGCCCGTCAACCCGAATTCGGTCCTCCCGGGCCCATTTGTATAGCCCTTTACCTCCCTGCGTGGAGTGGGCATGTTCCCATTGCTGTAATTATTGTGTGTTAAGTTTCCCGGGAGTACGAGTTTTCGGCCGGGTCCGTCTTCCCCACGCCGAGCGCGTGGAGGTATCGCATTCGCTCCCTTACTTGGCATTTTGCTTAATTTCATATATGCTTGTTTATGTCGCTGCTAGAGAGCATGATAGGGTAATTAGCTCGCTTTCTATTTATATCACCGCTGCTGCGAGAGAGAGCGTTACAGTCCCGTGACCCGATCCGGGCACGAAAGAGAGAGCCGACCACCCTAGCTCTTGCCGGTTTCTCAACCGTGCACGTCCGACGCTTCCCTCGTTAAGGGACGATCGCGAGCTTGTCGTGTCCGTGTCTCGTCCCGCATCACAGCCCCACGTACCAGCACCGTCGCACGGTGACCCCAGTCGGGTAAGAAACGAGACTCACAGTCCACGGCCAAACACATGACCCACTCGGAAATCATCTTCCAAGAAGATTCACGACATGCGGGGAAACCCCACCGCACACACACCGATACACGGTGACTCGATCGAGCGAGAACACGAAAGCCCGAAACACCTGGGGTCACCCGGACCCACAAAGCCCATGGGCATGCTTATCGAGATAACACGGTACCTCCAGACACCCCAAAAACACGATCACGAAATCTACAGGGTGCCTGGGACACTCACGAGGTCAAAGGTCGGCCACTGGGTCACAACCGGGTCGACCGGAGACCAATGCAACACAGTCGGAACGCTAGAAGGTCACTCAGACCCATAAATCCACGGGGCACGCTAAACGAGGTGGACGGAACCTCCGGACACCCAAAGACACGGTCACGGAAATCCACGGGGTGTCCGAGACACTCACGAGACCTAAAGTCAACCACTGGGTCATAACCGGGTCGACCGGGGGTCAAAACAACGTGAACGGAAACCACAACGTGGTCGTGGTCACCTGGGGACCGCGACCAGGTAGTGGTCGACTGGGGACCGCGACCACACAGTAGTGGTCGACCGGGGACCGCAACCACGCAGTCACGGTCATCTCACGACCGCGACTGGCCGATGATAGCGATCGCCCGAGGACCGCGACCAGACAGTCACGGTCATCCTATGACCGCGACTAGACCAAAGCGGTCTATTGCACGACCGCGACACTTAAAGGCCTTCTCGACCAAAGCACAAAGGATGAACGCGGTTCTCCAAAGACCGTGAACAATGAACGCGGTTACTGGTGGACCGCGACCATTTTGGAAAATTGAGAACGGCGGAAAAACCCCAAAAATCCACGCCACGCCCCCAAACATCCAAGGATGAGGGGAAAAACATAGGGGAAGCTCCCCAGTAGCCCCTAGCATGCATCTACGGCCTCGGATCGGCCTAAAACGCAACGAATCGCTAGATCGGGCGATCACTCCCCAAAATATGATTTTTCCCAAAACGCCCCAAACGACCCACTCGGCTCACCACGACCTACAAAACTCGCGGGAAATGAAGCGCACGAGTTGGGGGTCCATCACCCTACCTCCACCGAAGATTTCACGCACCGTGGACGCCGATCCACGAAGAAAACGCCGTTTAAACCCTCGCCGGTTCACGATCCCACGAACCGCCTCCACCATCGCGATCCTCGTCCCGTGCCCATCGCTCCCCGTCCCACGAGCCACGCCGCCCCGCCCTCGCCGCCTCCGTCGGCCGCCCGGAGTGAGAGGGGGAGAGGAGAGAACGTGAGAGAAGAGAGAGGGAGGGAGGAGAGAAATGAGAGATGGGGAGAGAGAGAAAAAGGAGGTTATATACATAGAAAAATCCAAAAAATCAGAAAAATCCCGAAAAATACACCTCCTCGATCCTTGCGACGCGCTGATCGCAACGGTACCACTCGCGTCCAGGTGAACGGCCCGGTTCACCCGCAACGAGGTTCCGAAGGAATTACCGAAACACACACCGAGAATCGAAAAACACACGCGGAAAAGCCGCGGAACACTTCCGGGCCTCCGAAACAACTCCGGATCGCGCCGATCCGAACACGAAAGATGTCCGAAACGAAATTTCGGACACAACGGAGTCGGACACTCCAAGAAATCAGATCCGAGACCCATGAACAAGGATCCGAAAAATTCGAGACATTACATCAGTGCTCTCTACTTGGCATCCAATCCTCTATTTAAAGCACACACGAAGCACATAGAGGTCGACTTTCACTTCATTCGTCAATTGGTTCTTAATCGATAGTTGCGCGTTTGTCACATAAGCACCACAGATATCTTTACCAAGGCTCTACCTGTGCGCTCCTTTGAGTATTTTAGAAGCAAGTTGAGCGTGGTACCCCCGCTCAACTTGAGGGGGTGTGTAACAGCATCTCCCAATCACGGCTGAACTTTCGGTGACGATTTTGAGTATCACCTAAATCCGGAACGCCAGCAGGAATGCCAGCCTGACTCTGTTGTAATTTCTGTAAATTAGAATTTGTTGATATTGTATCTTCCTTGTACCATTTGATTATATATAGTACACAGAAAAGGACTCGCTGCATTGCGCGAGAATCCCTATTTACCCAGCACTCTTCCTCTGTATTTTTCCTGTTCTTTCTCAGTATAGTCCCATAGATGCATGATAACACGAATTAGCCATCACGTTTGATGTGTAGATATGAGACCATTATTGCTTAGGTTTTTTAAGTGTGCACTATATTGAGTTGGTCGTCCCCAAGTTATTGGAGTAAAGTTGACATCTTATGGCTTTTACATTACTCGATGCGCACTTAAACCAATGCACTCTAACCTAATATCAAGTAAGTGTGAACTATGAGGATCACTTTCCATGATGAATGTATAGTTTTCTGGCCAGTCCATGTACGGTTTGTTTGGTGTGTTGTACAACTCCTTGTTCCATAGCAACATCATTTTCTTATGTTTGGAATGTTGTAAATTGACGGGTTTCAAAATCATATTGGCTCACATGACACCTCTTTCACCAATTTTAGTTGAGAAGTGCTTGGTGCCCGTCCCGGGCGGTTATCGGTCCGGGATGGGATTGACCACACGGGGACGGGTGAATTGGCCACACTGGGGCAGGTGCAAATCCTATCTCAGACAGGTAACCGCTTGGGATGGACATTAAGCTTTTCCCATTTTAGTTTCCAGCCAAAAAACAACCAGAAACCAAAAAACCCAAGAACTTTGGTTTCTCACGTGAGCATTTTACAGTCGTCAATCAAAACACTCCCAGTTATAAAACTTTAAAAGAAAAAGAAAACACTACTTGTTTCAAAACTGGTAATTTTAAAATCAGGGGCACCATGCGTTTCACAGCACACCGAGCAAACCTTCTACCATGTAGTTGGGGTGGTTAATTTACCTGAATGATGTCTCCCACGTTGATGATAAAAGAATGCGGGATGGGCTTCACCCGGACCCACTCGCCGTCGGATTTCCGCTTGACGTCGAGGCCACCAACATCATCCTGCAGGAGCACGGTCAGGGCACCGGAATCCTTATGACGCTCCACACCGAGAGCAAGATGGGGCGACGGACAAGGAGGGTAGTGGTTGACGCGCACGAAGCTCGACTGGGGCTGGCCATGGAAGAAGCAACTAAGCCGTTTCGCTGGCAGGTTCAAGGTCAGTGAGATGACCTCCAACAACTTAAACGCCAGCTTCTCGACTTCTCTGGCATATTCTCGAGCAGCTTCCCTGCATGAAACGGCCATTGAAATACTGATCTGCCCGGCTGATGGCGGCAAGAGTTGGGGAAGGAGGGAGGCGTGTCACCTCAATTCCGGGGGCCAAGCTGGCCACTGGTTCCTCCAAATCTTGTCCTCCTGGTCCCCCGGTTCCCCCGACGCCGGGATCACCACCTCCTCGTCCACCATGAAGTCGAACACCTCCTTCCAGTCCCGAACGTTCTTCGTGTGCTCCGAGTCGTAGTAGCCCAGAGGGTTGACCGCGTCCCGGCTGCTTCTCCTCCGCGGGCAGCGCGAAGAACCCCCTCGCCGCCGCCTGGAACCTCTCCAGGAGGTCCGGCGGGACGCCGTGGTTCACCACCTGGAAGAAGCCCCAGCCCCTGCAGGCGGCCTCCACCTCCAGCAGGAGGGCCGCCAGGGCCTCCCGTGCGCCGACGTCGTAGGTGCTCACGGAGCTCAACGGGGAGAGGTCGATGAGGGCGATGCCGCCGGCCACGTCGATGGTGGGCTTGGGCCTGTGCTCGAGATCCTGGAGGAAAGCCGGGTCCACCTCCTCCAAGCCCATATCGCAGTCTCCTCTACTCTGCCCCTTTGTGCACGCTTGCTGAAACCTATAACACTGGCCTCTGGATGGGGATGCCGGATGAGGGAGGAGATGAGGCGGAGCTCGACTGAAGGGTATGTGACGCGGCTGTGCATGTGGTACGAGTACACGTGGATATCTCTTAGGGGGAATCTGCATGGCTGGCTCTGTGACCAACCGGGGATCCTTTTTGTCCCATCGAATAGTCCAAGTGTTTCTTGGCGTGACAACTATACGATTGAGTTGGGCACCTTTCCCCCCTTTTTTTAATTACAGGGATAAGAGATGATATATATATATATATATATATATATATTAGTTAATTATTGGTCAAGGGAACGGGACTCGGGAAGAGAGTAGGGTCAAGGGAACGGGACTCGGGAAGAGGAGTAGGGAGGGGAGACAGGAAGGGAGAGTGGGGGGAGGGGAAGAAACTAGATGGAGCACCCAGTGTTGCCCCCAGGCTCGATCCTGAGATCTCTCCTATGTGAGAAGTGGAAAGGTGGTTCATAAATACTTACATTCTTTCTCCCTCAGTGGAGGCAAAACATTGAGTTTTACTACTTCCCCAGCTAATTGATGTGCTTCAACATTACAAGTATATTGAATTAAATACTTGAACTTTGGAGCCAAGCCCTACATTCGTGGATAGTATTTTCCATCCTCCTGGTGGAGTAGTAACACCATTCACTACATTGAATACATCTCCCTCCACAGTTGCCCATTGATTTCTTGCTTTGGCCTGTTTGATTGCTCAGTCTCTAGATGAGTCAATTGCTTGAGTTGCAATTGTCTTCTTGTTGTGATTTCTGACAATTGAGGAGGGGAAAGTTCACTGGCCCAGTAAGGCCCACCTTCGAGGCCCAACTCTCCAAGCCCATCTCCAGCAGTCCTTGTCCTTGTCCAACACGTGACCGGCCAACCCTGCTAGGACACTGGTCTAGGCCCCGAGGCCATACGAGCGTGCGCCTTCTCCATCCACCGCCAACGACACACGTTTCCGATGGGCCTCATCGCATTAATGGTGAAAGATGCTCCAGTTCGGCGAAAGGGGAGGGGAGGACGCTGCCCACGCCGCTCTCTCTGACAGAATAGTCCTCACGCCTCCGACGAGCCCTGCCGCATTAATGTCGGAGCTACCTTCTCCGGTGAAGGAACGGCGGGTCAATGCCCACCTCCTCTATCTTGTCAGGCGAGTAGGTGGGCAATTCATGTCTCCACAGTCGGGGCAAGCCAACATCTCCAAGATAGAAGGCGAAGGTCAACCCCCAAAAGAAGATATAAATGGGACCCTGGCCCGACGGCTAGGGAGGTATGCAAGTCCAACCCCTCAAGCTCCCTCTCTCTTCTTCAGTAGTTCATCATCCTATTTCTCCCGAGTGTTCACCATTGCCTTGCCAATTACTAGACTTGACTATCGGAGGGTTATCCACTAGAATATCTCCCAGGGCTCTTTCTGACCCTTGTTCGTGCTTGCAGGTCCCTCTCCGACAGCATCGCCCTCTTCCTTCATCAAACAAAATCTTTGGGGGTGTAGTTCGTGATTGGGGTGACGAATCTCAACATCTACAACAATGATTCCATTTGCTCCTGATACATCATTTGTGGTTCCATCAAAGTCGATCCTCAGTTTTCCTTGAGGGGAAGGGTCCGGATGACTGTTGTGTGATTCTGGTAGCCTTTGTTTCTCCTCTTTATCAGTCCAGAGTTGGTAATTTGCTGTTGCTTTTGCCAAATCTTAACAGGTGATATATTTTTACCTCGGAACACCCTCTCACATCTTTCCTTCCAGATATTCTATAGAATTGATATACATCTCTAGACATGATGCCTGTCCTGTATTCCTGAGGTAAAAGGTGACACCAGTTAACAAATCTATTAATTATATGGAGGTTTTCTTTTCTTGAATGATAATTGAGGGAGGAAGTGAACCAAGTAGCCCTTTGACATTCTAGTAATATGTGTTGACTTGCCTCCATCTCTTGGGGGCAAATATCACAATATGGTTCAAATCTTCTGATCTTTATAGGAATGAGGTCATTTGTAGGAACAATATTTCTGAATACTTTCTATAGGAACCTAATAATTCTGGGAGGAAGTACCTTTGTCAATGCCGGATGCTAGAGTTCTTTCCATGGAGAGCCTGGCGTTGAAGATGATGGGGGAATATCTTGTTGACTTAGCAATTGTAGGCAGATTTAATTGACGCTTCTCCATCTCTGGTTGTTTTCCATACTGGCTGGTTCTCAATATGCAAGAACCTACGAGGTAACACAAGGGAAAGAATACTTCTGGTAATCATCGATTGAAAGATTCTTTAGATTAATTCTTTATTCCATTCTGTAGAGGTCACTAACTGGGACAGCTTTTGAGGAATTGGTGTACAATTTTAAGTCGGTGCTGGGCCGAGTAGGATATCCGGATGTACAATTTTTTGGTGTCCACATTGGACCAGGATAGTTTGTGTTGATTCGTCAGGAATCCATTTATCTCTCCATATATCCGTTCTCCTCCCATTCCCAATCTTCCATACAATGCCTCTCTAAATCTGATATAGAGTTTAATATCGCTGACCACATGTTATTTTTTGAAGCTGACTGAGTTTTTGAAGCTTTTGCCATCCACATGTTATTTTTTGATAGGTATTTTGCTCTCAGTGAGTTTCATAATTGCAGCTCTATTGTAGATTTCCAAATCACTAAAGCCTAGACTCACCTGCAATTTGTGTTGACATAAACTTCTCTAATTTGTAAAATGGACTTTCCTTCTCCCCCGTTTTCTTTCAACTAAAACTTTTTCATTATACTGCTCATTGTAGTGTGGTTTTTGGAAGTCTCAATATAGACATGATATGACTGGGGATAGTTGACAGGGTCAACTTAATTAGGGTAACTCTTTATCACAGTTGAAAAAGTTTTTAGTTTTCATGTAGCTAATCTCTTATGGAGCCTCTCACTTAAGAATTTAGTTGTTTAATTTTACCCCTCCCTAGGCATAACAGGTTTCCAAGATACATTTCTTGGCCTTTCATGATGGGGATTTTGAATTAATGATTACTAATTAGTTCCTGTTTCTCTCTTCTAATTTGCTTTTGCTAAAAATGAAACTTGACTTTATTTTCTGGCCTGACCACATTCCAAATGTTTATAGAATATTTAGATAGTTGCTAATCTCACCTCATCCCCTTTACCAAATAGAAATACATCATCTGCATATAATGTGTGAGACATTTAGTGCTGTTTTATTTATTCTAAAACCAAAGATGGTGCTCTCTGGAGGTTTGCATATAATAATTGAGAAAGCACTTCACAACAAAATATGAAAATATAAGTGGGACAGAGGACATCCCTATCTGAGACTTCTTGACGAGTAGATCCGCACAGACGGCTCTCCATTGATGATTAAAGAGAAAAAACTGATGAAATGCAAGACATAATTAGTTGTATCACCTTTTTTGAGAAACCTGATTGTCTTAGTGTTGCAGCCACAAAATCCCATTCCAGCCAGTCATATGCCTTGGTGAGATTAGCCTTGAGTGCAAAGATCCCTATCTTCCCCAACTCCTTCATGATGGAATGCGCTAATTCTAGAGTGGTGATGATGGAATCAGAAATATTACTTCCCGGTATAAAGGCCCCTAAGAAAGCTGAGATTAATTTGTCAGTAAAATCTTTTATTCTGTTTGCCAGTATCTTAGAGATAATTTTACAGAGTATTGCACAGACTAATCGGCCTGAAATCATGAGGAGTGACGACTTGGCTACCTTTTGGAATTAATACAATGAACGAGTGATTGAGATCTTAGGGCATGCATGATACCTGTATTAAACAAGTGCTGGACCATCTAAACCATTTGATCTTAACACTCTCCCATAAAATTTGGAAGAAGATTGGAGATAACCCATTTGGACCTGGAGCTTTGAGGGGCCCATGGACATGATCACATGACAACATTTTTTATTTCTTCTTCCTAGGGGGTGGCTTCAAGTATGGCGTTCTCCTCTGAGGTAAGTTGATATCTTGACCTAGGTAGTTGATCTGCATTCAAAATCTGCCCCTCTGAGGTATATAGATTCCTGAAATGATATAGAAATACTTTTCCGATTACCTGGCTGTCCCTTGAGCTTTCTCTTGAAGGGAGTTTAACCCTAGATAATTTGTTTCATCTTTTTCTATTCACCACACTGACATGAAAAAACTTGGAGTTCTTGCCCCCAAAATTGTACCACTGCTTCTTAACTCTCTACCTCGAATGTTCGTCTTCAGCTTTATACTTGTGTTGGATTTGCTTTTCCAATTCTATCTCTGTTTGGGTAGACTGACTTGCGATTGGGCCTGCTAGTAAGTGAGTTAACTCTTGTTGAAGGGAGTTGAGCTTTTCCATTGGATTTGCAAATCCCTTTTGTCTTCAGGCCAGTAAATCTCTATGGATTGATGACAATTTTTGTTGGTAGTTTGCCATTAGTCAAAGAGAGGAATTCCAACACTGCTGAATTATTTGTTTCAAGCTTTTAGCCATCAACCACTTTGATTCAAATATGAAGATTTTCTTGAATCTTTTCTTAATTCCTTCTAAAGTTAACAGGATCGGATTATAATTGTGTCTCACCTGGGGCAGGTGAAGAACCATTGCTTTTGGGAATAACAAATTCCAATTGGCATTGGCCAATACCCTGTCCAACCTTTCTCTAAGTTAGAAATTTGCCTGTCTATTATTTGTCTATGTATAAATCAGACCTTCAAACCCTCGATCCACAAGGTTTGCTTCCTATGAAACAGACTTAAAATTTCTGATTTGTGAAAACGAAATCAAGTTTCCTCCCCTTTTTCCAGCTACATGACTAATTGAGTTCAGATCGCCCATCACCATACAAGGGCCACCATAATATGAGATTACCTATTTGATTTCTAAGCAAAATTTCTTCCTCTTCACAAAATTTGGAGGGGCGTATGCACAGATCATCAACCGCTTTTGATGGATTGGATGATTTAAGACGTCATAGGCTATGTAGTTCTTTGAGGCTGAAAATTTATGCATGTGCATGCAATCATTCCACCATAGGCGGAGACCGCTTGCCCTTCTGCTTCAACAAAACAATAACTTTTGATATCCTGTTTTGTAAAGAAATCCAGGGTTCTCTACTTGGACGCTGTTCATCACCGAATATTCTTTTATAAGGATTAATGAAGGCTGCACATGGAGGGGCTATATAAATAGCCTGTGCGGCCTTATTCCGTGGGTGCATATTATATCAAATGATTAGGATTCGAGTGCTGGACCTTTCCACACTGACCGCAGTCAGTGTTGATTTATATCGATATAATGTCTGAACACCCTTGTTTAATTGTCAAAGAAAGTCCTAAAGTCCCTTACATAGGTTTTGAGGCCAATGGCATACTAGCTTGCATGGCTCATAATGTACTTTTCCCTCCGTGCACCGACAATAACACCCGCTATTGAAAGAATTGGGATTTCAACTAAGGCCATTGATGAAACCCTAAACTTTAAAGGCATAGGTATGATTTACAGGAAGCCGAAGGTATATTAGGGCATCCTGATAGTTTCTGGATCCCAAGGATATTTTGGTCATTTTGTTGGCTCTAGAGGTATTTTGGTAATTTTACCAGACTAGGGGCATTTTTGAAATTTTCAGGTTGGAGAGAGACTATGGTGTGATCTCCAGCTTTCAAGGGCACTGAGGCAATTTTCGAAAGGTTTTGAAGGCTCTTAGGTCATTTCTAAGTCACAGGGGTGTTTTGGCAATTTTACCAGATCCCAAGCGGACTCAGGTTTGAGATGACACTTAGTTGCAAGACTGAGCTAGCAAGGTCCCTAAATGAAAGAGCAATAGTGGGCTTCATAGAAGGCGCGCATGTGTTGATGCTCAAAAGTGAAGGGCATATGCACATTTTTTTGAAAGTCGGGGTCTATCCGCAATTTTTCCTGGCAGACACATGAGGGAAGGCAACTGAGTGCCTTCATGTTTCATGTAAGCACAAGGGTTGTCAGCGAATTATCGACTGTACATAAAAGGTCTCCGCACTAACGCGAGACATAAAGGCATAGCCACAATTACAAAAAGTTGCAAGATAGAACTACAGTTACAAGACTTTGACTTTCTTGCAATTCTCGGAGGGGCATTTTTCTAATTCCCCATTATCTGGAGGAATTATGTAGCTTGGCCATCCAGAATACATGAAAAATTACATACACAGCCTCAAGGGATATAAAACGCAAGACCTGGGGTATTTATAAATCATACCCTTGATGGGCCTTTTCACAAACAAACAAACTCCGGCACCCAAAGGGGTTGTCTTCTTTTCGTCTGTCCATGTGTGTCCTTTTCTTCTGTTCCATCCGTATGTCTCCCTTCCGTCCTCCTCGGCCCAGAGGACTATTTATAAAAGTAGGAGGACCCAGGTTGTCAAAGACACGAGGATTTGCCTTAATTTTGACAAAAAGAATGTATTTTAGTCCCAATTCTGACAAGGTGGAGTGGCCCACCCCCTTTTTTCTTTTTCTTCTTCTTTTTCTTTGCGAGAAGAAAAGGGGCCCGGAGGGGTCGTTAGACCCAAGGGTAGGACCCAGCGGGGTCATGTTGACCCCACTCCCGTTGGGGTCCCGCGGGGTCAAATGGCCCCGCCCGGGGTCATTTGACCCCACAAGGGCCCAGAGAGGTGAAATGACCCCACTCGGGGTCGTTTGCCCCGCGGGGTCAGTCGAACCCGTTGGGGACCCAACGGGGTCATTTGGCCTTGGGGCGGGTTTTTGGCCCTTTTTGTGCGCCTTCCACCTTTTTTCGTCGCCCTGGGTGGGGGAGAAGCCGCCGCCTTGCATTTATTACCCTCCGACGCTCATTTTCTGCCCCGTGGTTGCAATGAGTTGGTGGAGAACTGTGCGGGAGTGGAGGCTTATTCGTTTGTTGTCTCTTCGTGCGCCGTTCGCCAGGGGGGAGTTTTTTACGTCTGTCTGGGCTGAGTGGTACATAGCAATTCGGCCACTTCGACAAGTATGCACATGTATTTTCCCCTTAATTTCCGTTGCTACTACGCCTCTTGCGACGATATACGATCGGGCCAATGGACCCTAAATCGCGGAGATACTCCGCAGAACGACAGTATCGACGTTACGCCGTATTTTATCCATCGATTGGTATGAAGTGAAATTCTCAAAATATTTCGAGAAAGTTATGGGTGCAATAGAAGCTCTTGTTGAGGGGAATGTCACTATGGTAGGGGTTGAATGGGAGTAGGATTTAATATGTATACTACCGATCAAGGTTTTCCGTCTCGAATATCAGTTCCGTTTCAGAAAGACTGAAAAGAAGAGATCTCGAAGAAATTTTGAAAAAATCTCAGGAGATCGGGCTTGATGATTTTGGAAAAGAATTTCATATATATAACCTATTTATAAGAAACTTCTAATTTTTTTCTACTAACCACTCAATTGCACAAACATATTTTTCCAATTGACAACTCAATTTTACAAAATAAAGAGTAATGATAACAATAACAAATATGTTCACATGCACCAATATTAATATACATCGAAAGTTACACCAAAAGGATATACATAAAATGGTACATGCATCACAAACTAAAGAATACATCAAAAATCATCAAAAATTGTACATGTATCCCTGTCTTCCCCCCTCTTGTCTCCCTCTCTCTTAGACAGAGAGAAGGAGGAGACGGGGGGAGGAGAGAGAGAGAGAGAGAGAGAGAGAGAGAGAGAGAGAGGGAAAGTGTCACAGAGGGAGAGATAGAGAGAGTTTGGGGGGAGAGAGAGAGCTCAAGGGGGTCGAGGTGGAGAGAGACAGGGAGAGAGGATGGAGGAAACCGGGGGGTGGGAGAGAGAAGATCTCAGTCTTGGGGGCTTCATTTCTCGTGACCTTTGGAGAGACATAGATCTTGGGCATCTCCTATGAGATGGCAAACTATGCTGCCGATGATTCCAAGACAACATATCTTTGTTGAGACCACGGTAATTTTAGGTCGGCTGCAACAACCTTTCTAATCCATTCCTCCTCTAAGGGTTCTTGGTCCTGGAGTGAATAAGCAGGTGTTGGCATTTTCTTGGTTAAGTTCTTGAATATGACAGAGTTCGTGGGGTTTTGAATAAGCAGAGGTGGCCTAATGAGGTGTTTTTCTGTTTTTGTTCACTGGGGTAGGAGATACTGGGTAGATAGTTTATTTCCTCTTTGACATTTCAAGAATATCCAAGAGGTCCATCTGGAAAGAATATGAAAGTGGGATAGTAACTGGTGGGGATATCTGTACCTGTTGTTACTAGTCTACTGGAGTCCTTAATCCATGGTTGGGGAGTAGTTGAATGTATGAGCTTGAAACTGGGGCATTTTTTGAATTTGCAGGGGAGGTAAATCGTAGCTAGATAATATTTGTGTTTGGGTAGCTGGTGAACTTGGGGAGTGGTGAGGAGATACCTCCCTGTTATAATCTTGTGAGGGGAATGTGGAAGGCACTCCTTAAGGATTTTACCAGTTGAGCATCATGCCCAGAGCCTCTTCTCTGCTTAGTAGTAGTGTCAGTGCCAATTCTCTGCAACATGAGGGCTTTGAGGTCATCTCTGGAGATCTATTTTGTGTGGTGGTGAAGCCTCTAGAGTGTTCAGGTTACTAGAGGTGTTTGGTTGTCGATTTCCTTGAGCTTGGTGGTGTATTTGCAACTTATAACCATTCCCCAAAATTGAACCTAATCAATGTACCTAGGTACTCGCCGATCTTTGGTGGAAAAGACATTTTTAACATTCTCCTTGAAAATTTTTAAGTCTCTACCAATGTTATCAGAATCGAACCGGTGCGTGAACCAGATAATTAATGAGTTGGTTCGGTTCAAACCGGTTGGGCCGTTCAATCGAATCGGTTTAAACTGTGATGTCATTATAATATTGATATATGGTCTGACCCGATTCTATAACCTAAGACAATAAGAAATAAGATATAATGATCAAAATAAATAAACATACATGTATAATTATTAGTCCTGATTTTGTAACTGCTAACTATACAAATAAAAAAATAACAATAATATGGTTAAATAAATTGACCTTAAAATTTTGTAATATTTCATTGGTGTTTACTCTTCACAATTGACATTTATATTCCATTAAACATTTAAACTTCAAATATATCTAAAATAAAATGATAAATAACAACAAATCAATAATAATAAAATACTTTTGTTCACACATACATATCATTTTGAATATTTAAATATTTTTATATTTTTTTGAAGGGTGAATTAGATCGAACCGGTTCCCTGGTCAAACCGTGGTTCGTCCGATTCATCTGATTTTTTGACATTAGATCAGACCGGACTCAATCGGGCCGATTCCTAGACCGATTTACAATCAAACCGATTCGACTGACCGATCTAATTCGATTCTGATAACACTGGTCTCTACACTTCTGTTGTACATGATCTAACCTAGCTAGCTATACCACAATAGTGGCAGAACTTTTTAAGTGTCTCATAGACTACTTCAAAGATCCTAATAGAGTTACGCAGTAATTTTGCTCTCACTTTTGTTCTCATCGAGATGTCCACCGTAAACTTGACCTTAATCTGACAAAAATTCTCCATAGTGATAACCACCCTAGATGGTGGATCGTAAGAAGAACCTATTCGTGTAACTAGGGTTTTAGTTGTCTTTAGAGTGAGGAATTCCTCCGAGATATCGTATATCCTAATGCGCATGTCGATATGGGTTATCTGGTATTCTGATGGTGCCGCATTTGGCCTCGCATGCTCCACTAAAAGAAGATCATATTCATAGAACCAGGAGGTTTGCCTACGTATTCTATCTACATCTTCGGTGCTTGACAATCTCAGTAGAAAAGTGCTTTTAGCAAGATTTGGCTAGTTCAGTAACTTCCACTGACCTCTAAGATTTCAAACCTTGGAAATCTAATCTTTGAGGCCTGCTACTCTCAGGGACTCTACTGTTAAGGTGCGCAATACCACCATCAGCTCCCACTTCTTCGGGCCACCATTTCTCTTCTTGCTTAACAACAGAAGCATCCGGTTCTAGTTATTGGTTCATCTTGCCCCGTAGTTTCGATATAACCTCTTCGTCGATTTCAAAAGACTTTCTTGAGCTCCTTCCGTTGGGGATCGTTATTTTAGCTCGAGGGTAGGGTTGTCAATGGGTCGGACTGGTAAATTTACGGGTTTGACTCGATTTCGGATCAGGCCCAAGGCTCTTTTCGACCCACGGACTCTTAGTCGGATTGAGACCGTAAGATCTTTTTTGACCCATAAATTCTTAGTCGGGCTAAAAATCCAATCCGACTTGGCTCACGGATTAGGCTTAGGATTTGAATTTGGCCTCTCTTTTTTTTACTTTCAAAATTTAAAAATTACTTAGTTAAAATTATATTATATTATTTAATTAAAAAATTAAATTTTTTCAAATAAATTAAATAATTAATATCAAAAACTCTAATTAATTTAGCAAGATTACAATTTTTATACTATTAAATATATTTATTTTTATTTTAATTAAAATTTTGGATCGGATCGCGCCTCAGTAAGATTTTATAATTTTGTAAAAATATCAACCCGATATGACTCGATTCGACGTAGCTCGAGTCGTGATCGAACTCAAATTTTAATATTAACGAGTCGGGTTACCCGGGCCAGGCCAAACCCATTGCCCTACTTAAGAGCGTTTAGATCAGGCTTCAAGTTTGGGCAGAAATGGTTGTGTGATCTGGTATTAGGTTAGACAGTGAGATTCCTTGCATGGAGGGGAGTATTAAAGAGAGGTTTACCAGTTGGACGGAATGGCCAGCCGGACGATAAGGGTTGTGCCCGTACGCATCACACACTCGAGGCAACGAGTCTAGAAGGTGCGTTCTTGATCTTGATGATCGAGTCGGGCAAACTTAATAGGCCTGTCAACGGAGCGGATACGAAGCGAATATATGACTATCCGTATTCGCTCCGTTTTCCGATTCGAATTATCCGATTTTGATCCGCTCTGATTTGACTCGGATACGAAGCGAATATCTGACTATCCGTATCCGCTCCGTTTTAAAATCTGAATTATTCGATTCAAATTTAAAAGTATATAAATATAATTATAAAATATTAAAAGTATATAAAAGATAATTATAAAATGTCAAAAATATATAAAATAAATTTTAAATTAAAATACAATCATAAAATATCTAAATTTATTTATAATATTATTTATTTTATAATACATTATTTAAAAATATGTATTATATGATATATAATATTACGAACGGATATTTTTCGAAGCGAATATTATAATATTCGTATCCACTCCTATTCGAATTCGGATATTATTCATATCCGAAAAAACGAATAAGAATCGAAGTAGATTCGGATAATATCCATATCCGTTGACAGACCTAAAATCTAACATCGTTTAGACACCGTACGTAGCAATCCGAGTGGTACCTACTCTGTCTTGGTGCGAGTTGGACACCTAACAACGTTTAGACTTGTGTGTATAGGAATTGGAGTAGTATCTCTACCGCATCTCGGTGTGAGTTGGGGGCACCTAACATCTTTCATCGAGACTTTCTTATGAATTTAATTAAGTAATAAATGCTACATCGTGTAGGGTCCGATGTGCACCAAACATCTTTTCATATGAATATATGATGGAATCTTCCCTCCAAAATCTTCTTTACATAGACGATTACCCTCGTCATGGAGACAATCATCTTGTGTATAAGTGAGAAGGTAAGAACGATAAGAAAAATGAGAACCTCACATTTCATATGAGGTGAATGACGTTCCACCTACCACCGTGGGACCACCACGCTTCCTCCTCCGGCCGTTTGTCGGGCGACGGGGATTTGGTGACGTCGTTGCCCACGTCCTCGTCCAAGTATTACGAGACTTCCCCAAACGATGGGGAAAAAAAAAAAAAAAGGAGAAAGCGCCAGCTGCCGAGAAGTTGGCCGTCAGACTGCCAGTACCCGGTGAAACTACACGTTAAGAAGGCGTCCACGTGAATCACCACCTGACGCGATGTAGTCCGACGTGAATCTGGTAGGGAAAGCCTCCAGATTCATTACGCCTCGGTATATTTCACCCATGTAACCCTAAAACTACCCCCACCGTGCGTCATCTTCTTCCCATTGCACGGAGCAGAGTATCCCCACTCACAAACGCACAGTCCCCTTCCCCCTCCCTAGAGTATCACTTCCTCGGTGCTGCAGCAGCCAGCAGGCACCAGCTTGGTAGTGGGGAAGGAGACGGAGACATGGGTTTGGAGGTAGACCCAGCCTTCTTCCAGGACCCGGAGCACAGGCCCAAGCCCATCATCGACGAGGCCGGCGGCATCCCCCTCGTTGACCTCTCCCCGCTGAGCTCCGTGATGCCGGACGATGCCGACGCTCCGCAGGCCCTGGCCGCCCTCCTGGACGAGGTGGAGGACGCCTGCAGGGACTGGGGGTTCTTCCAGGTGGTGAACCACGGCGTACCGCTGGATCTCCTGGAGAGGCTCCAGGCGGAGGCTAGGAGGTTCTTCGCGCTGCCTTCCGAGGAGAAGCGCCGGGTGAGCCGGGACGCCGTCAACCCTCTGGGTTACTACGACACGGAGTTCACGAAGAACGTCCGGGACTGGAAGGAGGTGTTCGACTTCATGGTGGACGACGAGGTGGTGATCCCGGCGTCCGATGAACCAGGGGGCCACGAGGTGAAGATCTTGAAGAACCAGTGGCCAGCATACCCTCCCGAATTGAGGTGCCCCCCCCCCCCCATCAACCTCTCCCCCGCTGGGTCGTCTTCATCTCGGTCATCTTCCAATATCTGGTAATTAGGTCTGCTTCTGGGATTCTTCCATGAAAAATCCTTGCTTGGTTGCAGGGAGGCCGGCAAGGAATACGCAAGAGCGATGGAGAAGCTGGCCTTCACGTTGCTGGAGCTCATCTCCCTCACCTTGGGCCTGCCGGCGAAGCGGCTGAACGGCTTCTTCCACGGCCAGTCCAGGTCCACCCGCATCCGCCTCAACCACTACCCACCTTGCCCCGCATCCCACCTCGCCCTGGGCGTTGGCCGCCACAAGGACGGCGGGGCCCTGACCATCCTCGCGCAAGACGACGTAGGCGGGCTCGATGTCAAGAGGAAATCGGACGGCGAGTGGGTCCGCGTGAAGCCGATCCCGAATTCTTATATCATCAACGTCGGCGACATTATCCAGGTGAGGTCGATCGCCAGTGCATGGACGCACCTCCACTGCCGGCCGGCTCCATGTGCAATCACCATATATATTTCTGCAGCCTTTTCCAATACTTTTCCGAATTAATTGACGGTGCCGTTGATGAGCTGAAGTGGGCAGTCAGATTTTAATGTGAGAGCCTTCAAAAAAAATTGCAGGTGTGGAGCAACGACAAGTATGAGAGTGCAGAGCACAGGGTGTCAGTGAACTCGGAGAGGGAGAGGTTCTCCGTCCCTTTCTTCTTCAACCCTACGCTCTCTACGGTGGTGGAGCCCCTGGAGGAAGTGGTGGATGAGCTGAACCCGGGAAAGTACGGGGCATACAACTGGGGCGACTTCTTCAAGTCCAGGAGGGACAGCAACTTCAGGAAGCTGGGTGTAGAAAATCTCCAGATATATCACTTCAAGAAGATCACACTGCAGTGATGTGGGAACGGCACACGTTCTCTACAATATTAGGCCGGGTCTGTGGTGTATATATATGTTTATTGCTATCGTTATGATGGACACAAACATATCAATATGTTGATGAGAATAAACAATAATCATGATCTCTTGCTTTCGGGAGTTATTAATTCTTTCGGATTAGAGCATCTCATAATATCCCAGCTGCAAGATCATTAATTTGGACATTTATGTTTCATGGAACAATCTAATATCACCGGGCGTCTCATCATTTATTCTTTCGGATGTACTGTTTTAAATTCGGAGAATTGCAACATTTTTTACAGCGAAAAAGAAAACACCTGGACCAAAACTTTTCTTCTTAGTAATCACGAGTGGAGATCTTATATATATATATATATATATATATATATATATCCCATTTTAGATATATAATTTGTTTTCGTTAATATAAAGCTTAGTGACCCGCGAAGATATTTATTCAAACAAATTAAGGCCCTAGAAGCATGCATATTGCTGTCGTCAAATCCATGGAGCTAATCCGTACGCATTCATATGAACATTAATGCAACATATATATTAATCAGGTCTCGTCCCTTATTTGATTAGCTAATAATTGATAGAACTGGCACACTTTATTGTAAAATAATATTACTCTTCTTAAGATGCTCACACGCACGCATCATACTTTATGGGACGGTACGTGTGATGAAGTAGACATAGGACAAGGAGATTGCAGAAATGAGGGTGGTCTGCCTTACGATGAACAGCCCCACTCCTTGCATATATATATAGAGTATGTGTAAGTGATACAAGTTCTATATTACACATATACGGAGGATGTCAATAGCAGGGACAGATCACTCAAGATCTGTCATGACCTGTCTGGCTAAAATTAGGCTCAGACTTGCTTCCATTTGATACCTCAATACATTTTGATGGATGCCGTTCATGCCAACCTGGAGGATCTGTTTGGTTGCCATGGTCCTCATGAGCTGATCTGTCATCATCCCCCCTCAAGCTAAGCCCCAAAAGGCTAAGCTTGTCTTGCAGATAACGAAGACGGTGGTGGGATAGGCCTTTAATGAAGACATCTGCAACATTGTCAACGGAGGAGATGTAGCGGACATCTGTCACAAACGAAGTGATAATCCACCTCAATATGTTTGGTTTGAGTATGGAACACCGGATTATGAGTAAGGGCATTTGCAGAGACATTGTCACACCATATGACTGGTTTGTTTGAAAGAGGGACATGTAGTTCTTGAAGAAGCATACATAACCAGTGAACCTCAGCGACAGTCTGCACAAGATAAAGATATTCGGCTTTTGTGGAGGAGCGGGACACCGTAGGCTATTTTTTTGCACTCCAAGAAACAGGACTGTCACAGAGGAAGACACAATAACCACTGGTTGATCGGCGATCAATGGGGCATCCCACCCAATCTGCATCGTAGAAGGCGTTGAGCTGAAGTGCGGATGGCCGGAGAAGTAACTTGTGATCGATGCTGCCCTTTAGAAATCTGAGAATTCTCTTGACAACAACAAAATGTTCCTCTGATGGGTTATGCATAAATTGACACACTTGGTTGACGGAAAAGGAAATATCAGGGCGTGTCAAAGTTATGTACTGCAGTGCCCCCACAATGCTCCGATAAAGAGAGGGATCACTATGAGGTTGCCCACCAACATCCAGCTTCTTTAAGGTAGTGGGAGAGCGAACCGATTTACAACCGATCATGTCTGTCCGTTGAAGGAGGCCACAGATAGATTTGTGTTGGTGGAGGGATATACCATCTTTGTTATAAGTGACTTCAACACCAAGGAAATAAGAGAGCTGACCCATGTCTTTCATGTGAAATTTGCTTTGTAAAGTTGAGATAAGTGTGCGAAGAGTTGTGGGGCACGAACTAGTCACGACGATGCCGTCAACATATAGGAGAAGGTAGGCAATGCAGTGGCTATTCTGAAAGATGAACATGGATGGGTCGCAGGAGGAGTCGACGAAACCCATCTGAAGCAAGGCACTCATGAAGGTGGAGTACCAAGCTCGAGGTGCTTAGCGTAACCCATATATGGATTTCTTCATGAGACAAACATGGTGGGGGCATTGAGGGTCGGAGTATCCTGGAGGTTGCTGCATATACACAGTTTCCTTGAGGTTGCCATGGAGGAAGGCAGACTCGACGTCCAATTGGTGCAAAGGCCATCGCCGAGATGCATCAATAGTAAGGACCACACGAATAGTCGTGTGCTTAACAACGGGGCTGAATGTCTCCAAGAAGTCGATACTGGGCTGCTGGTGGAAACCTTTGGCCACAAGACGAGTCTTATGGCGAAGGATCAAGCCGTCGGGATTGCGTTTCAGCTTGTAGACCCAACGGCAGCCGACGACATTCATGTTATCATGATATGGAAATAATGTCCATGTTCCTTGCTTTTGTAAGGTGGTAAACTCATGGTCCATCGCAGAACGCCATTCATAAATCTTGAAAGCCTGTGCAAATGTAGACGGCTCGACAACAGAAGCATTCAGGGGCATAGTGTAAGGTTTCGCACAGCACCTACGGACGACGCAGCGGATAACAAAAATTTCATTTGTCCGATCCCGGTGTTATGGAAAGCTTAATATGTGCTCTAATCGGTGTTTCTAATACCCTAATTACGGGTTGCGTGTTTCACCTTGCGTGGAACGACGCTGTCCGCTAAGTCCGATGCAGAAAAACTGAGCCGTACAACTGTATGGCCTCTAGAGCAGATCCACACGGACTCTTGCGTAGCGACGGTACATCCCCGGCATGACCTTCCCCGACTCTATCACCTTCTGGAGAGAGAGAGAGCAAGGGGGAGAAAGGGGGGGAGCTAATCCTCCTCTTAAACTTATGTGCTTGCTTAAGCTTAAGAGGTTGGAAGAGAAGAGTTCGAATGAACTCACGTAGGTTGGTTATATATAGAGTTTTAGCCCTTTTCAAAAGACCTCCAAAGGACCAAAATTGTATATATAACCTTTCCATTATTATACATATGTATTAAGCCCCATTTACTCTCCTTTCCAAAATGAATTAAAGGGAATGAATACATACACTTGTATAATAATAAATCGTCACCCAAGAATCCATTGTGTGTGATCCTCTAGGCCCACAGTCACTCTAGTTTAAGGTCCATTAACTTCTAATTCTCAATTAGAAGTAAATTAAACGTATTCTTCGCTTCTACTAGAGCCGAACAATAGTTTAATTTATTCTGAACCTTTGATCACGTTGGGTCAAACAAATCCGCGTGATCCTAGAGGACCCCGGGTTTAAAGCAGTCTGTCTGGTACCTGTAAGTCCACAGTTACCGCATCGATATAATCCTTCGCTCCTTCTATGAGTCTGGTACGATCGAGGGTATAGTTATTGTCAAACCCCATGATCGTGCCATTTGACTATGACCTCCTTAAAGTGTATGACGTCCGTTCTAAACGAACTCACATGACCCTGGCCAGGGATTTAACGGAGCGTCAATGTCATGACCCATTAACTGTCTGATATATACCCGACAGTGAGCGATCCCTTCTTGACCATTGATGATCTTCACACGTATCATGGAGTGGTTAATGACTCAGC
Source organism: Amorphophallus konjac (assembly GCA_022559845.1). Lineage (NCBI taxonomy): Eukaryota > Viridiplantae > Streptophyta > Magnoliopsida > Alismatales > Araceae > Amorphophallus > Amorphophallus konjac. Next base: position 166,116,419 of record CM040129.1, on the reverse strand, counting down.
AATTCAAGACTTATGGTTAAAGTCACTTAGCCAAGTAATTAAACCATTCCAGTCCTCGTGTAAGATCCGATCAATGTCTCAGGTCAAAGGACCAACGTTACTACTGTGACCGTTGGATCTTCAGTTGACATTAGGTATAATCAACCATCTGAAGATCCAATAGCGGATCAGTTCAGTGCACATCCTCCAAGGACATACACTTACACATATGTGTTGGTACTCCGCACCAATGACCATGAGACTGGTCACTGACACATCATGTGTACTGATTTAATAGGTAATTAAAGTCCCCGAGTGATTACCCTCCAATCAGGAATAATTTAAGGTATGCGTTCATGTAAAGTAAGTCTCATGTTCGAGATCCCATCTCGAGCTGACTTTACAACCACATATCCTAGGGACAACGTAAAGTAACACAATCGCATATTTACGCTCAGACACCACTTTATTAATAATGAACAAGATCGTACAACTATTGGGCCTACCTGACCCGAAATTAGCCTGTAGCACACCAACAGTAACAATCTCCCACTTGAACTACAGCTAATTGCCCACAACTTTGAGGCCCATCTTATCCCGATGACGCTCGAATACAGTCTGTGTCAAAGGCTTAGTCAGTGGATCTGCTATGTTGTCTTCTGACGGTACACGCTCTACCATCACATCTCCACGATCAATAATCTCCCGAATAAGGTGAAAGCGCCTGAGAATATGCTTTGACCTTTGGTGAGATCTCGGTTCCTTCGCCTGGGCGATGGCCCCATTATTATCACAAAATAATGGGATGTGAGCTGATATCTCGGGAACTACACCAAGTTCCAAGATGAATTTCTTCATCCAGATGGCTTCCTTAGCAGCTTCAGCTGCAGCAATATATTCTGCCTCCGTCGTCGAATCTGTAGTCGTATCTTGCTTGGAGCTTCTCCAACTGACTGTCCCTCCATTCAACATGAATACAAATCCAGACATGGATTTACAGTCATCTGGATATGACTGGAAACTAGAATCTGTGTAAGCTCTAAGCTGTAGGTCCTCTCCTCCATAAAGCAGAAAAAGATCCTTAGCCCTTCGCAGGTACTTAAGGATGCCCTTTACTGTCTTCCAGTGCTCTTCGCTTGGATTTGCCTGATATCTACTGACAATGCTTAAAGCATTGGCAACATCGGGCCGTGTACATAGTATTGCATACATGATTGACCCTATCGCCGAAGCATAGGGTACCTTATTCATGTGTGCTACCTCCTCAGAAGTTTTAGGACTCATCCCCTTGGATAGGCAAATTCCGTGACTCATGGGAATGAGACCTCTCTTGGAATTTTTCATCCTAAACCTTTTGAGGATAGTGTCTATGTACATGGATTGGGATAATCCTAGCATCCTTTTAGATCTATCTCGATAGATCCTTATGCCCAGCACATATGATGCTTCTCCCAAATCCTTAATGGAGAAAGTCTTGGACAACCAAAACTTAGTTGATGTCAACATCCCTACATCATTCCCAATGAGTAAGATGTCATCAACATAAAGGACCAAGAAGGTCACAGAGCTCCTACTGACCTTCTTGTAAACACAGGGTTCATCTTCATTCTGAATGAAGTTGAAAGATTTGACAACATCGTCAAATCTTAAGTTCCAGCTTCTAGATGCCTGCTTTAATCCATAAATGGACCTTTGAAATTTACATACCTTATTAGGATGTAGCTTGGAAGTGAATCCTTCAGGCTGTACCATGTACACCTCTTCTGACAGATTTTCATTAAGAAAAGCTGTCTTCACATCCATTTGCCAGATCTCATAATCTAGGTTTGTAGCAATGGTAAGGAGGATTCTGATTGACTTAACCATGACTACCGGCGAAAACGTCTCGTCATAGTCAATGCCTTACCTTTGACGATATCCTTTCGCCACTAGTCTAGCCTTGTATGTGTCAATCTGTCCATCTGCACCGATTTTCCTTTTGAAAATTCATTTGCAGCTGATAGGGACCTTCCCTTCGGGTACATCAACTAAGTTCCAAACTTTGTTGGTGTACATGGACTGGATTTCTGAATCCATTGCCTCTTGCCATTTCTCGGAGTCTACACTACGGATCGCCTCCTGGTATGACTAAGGATCATCATCCTCATCGATACATACCTTAGAGGACCCCTCTGAGACATGTCCAACATATCTCTCAGGTTCTCTCGGTAGTTTACCAGATCTCCGTAGTGTCAGTGTTTCACCTTGAATATGATCAACCGATACAGTCTCATCTAATGAGTTTGTGTCTATGGGTTGTGGTTCTTGGACCTCGTCCAATTCTATCTGACTCCCACTATTTTTCTAGAGTAGATATTCTCTTTCCAGAAATACAGCTCTCTTGGCTACTAAGACCCTTTGCTCAGAAGGGTGATAGATATAATATCCAAACGTCTCCTTTGGATATCCCATAAACCTACACTTATCGGTTCTCGACTCAAGCTTATCACTCTCGTTCTTCTTTATATGAGCAGGACACCCCCAAATTTTAATGTGATTAAAATTTGGTTTCCTGCCCTTCCATATCTCATATGGTATAGAAGGAACTGATTTACTTGAGATCCTATTCAATAAATAAGCCGCAGTCTCTAACGTATAGTCCCAGAGAGACAAGGGTAGTCCTGACATAGACATCATGGATCGGACCATGTCTAACAAGGTCCTGTTTCTCCTCTCGGATACACCATTGTGTTGTGGTGTATACGGTGGAGTCCACTGAGAAACTATTCCATTGTCTTTAAGATAAGAAGTGAATTCATGGCTTAAGTATTCACCTCCTCGATCTGATCGAAGAGCCTTAATACTTTTGCCAGTCTGTTTCTCCACTTCATTCTTATATTCCTTAAACTTCTCAAAGGCTTGTGACTTATGTCTCATTAAATACACATAGCCATATCTAGAGAAGTCATCAATAAAAGAAATGAAATAGAGATAACCTCCTTTTACTTCTATGGATATGGGTCCACACACATCCGAGTGTATGAGCTCGAGAAGGTCAACAGCCCTCTCACCATGTCCACCAAAGGGAGCCTTGGTCATTTTTCCCATGAGACACGACTCACAGGTATCAAATGGCTTGTATTCGAACGAATTCAAATACCCATTTGAGTGTAAGTGAGAGACTCTTTTCTCACCTACATGACCAAGTCTGTAATGCCATAGATATGCAGAATTCACTTTATCAGCATTGGAAATTTGCATAACATTAGAACGTGTATCTAATACATAAAGACCATTGACTAATGAACCATTGGCTATAATCAAACCATTATTCATTATAGAGCACCCAGTGCTATTAAAAGTCAATGTATATCCAATGTTATACAAGTCAGAGATTGAAATAATGGTCTTAATAATATTAGGAACATAATAACAGTCATTCAGCTCCAGAATGACTCTTGAAGGTAAACTGAGGCGTGCAGTCCCGACAGCTTTGGCAGCAACTAAAGCTCCATTGCCCATCCTCAGTTCAATCTCCTTTTTGCCCAATCGCCTTCTATTTGCGAGCACCTGCACAGAATTGCAGATATGAGATGCACATCTAGTATTCAATACCCATGATGTAGATTCCATATATGACAAATTAAGGTATATGACAAAAATACCTTCATTTAGAATTCCATTGCAATTCCTTTTCCAATGCCCAGTTTCCCCGCATCGAAAACATTTGTCTTCCTTTTCATTCTTCTTGCCCTTCCCTTTGTCAACTTTGGCGAGTTGCTTACCCGTGGCCTTTTTCTTTCCCTTCCCTTTGTTACTTGAGGTGGATATTTGAGAGGCCTTCCTTTTCTTGTTGGCCCGGCCAACAATCATTACAGACGAAGATGGTTTATCTTTCTGCATGGTTCCTTCAGCACTTTTTAACATATTGAGCAGCTCTGGGAGAGTTGCTTCAATTCTGTTCATGTTAAAGTTCATGATGAAGGAAGAAAAGGAATATGACAATGACTGGAGTATAAGATCAATGTATAGTTCAAGATCCAACTTGAACCCCAATACATTGAGTCTTTCAATCCACTCCATCATTTTTAGTACATGGGCCTGTACTGATGAACCCTCAGACATCCGTGTCCTGAAAAGCCTTTTGGAGATGTCATACCTCTCAATCCTACCCTGCTCCCCGAAGAGTTAACATAGATTGAGAAGTATACTTCTACAATCAGTCTTTTCAAATTGCCTCTGTAGCTCGGGAGCCATAGAGGCCAACACGTAACATTGGGCAAGGGAGGAGTCCTCAGACCACTTGGCATAAGCCAGTAACTCGCCCTCGTCGGCATCAGGAGCCGGCTCAGAATGAACCGTGTCCAACACGTACGCAATCTTTTCGACGGTAAGGACTATGCGTAGGTTACGCAGCCAATCCGAGTAGTTCGGTCCAGTTAAGCGGTTTGCATCCAAGATGCCGCGGAGGGGGTTGGATGACGACATTGTAATCTGGATAAGAAATAAAAGATAACTTAGCATGTGTTCAAATTCTAACTTAGATGTGGTTTTCTATCGTAGTTAGTCCCACTATTTTTCGATCGAACTATATAACCGTCAGTATATAGAACGGGAGATCAGCGAGATCTACCTAGTGGGTCGGAATCCCAACGAGACTGATGTACGACCTTGTGGAAAGCACAACAAGCCATACACCATCTCAAGGGCAGTCAACAAGCACTTGCATCTAATGTAATATCTGATATTCGGCCCCCGAGAAATCATCCTCTTGTGGAAAGCACAACAAAGGATATTCTCGGTTAGATCTAACCATCATTACTACATAGCAATGAGTTCATGACCCGACCCATGTGGAAAGCACAACAAGGCCGAGTTCAATTCCTCACCCCATTGAGGCCGAGCCTTGGAGTTTAATACCGCCCCCAAACTCATGGACCTTGTGGAAAACACAACAAATCTATGAAATGAAGAAGTTCATTCACTCCATAATGATGGAGGGCTACGACGACTCCTAGAGCCACGCTTACCAGATCTAAAATTTAAGCGCGAGGGAATTCAATTTTATCTTGATCTCACCCTAGGTGGTAATATAAATATATCCAATATATTTACCGTACCTAGTAGTTTGCACAAAATAAATGCATCCAATGCAAAATTAAATGCAAGTGATCATTGACTTTAACCCTAATGTAACTAAGGCATCCGGCCCGCTTCCGAAGCAGCTGGATCGTCCTCGTCAGGTGTGCTCCGTGCTTTCAAACTCCGACGCCGCATCAATTACAACTTTTACACGGCACGCAGGTCGAAAAAATTAAATTACATGTGACTCAAATTCCAGCAGCCCTTAGGGCGAGTACAACAACGGAGGAAGAAAGAAGTACATTGGAATTTTAACAGAGAGAGAAAGGAGGTTCACAGACCCCAATTAAATACATTAATCCAAGTCCATGATCACTTGCCAACCCATTCATATAAAATCAATCAAGGGTTATTTTCTGAAAATAATCCTTACTTTTGAATTTAAAAATGGGATGTGCAAACAAAAACATGCCACCTTTGTTTAATTTTAAAAATCAAAGCATGATTAACTAAAATTAAACACACAAGCATGTCAATACAAGGTAAATAAAGTAAAGCACGTAAAGAACTATCATTTTCTACATGGGCATCTAATTGAGATAATTAATTAAATTTAAATTTAAATTTAATTATCCAATAATCAAATTTAAATTCAAAATTTAAATATGCCAATAATTTAAATTTAAATTTAAACTAATTATCCAATAATTTTGTTTGAAAATAAATTTAAAATAATGTAATTATCCTCGATTAGTAATTTTCTAAAATTCAAAATTTGAATTTTACAATTATTTAATAATTAAAAATTTAAATAATTAAATTTTCACATTTAACTTCAATAAAATTCAAATTTTGAATTTTCTAATTATCTAATAATTAACAATTCAAAAATTAGAATTTACTGAAGTAACTTTAATTATTACCATTTTATCGCAAGGTAAATAGTAATTATCTCACCTCTGTAAATTCAAATCGGTTAAATAAAATTTACCATTCGACATTTACTATTGAGATAACACTATTTAACTGACTAGATAAAATCCTATTTAATTTACTGTGTATTTTCATATATATATATATATATCTAATATATTGATTATTATACTTGAGCACAGTAAATAAAAAGGGTTAAAAACAATTTTAAAAATAAAATAAAATAAAATATTTTTTTCATTTACCACGGGTCAACCCCGCGCGCGCGGGCGTTGACCGCCCGCGGCGGGCGCCCGCAACACGGGCGACCCGCGTTGCGGCCGCCCGCTGGCGGGCGCCACCTGCGGCGCCCGCCACTCGGACGCCCGCCCACGCGGGCCGGCGCACTGCGCCCAGCGGGTTCAAAAAAATTTTTTTTATTTTTTTTTAAAATTGCTGTTTGGATGCCCAGCATTCAGGAAGAACAGAGATGTCCAAATCTCTTTCTAAAAATAATAATTGAAGTATTTAATGCCCCTAAAACACGGTTCTTAACGGTAATAAAAATACCGACCAGAGCGCAAACCTGGCTGTGATACCACTGTAAGGTTTCGCACATCACCTACGGGCGACGCAGCGGATAACAAGAATTTCATTTGCCCGATCCCGGTGTTATGGAAAGCTTAATTTGTGCTCTAATCGGTGTTTCTAATACCCTAATTACGGGTTGCGTGTTTCACCTTGCGCGGAACGACGCTGTCCGCTAAGCCCGATGCAGAAAAATCGAGCCATACAACTGTACGGCCTCTAGAGCACATTCACACGGACCCTTGTGCAGCGACGGTACCTCCCCGGCACGACCTTCCCCGGCTCTATCACCTTCTGGAGAGAGAGAGAGAGCAAGGGGGAGAAAGGGGGGGAGCTGATCCTCCTCTTAAGCTTATGTGATTGCTTAAGCTTAAGAGGTTGGAAGAGAAGAGTTCGAATGAACTCACGTAGGTTGGTTATATATAGAGTTTTGGCCCTTTTCAAAAGATCTCCCAAAGGACCAAAATTGTATATATAACCTTTCCATTATTATACATATGTATTAAGCCCCATTTACTCTCCTTTCCAAAAGGAATTAAAGGGAATGAATATATACACTTGTATAATAATAACCGTCACTCAAGAATCTATTGTGTGTGATCCTCTAGGCCCACAGTCACTCTAGTTTACGGTCCATTAACTTCTAATTCTCAATTAGAAGTAAATTAAACGTATTCTTCGCTTCTACTAGAGTCGAACAATAGTTTAATTTATTCTGAACATTTGATCACGTTGGGTCAAGCAAATCCGCGTGATCCTAGAGGACCCCGGGTTTAAACCAGCCTGTCTGGTACCTGTAAGTGCACAGTTACCACATCGATATAATCCCTCGCTCCTTGTATGAGTCTGGTACGATCGAGGGTATAGTTTCTGTCAAACCCCATGATCGTGTCATTTGACTATGACCTCCTTAAAGTGTATGACGTCCGTTCTAAACGAACTCACACGACCCTGGCCAGGTATTTAACGGAGCGTCAATGTCATGACCCATTAACTGTCTGATATATACCCGACAGTGAGCGATCCCTTCTTGACCATTAATGATCTTCACACGTATCCTGGAGTGATTAATGACTCAGCAATTCATGACTTATGGTTAAAGTCACTTAACCAAGTAATTAAACCATTCCAGTCCTCGTGTAAGATCCGATCAATGTCTCAGGTCAAAGGACCAACGATGCTACTGTAACCGTTGGATCTTCAGTTGACATTAGGTATAATCAACCATCTGAAGATGCAATAGCGGATCAGTTCAGTGCACATCCTCCAAGGACATACACCTACACATATGTGTTGGTGCCCCGCACCAATGACCATGAGACTGGTCACTGACACATCATGTGTACTGGTTTAATAGGTAATCAAAGTCTCCGAGTAATTACCCTCCAACCAGGAACAATTTAAGGTATGTGTTCATGTAAAGTAAGTCTCATGTTCGAGATCCCATCTTGAGCTGACTTTACAACCACATATCTTAGAGACAACGTAAAGTAACACAATCGCATATTTACGCTCAAACACCACTTTATTAATAATGAACAAGATCGTACAACTATTGGGCCTACCCGACCCGAAATTGACCTGTAGCACACTAACACTAACACATAGGATATTTAGTGGAGGTAAAAAGTTTAGGTTTGAAGATGCCGGATTGTGAGCGAGTTTGCATGGGATGGGTATGGGTAGGACAAGGAAAGGACATGTGGTTAGGTGATGGTGGTGGGGCATGGGAGGGCTGTGTGGTAGGATGGACAGGTATAGAAGCTACAGGGGGCAAAGGCGAAGGAGGGAGGGGTGCAGGCAAGTCCTCAGGATTGGTGAGGGCACCCTGTGAAGAAGCACCGAGAGGGGGAGAACTAGGGGCAGACCGAGGTAGCCAAATGAGGTCGGTGGGTCTAGATGGAGGGGTGGAGGGAGGGAATAGCCAGTCATCCATAGTAGATGGGGAGGGAGGGGTTACATGTGCTTCAGAATAAGGATACACCTGCTCATTGAACACCACATGTCGAGAAATGTAAACACGACCTGTGTTGAGATCGAGGCAGCGATACCCATTATGTGTGGAACTATAGCCTAGGAAGAGACATGGCTTGGATCGGAAATGCAATTTGTTAGAGGTGTATGGACGAAGCAAGGGAAAACATAAACTACCGAAGGATTTTAGTGAGTGGTAATCAGGTTGCTTATGGAAAAGTACCTCAAAGGGTGATAAGTGGTTAAATGGTGAGATAGGCATCCGATTAATGAGAAAAATGGGAGTGTGGAAAGCTTCTAACCAGAATTTTGATGGCATGTGGGCATGAGCTAGGAGGGTCAACCCAGTTTCGACTATGTGTTGGTGTTTTCTTTCAACAACACCGTTCTGTTCTGGGGTATACGGACACGAGAGTTGATGGGTGATGCCATGGTGTTCAAGCAGACGTTTAAACTGGAAGCTCATGAATTCTCCTCCACCATCCGAACGAAGGACTTGAATTGTGGACTCAAACAAATTTTTAGCCATAGCTTTGAAGGCAACAAAGACATTATAAAAATCAGATTTCAATTTAAGTGGAATCAACCAAGAATAATGGGAGTAGTCATCTACAAAAAGTGCATAATATCTAAACCCAGAAATAGATAGAACAGGGAGGTCCCCACAAATCACAATGAACCAAAGCTAGAGGACGCACAGAAATAGATTGTGACTTATGAAAAGGCAACTTGTGTGTGACGACCCAAACTCCAGATACCGGGTAAACCCGATACCACTTGGAACCTGTGAGGCCTCTCTAGAGCGGAAAAGTTCCGAAGGGATAGAAAGGTATGCGATAGTACATTAAACTTCCAGATAAAGTAGTAAGCAATTAAATTTCAATGACCAGGATTGCAAACGTAGCAGAAATAAAATCATATTTTCTATAACAATTAAACTAATAGAGTCCAGTCCAACAAAAAGACAAGTATAGTCCAATAAGAAAGAGAACGTACTCTCAAGTCGGGGGAAACCCGACACTAGCAACGCTGGAACTAAGAACCACGCAGCAGGTACCGCCCAGCAGGCGGAAGAACTGCTACACCTGAAAAGTCAGGGGTGAGCCTCGTGTCACTGGCTCAGCAGAGATCCTGCAGAACCTTACCACAAAACACGCAGTAACATCTGTGCTACACTAAAGCAAAGCGATAACAACAGGAGTAACAACTGTAAAAGTAAAGAGGAAAGCCGTAACACTGAAATACGGCAGTCGAAGGAACCTCGACCCTCTAAACTACTCCGAACAGCAACAGAAAGGCGAACCCCGATCTCACAAAGTTGGGCGTTACCGATCTATTGTCAAAACATGAAACCCTATCATGAAAAGCGTACCGAAACAGGTAAATCATACCAAAGACCTACCTAGTCAAAGGCACAAACATACACGAGCTCACCGTCGGGTACGCTACACTAGACTAGACCGCGGGTGAAGCCAACGCAGACTACCTGACAAGTCACGTCAATCATGATGGAAATCAATCACGAAAACACAAGTCACAAGAGTCATGCGTCAAGTGACAGAAGCACCTCCTCACTAGAAGAACAGCCAGATGCGTCCACTGACGTCTTACACTGCGTCTTAAGTGTCTCGCACTCGCGTAGAACGGCGGTAACTAAGACACTCACAAAGTACCAAGTACAAGGAATAATAGTAACGAGTGACTAGTCAGGGTCACGCCCATCGACGCTCCTCCCACTGCCCCTGAACAAGTTTGCACATACAAGCCCAATGCCTTGAGCCAGACCTCTAGCTAGTTTTCCCCCGCAGTAGGACGCTACCGCAAAGCAAGGGGGCCCACGGAAACTAGCCTAAAAGTTGTCTGTCGGGAACTGCCCCGCCACCACTCTTAGGTGGGCCGACACACAGGAAAGTGTCATCAGGCTACTACTAGTGAAGGCTCACTAGACACAGAGACTCCGAAATAATGAACACCGAAGTACAAACAGGGTAAGCACACACCTGTCGCATGTACTACGGAGCATAATGCAGTATATAACTGGTACCAGACTCAGGACAGTCAACTAGACCTGTTGACAACGATCCTTGAGTCACAAGACTCGGGTCAAGATCGTCGCACATCACGGTAACACATTGTTAATCAGCCTAGTCCCTAAGCCAAAAACTACGGTAAACACATCAACGATGAGTTCTTGACCTCCGAGCCGCACAACGGACTCACCATTCCGTATAACACAAAACATGGAACACGATAGATCACCAAAAACCCTCAAACCACATGACATGTAAACCGAGATAAAAGAACACCTCTTAGCGCCTAAACTCATGTCTAGATCCTCACAGGATAGATGAGACACTCACGAGGTCACGTGTTGTAACGACCCGAGAATCTGATTACCGGGAAGGCCCGATAACCCGAGACTCGAACCGCCACCCACGAGCCCGAAGACTCGGAAGGGTTAGAAGGATGGTGTGGAGAATACACAAGTATCACAAATAGATACAGAAATTAAATAATTAATATGATTAAGCAGGAAATAAATTAATATTTTACATGATACATGGTCCACAAGATATAACGAAATAAACAACAGTAGTCCACAACTAGTACAAAGACAAGAAAGAAAAGTACAGCTACACGGGACATACCCCGACTCTGACCTCTAGCACTAACGCTGGGCACCTGAACCACGCTGAGCCTCAGACGCGCCCCTCTGAAGCCGCGCCTCGCCTCGCCTGAAACATGGTTAAAACACGCAGGAAATGAGTCTCAGAACAAGACTCAGTAGGGATCACTCGAACCCTACATTGCAAACGGAAAATCGCCACGCTAGCAGCAAGCGAGTACCTCAGAAGTGAAAGCCCTGCAACTATAACACCGGTCTCACAACACGAAAAATTGACACACGTGCCACGATGAAACAACCGGAACTCAACGGTCAACACAACCAAAAACCCAAAGGTCAAAGTCACAGAGACTGACAGTCTGTCACTCCCGACTCGATATGAGTACCTTCCACTAGAAGCACAGTCGGTAGCGTCCCCTGACGTCTTACACTGCACCACAAGTGTCTGCCTGGCACGATAGCCCTCGGCGGAGGCAAGGACATTGTACAAATAACCACAAAGCAAGTGACTAGCTGGGGTCGCGCTCGTCAGCGTGGGTCCAACCGCCCCCAACCATGTGTACACATACAGACCGTGCGTCTCTGGTCTGGCCTCTGACTGGTTTTCCCCTCAGCCGGACTCTGGCTGGTAGACGTGGGGCCCGACAGAAGCCAGTCTAAAAACTGTCCTCAGGGTAGCCTCTCCATCACTTCCTGGTGGGACCACAAAACGTGTAAGCAGGCTACGACTAGTGGAGGATCACTGAAGGAGTAGACTCTCAAGTCAACGGAAAAGAACGCCCGATCCCGATGAAGTACAAGCAACGCTCCTCGTACCGACACCGACTCACGGTGACCACGGTCGGAGAAGAAACGGGACTACGAACCACCCGGAGCAGTCCAGAGCCTGGTGGTCCAACACAGGAGCGCCACAGGCCCTGACGGTCTATCACTGGGCCGTCACAGCAGTCTGATGGTCCAACACAGGTGCGTCAGACACTCGGTGCAAAACCGACTATGATGCGCCAGCCCAGGGGCATCATAAGCCCTAACGCACCCAACCCAGTGCGTCACAAGGTGAGAAGAAACCAATTGTGACGTACACCGCTTCGGGCGTCACAGGCTCTAACGGACCATCTCTGGTGCGTCAGAAGAAGGAATGATACCAGCTGTGACGCACACCCCTTGGAGCATCACAGCCTCTAACGGTCCTGCCAGGAGCGTTAGAAAGAAGGACGCGTCAACTCTGACGCTCCTACCTAGGGGCGTCACAGCACCCTGACGCCCCACCCTGGGTGCGTCAGAGGCCCACGACCCCCAACGGTCAAAAACCAACGATCGGAAACCAACGGTCAGATCGTCACTCTAACGGTCTAACCCGAGGGCGTCACACTCTCTGGCGATCTATCGTGGGACTGTCAAGCCCACGGGCCACCCAATTGGCAACACCGTGCCATGTGATGCACCCACCATGGGGCGTCACAGGCTGTGATGGTCACTGGAACGGCGAGAAAGTCCCAAAAATTCCAACCACGCTGTAATATCCTGGACCTTTCGGATCCTTCTTCGTGGGTCTCAGATCTGCTTTCTCAGAGTGTCCGGCTTCGTTGTGTCCGAAATTTCGTTTCGGACATCTTTTGTGTTCGGATCGGCCCGATCCGGAGTTGTTTGAAAGGCCCGGAGTGTGTCCGCGGCTTTTTCGCACGTGTTTTTCGATTTCCGATGTGTGTTTCGGCAATTCCTTCGGAACCTCATTGCAGGTGAACCGGGATGCTCACCTAGGCGAGATTGGTACCGTTGCGATCGGTGCGTTCCGAGGATCACAGAAATGTAATTTTTAATTTTTCGATAGTTTCCAAAAATTCCAGATTTTCTATAAATATCACCTTTTTCTCTCTCTCCCCCACCCTTCTTCTTCTTCTTCCTCTTTCTTCCTCCCCCAACCGTGAGCGCCCCTCTTCCCCTCTCTCTCCCATTTCGGCACGGCGGGCCTCTATTCGGCTGCAGACGGCGGTGGGGCGACGTGGGTGGCGGCGAGGCGATCTCGTGGGCGTGCGGTACTTGTGGGAAGCGTGAAGGAGCGAGGTTTCTAAAAGCTTTAATCATGATTCGTGGGCGATCCGGTGCCTCTCGGGGTGAAATTGAGGTAGGGTGACGTTCCCTAGCTCTCCGCGTTTCATTTCCGTGGTTTCTAGCTCGGTGTGAGGCCGAGAGGGGTTGATTCCATGCTGGGAGGGTAAAACCATGATTTTGGGAGAGTTCGCCCGATCTATGATTTTAGGCCATGATTTCACGTTTTGATGGCTTAGAAGCATACTAGGGGTCCCCAGGGGTCTTCCCCTTTGATTTCCCCCTCTCTTGTGGAGGCATGGGGGCGTGGTTAGAATTTTTGAGCGTTTCACGCCGTTTCGCCATCGGGTCGGTGTGACTGTCCTTCCAGTGACCGTCACACAGTGTGGCGCACCTAGGTGGGGGCGTCATAGACATGTTTTAGCCAGCAGTGGGTCTGTGGGCTGTGACGGTCTCACGATAGACCGCCACGGCACTGTGACGCGCCTGGGATGGACCATCAGGGATGATCTGACCGTTGGCATGACCGTTGATTTTTGACCGTTGGGGGTCAAGGCGTGTGACGCACTAGACCTGGCGCGTCACACTCTTGTGACGCCCCTGTGTGGGTGCGTCAGAGCAGACGCATTCCCACCCTGTAACGCACCAGGGTTGGTCCGTTACAGTCTGGGACGCACCGAGTGGCACGCGTCACATTTTGTTCCTTCGTGCCTTTGTGACACACTAGACTGGGTGCGTCAGGGCCTATGACGCACCAGGGTAGGCGCGTCACAGTCATTTTTACACTAAGGGTCTGACGCCCTTGTGTTGGGCTGTCAGATGGCTGTGACGGTCCAGCCTTAGACCGTCAGAGCCTGTGGTGCATCTAGGGTAGACCGCCAGGCTCAGGGCTACACCGGGTGGTTCGCAGTCCCGTTTCTTTTCCGACCGTGGTCGCCCTACGATGATGCTGGTACGTGGGATGGTCCCCGTACGTCGTCGGATGCGGACGTGGTTTTCGTTGACTTGAGAGTCTACTCTTTGAGTGACCCTCCACTAGTCGTAGGATGCCTGCACGCGAGTGGACCCACCAGGGAGTGGTGGAGGGGCTACCCTAAGGATGATTTTTAGACTGGTTTTCGTCGGGCCCCTCGTAGGTAGCCAAAGTCCGGCTCCAGGGGAAAACCAGTTAGAGGCCAGACCTAGGACGCATGGTCTGTGTGTGCACACGTGGTTGGGGGCAGTGGACACACGCTGACGAGCATGACCCCAGCTAGTCACTTGCTTTGTGGTTACTTGTACGGTGTCCGTGCCTCTGGTAGGCGCTACCACGTTAGGCAGTTCACCTGCGGTGCGGTGTAAGTCGTTAGGGGACGCAACTGACTATGCTTCTTATGGGAGGTACTCCTGTCGAGTCGGGAGTGACAGACTATCAGTCTTGCGACTTCGACCTTCGGGTTTTTATCGTGTTGGCCGTGGTGTTCCGGTCATTTCACCGTGGCACGTGTGTCGATTTTCGTGCCGTGAGACCGGTGTTTTGTAGATGGCATGGCTTCCCTTTCCGATGTACTCGCTTACTGCTGGCGTAACGATTTCTCCATTTACGAGGTAGGGTTCAAGTGATCCCTACTGAGTCTTGTTCCGAGACTCATTCCCTGCGTGTTTTCACCGTGTTTTAGGCGAGGCACGGCTTCAGGGGAGCGCGTCTGAGACTCAGCGTGGTTCAGGTGCCTAGCGTTAGTGCTAGAGGTCAGAGCCGGGGTTTGCCCCGTGTAGCTGTACTTTTCGTTCTTATCTCTGTACTAGTTGTGGACTGCTGTTGTTATTTTATTGTTATCTTGTGGATCATGTATCATGTAAAATGTTAATTTATTTCCTGCTTAATTATATAACCGCTTAATTTCTGTAATTATTTGTGATACTTGTGTCGTCTCCACACCATCCTTCTAACCCTTCCGAGTCTTCGGACTCGTGGGTGGCGGTACGAGTCTCGGGTTATCGGGCCTTCCCGGTAATCGGATTCTCGGGTCATTATAGCTGGTATCAGAGCGCGGTTGTGGAATTATACGAGAATCATAAGTAATTGTAGTGGTCCACTAGTCCATAGCAATGATGTAAAGTTGACGCTGGCATCGGGCATCATGTATTTTTCTTGACCTTGCCGTTTCCGTGTTTTCTGTCTTTTGCTTCAAGAGCGAGCATGGCGCTGAGGCAGAGCACTCGCTCTCAGCAGGGGCAGTCGGCTGAGGTTCATGAGATTCAGCAGGAGGCTCAGGAGGAGCAGAGTAGAGTGCCACCAGTGGCCACCGAGGCAGTGGATGCTGTGAGAGTTCCGGGGGCCAAGGATTTCTTCTGTGGCATGTACCAACTTATGTCGCAGTAGTTCGGCGGAGAGGCTGGTGAGGGCTCGTTGATCAGGGGTGGGCCAGACTGAGCAGTGAGGGATTTGATGCAGTTTCATCCACCTTATTATGGCGATCAGCCAGACCTTGATTTCGCTCGAGATTGGCTCGACGAGATGGAGTGGGTGTTCAGTTCCACGCGGTGTACTGCAGAGGATAGGGTGATGTTTGCCTACAACCAGTTGTAGGGTACGGCTCGAGCATGGTGGTCTTCCGAGTGGAAGACATCTTTTCAGTCTCGTCCCCTTGAGCAGATTGCGTGGAGTGACTTTGTCAGTGCTTTCGAGCGTGTCTACTGTCCAGAGTATATTTCTATGCAGCAGATGCGTGAGTTTTTGGAGTTGGTCCAGGGCGACATGTCCGTGTTGTAGTACAAGGCCCGATTTGTTGAGCTGGGTCAGTATGCACCTCATATCATGGAGCATGAGAGGGTGAAGACCGCACAGTATGTACAGGGCTTGAGACAGGAATTGAGGCACCATTTGATCGCGAATGCTGCCACCGATTTGGAGATAGCGTCTCGCATAGCGGCTTCTTTGGAGATATATGCAGAGGACTCAAGGACGGATTAGCCAGGGGCAGTCTTTGTCGGGTTGCAGCCAGCAGTCGGCTACCCAGCAGCAGGGTTCCTTTCAGCATGCATCGGGTGGTTCAAGAGCACCCGCACCGGCAGCGTCGGTGACGGGATCTGTGTATTTTGGCTCTAAGGTCAAAAAGTTCCTCGGGAAGAGTTTCCGAAGGAAGAAGAAGGGAGGCCGTGAGCAGCAGGCATCATCAGGCAGTGTACAACATCCGATTCGTTTACAGCGTCAGGGATCAGTGGGTGGATTGCGAGGACCGTGTCCACAGTGTAACAAGTTCCATCCAGGCAGGCAGTGCACGACGTCGATAGTTTGTTTCAGGTGAGACCAGCCAAAGTATATGGCCCGTGACTGTCCTCAGAGGCAGCAGCAGCAGCAGTTTCCTTAGCAGCAGTAGGTTCCCCAGCAGCAGAGGCCAGAGCACCAGTCGCAGCAACAGCAGCAGGGATAGTATCCACCGCTACCCAGGTCAGCGAGTGTGGGAGGCAGGCATAGAGCTCAAGGCCAGATCACACACATGACCAGGGCAGAGGCAGTGGCGTCACAGCTCGTGGAAGGTACCGTTCATATTTTGGGTTGTGCGGCTCAGGTTTTGTTTGATTCTGGCACGTCTCATTCGTTTATTTCGGAAGATTTCGCGCTAAGTATCGAGGAGCCGGTGACCCAGTTGTCCTGTGATTTGGCAGTGGAGTTGTCTTCGGGTGATTTTATGATCACTCCGTATTATTTCGATGAGGTTCCAGTGTGGGTTGAAGGGCAGAGTTTACTAGCCAGGCTCTATGCATTATCGCTTCAGGACTTTGATGTGATTTTGGACATGGATTGGCTCGAGGCACATCATGCGTTGGTGGATTGTGGCTCGAAGAGGGTTTATTTCCGGCGACTTCGTGGACCCACCTTCTATTTCCAAGGTATCGGTCTTCCTCTTCCCGCTTTCTTATTTCTGCGATTCGGGCTCGTCGTTTGCTCGATGCGGGTTGTGAGGGTTTTCTCGCTTCTGTGGTCTTGGTAGACCAGCCGTGTCCGGATGTCAGGGACATTTTGGTGGTGTGCGAGTTTCTCGATGTTTTTTTGGAGGACTTACCTGGATTGCCTCCCCAGCGGGAGATTGATTTTGTGATCGAGATTGTGCCTGGTACGGGACGTTTGTTGAAGGCTCCCTATCGTATGCCCCCCTATGAGTTGAGAGAGTTGAGGGCGCAATTACAAGAGTTGCTGGGCAAGGGGTACATTCGTCCTACCTTTTCCCCTTGGGATGCGCCAGTGTTGTTTGTGAAGAAGAAGGACGGTAGCTTACGGTTGTGCATTGACTACCGGTAGTTGAATGAGGTGACCATTAAGAACAAGTATCCGTTGTCACGGATTGATGATTTGTTCGACCAGTTTCAGTCTACTCAAGTATTCTCGCGGATTGATTTGCGGTCCGATTACTATCAGCTGAGGATTCACGAGTCCGATGTGGAGAAGACTACATTCAGTACGAGGTATGGGCATTATGAGTTCTTGGTGATGCTGTTTGGGCTCACCAATGCCCCCGCAGCCTTCATGGACTTGATGTAGAGGGTGTTTCGTCCCTATCTGGACTAGTTCGTGGTCGTATTTATGGACGACATCCTTGTCTATTCGCGGTCTGCCGAGGAGCACGCGTACCATTTGGGTGTGGTGCTGTAGACGTTGCGAGATCACCAATTGTATGCGAAGCTCAGTAAGTGCGAGTTCTGACTTCGTGAGGTGCACTTTTTAGGGCACATGATCTCAGGTGATGGTATTTCCGTGGACCCCGCTAAGGTCGAGGCAGTAATGCAGTGGTCGAGGCCGAGGTCTATGATAGAGATCCGAAGTTTCTTGGGGCTTGCGGTCTATTATCGTCAGTTTATCCAGGATTTTTCTCGCATTACGGCCCCGATGACCAGACTTACGTGGAAGGAGGTGCCTTTTGTCTGGACTGATGAGTGTGAGCTGAGTTTCAGGGAACTGAAGAGATTGCTCACCTCGGCTCCGGTGTTGGTTTTACCTTCTGGATCGGGAGATTTTGTGGTGTGTACAGATACTTTCAGGGTCGGATTAGGTGCTGTGTTGATGCAGCATGATAGAGTTGTGGCTTATGCATCTCGGTAGCTAAAGCCGCATGAGGAGAACTACCCTACCCATGACCTGGAGTTGGCAGATGTGATCTTCGTGCTGAAGATCTGGAGGCATTATCTGTACGGTGAGAAGTTCGAGGTGTTCACTGACCATCAGAGTTTGAGGTATGTGTTCACCCAGAGGGACCTTAACCTCAGGTAGAGGCATTGGATGTAGGGATGTCAACGGGTCGGATATGGTACGGATAGTGGACTATCCGTATCCGTATCCGATAAGGAAGAACTGTATCCGTTTGCTGTTCGTTAAGTATTCGGAAAGTGGTGTATCCGAAAACCGTTATCGAGTATCCGAAAAATACGGTTAACGGACGGTTAGCGGATAGTTACCGGACATAAAAGTACATATACGATTAAATTTTAAGATGTAAATTAACTCAATTAGAAAAAAATTTAAATTAAAAAGAATAATCCATATGATAAATAAACACATTTCAATTTAGTTCTCATATCATCATTATTCATGAGTCAACATATAATGCAATTAAAAGTATACAAATATATAATATTATAGTATCCCCAAAGATAATATGAAACATATAAAGTTTAAATAATAAAATAAACTAACTCTTTTGGACTTTAATCTTCATCGTATTCTCATTCTTTATACATACCTTTCATGAAAATAAAGAATATATTAATTTGATAATTTAAAAAATTATAAAAACATCTTGTAATTTAGAAATATTTTACGATCATGAAAATAGAAATGACTTAAATTATACACATATCTTATCTTCAATATCATTTTCTTCAAGACACTAAATTATTTGAGTCAAATACAAACTTGTCTAACGGTAACGGACGGATACGGATTCGGAATGAGGTGTATCCATATCCGTATCCGCTAAGAAACCGGATATATCCGTATTCGTATCCGTTAATTTATCGGAAAGAAAAATACTATCCATTTACTGTTCGTTAAGCTAACGAAGCAGACGGTTATCGGATTATCGGTTACCATTGACATCCCTAATTGGATGGAGTATATGAATGATTATGACTTTACCCTATCTTATCAACTCGGCAGGATGGTCGTCGCCGATGCCTTGAGTCGGAAGGTCGCTGTCAGTGCCTTGATGTTGAGGAAGTGGAAGCTCTGGGAACAAGTGCCCGAAGTGTCTTTCAGGCTCAAGATTCCTCAAGAGCCAGGGTTAGTAGTGCTTGTGAGTCTGACTGGCACACTTACTATCCACCGTCAGGTGATAGAGGCTGAGCATGCAGACCCTGAGTTACCCCGAATTTTGGCCATGGCTGATGTGGATCTCGGTGAGGACGGTGCTGTGAAGTTCCGTAATAGGCTGTACATCCCAACCGAGGAGCGGGTTCATCATGCGGTGTTGCGCGAGGCTCATGGGAGCAGGTACACCATACACCCGGGTGCGACAAAGATGTATCGGAACTTGTGAAGATAGTTCTGGTGGCCTGGCATGAAGAGAGATGTGGCCGAGTTTGTGGCCAGGTGTCTGACCTGCCAGCAGGTGAAGGCGGAGCATCAGCGACCAGGAGGTACTCTTCAGCCCTTGGATGTTCCCGCGTGAAAATGCGACCATGTGACCATGGATTTCGTTGTGGGATTGTCGAGGACTCCGAGTGGGCAGGATAATATTTGGTTGCTGGTGGATAGGGTGACGAAGGTGGCTCGGTTGTTACTGTTCAAAGTCATCTGGAGCATGACCAAGTTGGCTCATCTTTATGTGTAGCGGATTGTGCCTCTGCATGGAATTCCATTTTCATTGTGTCAGATCGAGATCCACGTTTCACTTCTGGATTCTGGAGGAGTTTCCAGCGAGCCCTTGGCACGGAGTTAGCTTTTAGCTCGGCGTACCATCCTCAGTCCGATGGTCAGTCAGAGAGGACCATTCAGACTTTGGAGGATATGCTGAGGTCATGCTGCCTGGAGTGGAAGGGGAGTTGGTTTCACCACCTACCGTTGGTGGAGTTTGCCTACAACAATAGTTATCATTCGAGCATCGGCATGGCTCCTTATGAGGCGTTGTACGGGCGTCCATGTCGAACTCCACTTGATTGGTTTGAGGTTGGTGAGCGTGTTTTGATGGGACCGGAGTTGGTACAGCAATGTGTGAATGTTGTCCACTTGGTTCGTCAGAACATGTTGGCGGGCCAGAGTCGGCAGAAGAGCTATGCTGACCATAGGCGGCAGCCCCTCACGTTCGCCGTTGGTGATCGTGTGTTTTTGAGAGTTTCTCCGTTGAAGGGGGTGATGCATTTTGGACGGCGTGGGAAGATGAGTCCCCGCTGTGTCTATCCTTTCCTTATTGTGGAATGCATTGGTGAGGTAGCATATCGGCTTGCAATTACCTCCTGAGTTGGCATCGGTGCATGACATGTTCCACATCTCCATGTTGCAGAAGTATATGCCCGATGACTCTCATGTGCTTGAGGATTCTGTTTGGCCCGAGGTGACTCCAGATCTTTCTCTCCCAGAGTTTCCTGTCCGCGTTGAGGATAGGCGAGAGCAGCGCCTGTGGAACAAGTCATCCCCTTAGTTAAGGTGGTGTGACAGCGGCACTCTGGTGGTGAGACTTCTTGGGAGCGTGAGGGCGATATGCGTCAACAGTTCCCTTACTTGTTCGAGTGAGTTTCCTCTTTGCCCCCTGAATGTTGTTCTTGAATTTCGAGGATGAAATTTCTTTAAGGGGGAGGGCTGTAATATCCCGGACCTTTCGATCCTTCTTCGTGGGTCCCGGATCTACTTTCTCAGAGTGTCTGGCTCCGTTGTGTCTGAAATTTCATTTAGGACATCTTTTGTGTTCAGATCAACGTGATTCGGAGTTGTTTCGGAGGCCCAGAGTGTGTCCGCGACTTTTCGCTCGTGTTTTCCGATTTTCGGTGTGTGTTTCGGCAATTCCTTCGGAATCTCGTTGCGGGTGAACCGGGTCGTTCACCTAGGCGAGATTGGTACCGTTGCGATCGATGCGTTCCGAGGATCGCGGAAATGTAATTTTTAATTTTTTGGTATTTTTTAGAAATTCTGAATTTTCTAAAAATATCACATGTTTCTCTCTCTCCCCCACCCTTCTTCTTCTTCTTCCTCTTTCTTCCTCCCCCAACCGTGAGCGCCCCTCTTCCCCTCTCTCTCCCATTTCGGCGCAGCGGGCCTCTCTCTGGCTGTAGACGGTGGCCGGGCGACGGCGCGGCGACGTGGGTGGCGGCGAGGCGATCTCGTGGGCGTGCGGTACTCGTAGGAAGCGTGAAGGAGCGGGGTTTCTAAAAGCTTTCATCGTGATTCGTGGACGATCCGGCCGTCTCAGGGCGAAATTGAGGTAGGGTGACGTTCCCTATCTCTCCGCGTTTCATTTCCGTGGTTTCTAGCCCGGTGTGAGGCCGAGAGGGGTCGATTCCATGCCGGGAGGGTAAAACCATGATTTTGGGAGAGTTCGCTCGATCTATGATTTTAGGCCATGATTTCACATTTTGATGGCTTAGAAGCATGCTAGGGGTCCCCAGGGGTCTTCCCCTTTGATTTCCCCCTCTCCTGTGAAGGCATGGGGGCGTGGTTGAAATTTTTGGGCATTTTACGCCATTTCACCGCCGGGTCGGTGTGACGGTCCTTCTAGTGACCGTCACACAGTGTGGCGCACCTGGGTGGGCACGTCACAGACCTATTTTATCTATCTGGGGGTCTTTGGGCTATGACAGTCCCACGATAGACCGCTACAGCGCTGTGACGCGCCTGGGATGGACCGTTAGGGATGATCTGACCGTTGGCGTGACCGTTGGTTTTTGACCGTTGGGGGTCAAGGCGTGTGACGCACCAGACCTGGCGCGTCACACCCTTGTGACGCCCCTGTGTGGGTGCGTCAGAGCAGACGCATTCCCACCCTGTAATGCACCAGGGTTGGTCCGTTACAGTCTGGGATGCACTGAGTGGCACGCGTCACAGTTTATTCCTTCGTGCCTTTGTGACGCACCAGGCTGGGTGCGTTAGGGCCTGTGACGCTCCAGGGTAGGCGTGTCATAGTCATTTTTGCACTGAGGGTCTGACGCCCCTGTGTTGGGCCGTCAGATGGCTGTGACGGTCCAGCCTTAGACCGTCAGAGCCTGTGGTGCGTCTAGGGTAGACCACCAAGCTCAGGGCTGCACCGGGTGGTTCGCAGTCCCATTTCTTTTCCGACCGTGGTCGCCGTGCAATGGTGCTGGTACGTGGGATGGTCCCCATATATTGTCGGATGCGGACGTGATTTTTCGTTGACTTGAGAGTCTACTCCTTCAGTGACCCTCCACTAGTCGTAGCTTGGGTAATATCCCAGACCTTTCGGATCCTTCTTCGTGGGTCCCAGATCTGCTTTCTCGGAGTGTCTGGCTCTGTTGTGTCTGATATTTTGTTTCAGATATCTTTTATGTTCGGATCGGCGCGATCCGGAGTTGTTTCGAAGGTACGGAGTGTGTCCGCGGTTTTTCTGCGCGTGTTTTTCGATTTTCGGTACGGTTTTCGACAATTCCTTCGGAACCTCATTGCGGGTGAACCGGGTCGTTCACCTACTCGAGATTTGTACCGTTGCAATCGTTGCGTTCCGAGGATCCCAGAAACGTAATTTTTGATTTTTTGGTATTTTCTAGAATTGTCTAATTTTCTATAAATATCTCTCATTTTTTCTCTCTCTCCCCACCCTTCTCTTTCTTCTTCTTCTTCTTCCTCCCTCCGTGAGCACCCCCCCTCTTCCTCTCTCTCCCATTTCGACGCGGCGGGCCTCTCTCCGACTGCAGACGGTGACGGGGCGACGGCGCGGCGACGTGGGCGGCGGTGAGGCGAGCTCGTGGGCATGCGGTGTCCGTGGGAAGCGTGAAGGAGCGGGGTTTTTAAAAGTGTTCTTCACGATATGTGGACGATCCGGCGCGCCTCGATGTGAGATCGAGGTAGGGTGACATTCCCTAGCCTCTTGCATTCCTTTTCGGTGATTTGTAGGCCGAGGGGAGGCCGTGAGATGGGGTTTCATGCCGGGTTTGGGTTTTCCATGATTTGGGGAGAGTTCACCCGATCTATGGATTTGAGCCGTGATTCGACGTTTTGATGGCTTAGAATCCTGCTAGGGGTCCCCAGGGGTCTTCCCCTTTGATTTCCCCCTCTCGTATGGAGGCATGGGGGCGTGGTTGATGATTTTGGGTGTTTCACACCGTTTCACCGTCGGACCGGTGTGACGGTCCTTCCAGTGACCGTCACACTGTGTGACGCCCCAGGATTGGTGCGTCACAGTCTTGTTGTTAGCCAATTGGGGGTCTGTGGGCTATGACGGTCCCACAATAGACCGCCACGGCACTGTGACGCGCCTAGGTTGGACCGTTAGGGATGATCTGACCGTTGGCTTTCGAGCGTTGGTTTTTGACCGTTGGGGGTCAAGGCATGTGACGCATCATGCCTGGCGCGTCACAGCCTTGTAACGCCCCTGTGTGGATGCATCAGAGTGTACGTGTTCCCACCCTGTAACGAACTAGAGTTGCTCCGTTACAATCTATGACGCACCGAGCGGCACACGTCGCAGTTTGTTCCTTCGTGCCTTGTGACGCCCCAGGTTGGGTGCGTCAGGGCCTGTGACGCATCAGGGCAGGCACGTCACAGTCATTTTTGCACTGAGGTTTTGACGCCCCTATGTTTGGCCATCAGATGGCTGTGATGGTCCAGCCTTAGACCATCAGAGCCTATGGCGCATCTAGAGTAGATCGCCAGACTCAGGGCTACACCGGGCGGTTCGCAGTCCCGTTTCTTTTCCGACCATGGTCCCCATGTGACGGTGCTAGTACGTGGGATGGTCCCCGTACGTCGTCGGATGCGGACGTGATTTTCCATTGACTTGAGAGTCTACTCCTTCAGTGACCCTCCACTAGTCGTAGCCTGCCTGCACGCGAGTGGACCCACCAGGGAGTGGTAGAGAGGCTACCTTGAGGATGATTTTTAGACTGGTTTCCGTCGGGCCCCTCGTCGGTAGCCAGAGTCTGGCTCCAGGGGAAAACCAGTTAGAGGCCAGACCTTGGACGCAGGGTCTGTGTGTGCACACGTGGTTGGGGGCAGTGGACCCACGCCGACGGACGTGACCCTTGCTAGTCACTTGTTTGTGGTTACTTGTTCGGTGTCCGTGCCTCTAGTAGGCGCTACCACGCTAGGTAGTTCACCTGCGGTGTGGTGTAAGACGTCAGGGGATGCTACCGACTGTACTCTAGTGGGAGGTACTCCTGTCGAGTCGGGAGTGACAGACTGTCAGTCAGTCTTTGTGACTTTGACCTTCGGGTTTGGTCGTGGTGACCGCTGAGTTCCGGTTGTTTCACCATGGCATGTGTGTCAGTTTTCGTGCCGGGAGACCGATGTTTTGTAGATGACAGGGCTTCCCTTTCCGAGGTACTCGCTTACTGCTAGCGTAGCGGTTTCTCCATTTGCGAGGTAGGGTTCGAGTGATCCTTACTGAGTCTTGTTCCGAGACTCATTCCCTGTGTGTTTTCACCGTGTTTCAGGCGAGGCACGGCTTCAGGGGAGCACGTCTGAGGCTCAGCGTAGTTTGGATGCCCAGCGTTAGTGCTAGAGGTCAGAGCCAGGGTATGTCCCGTGTAGCTGTACTTTTCTTTCTTGTCTCTATACTAGTTTTGGGCTACTGTTGTTATTTTATTGTTATCTTGTGGACCATGTATCATGTAAAACGTTAATTTATTTCCTACTTAATTATATAACTAATTAATTTCTATAATTATTTGTGATACTTGTGTAGTCTCCACACCATCCTTTTAACCCTTCCAAGTTTTCGGGCTCGTGGGTGGCGGTGCGAGTCTCGGGTTATCGGGCCTTCCTAGTAATCGGATTCTCGGGTCGTTACAACTGGTATCAGAGCACGGTTGTGGAATTATACGAGAATTATAAGTAATTGTAGTGGTCCACTAGTACACAGCGATGATGTACAGTTGACACTGGCATCGGGCATCATGTGTTTTCTTGACCTTGCCATTTCTGTGTTTTCTATCTTTTGCTTCGGGTGCGAGTATGGCGCCGAGGCGGGTGACTCGCTCTCAGTAGGGGCAGTCGGCTGAGGTTCAAGAGATTCAGCAGGAGGCTCAGGAGGAGCAGAGTAGAGTGCCGCCAGTGGTCACCGAGGCAGCAGATGCTGTAAGAGTTCCGGGGGCCGAGGATTTCTTCCGTGGCATGTACCAGCTTATGTCGCAGCAGTTCGGCAGAGAGGCTGGTGAGGGCTCGTCGATTAGGGGTGGGCTAGGCCGAGCAGTGAGGGATTTCATGCAGTTCCATCCACCTTACTATGGCAGTCAGCCAGACCCTGATTTCGCTTGAGATTGGCTCGACGAGATGGAGCGGGTGTTTAGTTCCGCGCGGTGTACTGCAGAGGACATGGTGATGTTTGCCTACAACCAGTTGCAGGGTACGGCTCGAGCGTGGTGATCTTCCGAGTGGAAGATGTCTTTTCAGTCTCGTCCCTTTGAGCAGATTACGTGGAGTGACTTTGTCAGTGCTTTCGAGCGTGCCTACTGTCCAGAGTATATTGCTACGCAGCAGATGCATGAGTTTTTGGAGCTGATCCAGGGCGACATGTCCGTGTTGCAGTACATGTCCCGATTTGTTGAGCTGGGTCGGTATGCACCTCATATCATGGAGCATGAGAGGGTGAAGACCGTACAGTTCATACAGGGCTTAAGGCAGGAGTTGAGGCACCATTTGATCGCGAACGCTGCCACTGATTTGGAGACAGCGTCTCGTGTTGTGACTTCTTTGGAGATGGATATGCAGAGGACTCGAGGACCGATTAGCCAGGGGCAGTCTTTGTCAGGTTGCAGCCAGCAGTCGGCTACCCAACAGCAGGGTTCCTTTCAGCATGCGTCGGGTGATTCAGGAGCGCCGGCACCGGCAGCGTTGGTGACATGATCTGTGTCTTTTGGCTCGAAGGTCATGAAGTTCCTTGGGAAGAGTTTCCGGAGGAAGAAGAAGGGAGGCCGTGAGCAGTAGGCATCATCGGACAGTGTACAACAGCCGATTCCTTTTCAGCGTCAGGGATCAGTGGGTGGATCGCGAGGTCCGTGTTCACGGTGTAGCGAGTTCCATCCAGGCAGGCAATGCACGGCGTCGATAGTTTATTTTAGATGTGACCAGCCAGGGCATATGGCCCGTGACTGTCCTCAGAGGCAGTAGCAGCAGTAGTTTCCTCAACAGCAGTAGTATCCCCAGTAGCAGAGGCCACAGCAATAGCAGCAGCAGCATCAGCATCCGCCGCTACCCAGGTCAACGAGTGTGGGAGGTAGGCAGAAAGCTCGAGGCCAGATCACACACATGACCAGGGCAGAGGCAGTGGCGTCGCAGCTCGTGGAAGGTACCGTTTAGATTTTGGGTTGTGCGGCTCAAGTTTTGTTCGATTCTGGCGCATCTCATTCGTTTATTTCGGGAGGATTTCGCACTGAGTATTGAGGAGCCGGTGACCTAGTTGTCCTGTGGTTTGACAGTGGAGTTGCCTTCGGGTGATTTTATGATCACTCCGCATTGTTTCAATGAGGTTCATGTGTGGGTTAAAGGGCGGAGTTTGCCAGCCAGGCTCTATGCGTTGCCGCTTCAGGACTTTGATGTGATTTTGGGCATGAATTGGCTCGAGGCACATCATGCGTTGGTGGATTACGGCTCGAAGAGGGTTTATTTCTGGCGACTTCGTAGACCCACCTTCTATTTCCAAGGTATTAGGTCTTCCTCTTCCCGTTTTCTTATTTCGGCAATTCGAGCTCGTCATTTGCTTGATGCGGGTTGCCAGGGTTTTCTTGCTCCTGTGGTCTTGGTAGACTAGCCGTGTCCGGATGTCGAGGATATTCCGGTGGTGTGCGAGTTTCTCGATATTTTTCCGGAGGACTTACCTAGATTGCCTCCCCAGCGGGAGATCGATTTTGTTATCGAGGTTGTGCCTTGTACGGGACCTTTGGCGAAGGCTCCCTACCGTATGGCCCCCGCTGAGTTGAGGGAGTTGCGGGCGCAGTTGCAAGAGTTGCTGGCCAAGGGGTATATTCATCCTAGCTTTTTCCCTTGGGGTGCGCCAGTGCTGTTCGTGAAGAAGAAGGACGGTAGCTTGCTGTTGTGCATTGACTACCAGCAGCTGAATGAGGTGACCATAAAGAACAAGTATATGTTGCCACGGATTGACGACTTGTTCGACCAGCTTCAGTCTGCTCGAGTGTTCTCACGGATTGATTTGCGGTCCAGTTACTATCAGTTGTGGATTCGCGAGTCCGATGTGGAGAAGACTACGTTCAGCTTGAGGTACGGGCATTATGAGTTCTTGGTGATGCCATTTTGGCTCACCAATGCCCCCACAGCCTACATGGACTTGATGCAGAGGGTGTTTCATCCCTATCTGGACTTGTTCATGGTCGTATTTGTAGACGATATCCTTGTGTATTCGCGGTCTGCTGAGGAGCACCCGTACCATTTGGGTGTGGTGCTACAGACGTTGCGAGATCACCAGTTGTATGTGAAGCTCAGTGAGTGCGAGTTCTAGCTTCGTGAGGTGCACTTTTTAGGGCACGTGATCTCTGGGGATGGTAATTCCGTGGCCCCTGCCAAGGTCGAGGCAGTAATGCAGTGGCCGAGGCCGAGGTCTGTGATGAAGATCCGGAGTTTCTTGGGGCTTGTGGGTTATTATCATCGGTTTATCCAGGATTTTTCTCGCGTTACGGCCCCGATGACCCGACTTACGCGGAATGATGTGCCTTTTGTCTGGACTGATGAGTGTGATCAGAGTTTCAGGGAACTGAAGAGATTGCTCACCTCGGCTCCGGTGTTGGTTTTACCTTCTGGATCGGGATGTTTTATGGTGTGTACAGATGCTTCCGAGGTCGGATTGGGTGATGTGTTGATGCAGCATGGTAGAGTGGTGGCTTATGCATCTCGGCAGCTAAAGCCGCATGAGGAGAACTACCCTACCCATGACTTGGAGCTGGCGACTGTGATCTTCACGCTGAAGATCTGGAGGCATTATCTGTACGGTGAGAAGTTCGAGGTGTTCACTGACCATCAGAGTTTGAGGTATGTGTTCACCCAGAGGGACCTTAACCTCAGGCAGAGATATTGGATGGAGTACATGAAGGATTATGACTTCACCCTGTCCTATCAGCCGGGCAGGATGAATGTCATCGCCGATGCCTTGAGTCGGAAGGTCGAGGTCAGGGCCTTGATGTTGAGGAAGTGGAGGCTCTGGGAACTAGTGCCCGAAGTGTCTTTCAGGCTCAAGACTCCCCAGGAGCCAGGGTTAGTAGTGCTTGTGAGTCTGACTGTCACGCCTGCTATCTGCCGTCAGGTGATAGAGGCTTAGCATGCGGACCCTGAGTTGCCCCGGATTTTGGCTATGGCTTATGTGGAGCTCGGCGAGGATGGTGCTACGAGGTTTCGTGGTAGGCTGCACGTCCAAGCTGAGGAGCAGGTTCGTCGTGTAGTGTTGCGTGATGCTCATGGGAGCAGGTACACCGTACACCCGGGTGTGACGAAGATGTATCGGAACTTGCGGAGACAGTTCTGGTGGACTGACATGAAGAGAGATGTTGTTGAATTCGTGGCCAGGAGCCTAACCTGTCAGCGGGTGAAGATGGAGCATCTGCGACCGGGAGGTACTTTTTAGCCCTTGGATGTTCCCGCGTGGAAATGGGACCATGTGACCACGGATTTTATGGTGGGGTTGCCGAGGACTCCGAGTGGGCAGGATAGTATTTGGTTGCTGGTGGATAGGCTGACGAAGGTGACTCGGTTGTTACCGGTCAAAGTCAGCTGGAGCGTGTCCAAGTTGGCTCGTCTTTATGCGGAGCGGATCCTCCCGTTGCATGGGATTCCCATCTTCATTATGTCAGATCGAGATCCGTGTTTCACTTCTAGATTCTAGAGGAGTTTCAGCGAGCTCTTGGCACTGATTTAGCTTTTAGCTCGGTGTACCATCCTCAGTCTGATGGTCAGTCAGAGAGGACCATTCAGACTTTGGAGGATATGCTGAGGTCCTGCTGCCTGGAGTGGCAGGGGAGTTGGATTCACCACCTACCGTTGGTGGAGTTTACCTACAACAACAGATATCATTCGAGCATCAGCATGACTCCTTATGAGGTGTTGTACGGGCGTCCGTGTCGGACTCCACTTGACGGGTTCGAGGTTGGTGAGCGTGTTTTGATGGGACCAGAGTTAGTGCAGCAGTGTGTGGATGTTGTGCACTTGGTTCCTCAGAACATGTTGGCGGCCCAGAGTCGGCAGAAGAGCTATGCTGACCGGAGGAGGCAACCTCTCACTTTCGCCGTTGGCGATCGTGTGTTCTTGAGAGTTTCTCCGATGAAGGGGGTGATGCGTTTTGGATGGCGTGGGAAGCTGAGTCCCTGCTATGTTGGTCCTTTCCTCATTATGGAGCGCATTGGTGAGGTAGCCTATCGGCTATAGTTACCTCCTGAGTTGGTGTCGGTGCATGACGTGTTTCACGTCTCGATGTTGCGAAAGTATATGCCCGATGACTCTCATGTGCTTGAAGATTCTGTTTGGCCCGAGGTGACTCCAGATCTTTCTCCCCCAGAGTTTCCCATCCGCGTTGAGGATAGGCGAGAGCAGCGCCTGCTTAACAAGGTCATCCCCTTGGTCAAGGTGGTGTGACAGTGACACTCGGGTGGTGAGGCTTCTTGGGAGCGTGAGGACGAGGTGCGTCAGCAGTTCTCTTACTTGTTTGAGTGAGTCTTCCTCTTCTTTCCACTTGGGTTGTTCTCAATTTTGAGGACGAAATTCCTTTAAGGGGGGAGGGCTGTAAAATCTCAGACCTTTCGGATTTTTCTTTGTGGGTCCCATATCTGATTTCTCAGAGTGTCTGGCTCCGTTGTGTCCGAAATTTTGTTTCGGACATCTTTTGTGTTCGGATCGGCGCGATCTGGAGTTGTTTCGGAGGCCCGGAGTGTGTCCATGGCTTTTCCGCGCGTGTTTTCTGATTTTCGGTACGGTTTTGACAATTCCTTCGGAACCTCGTTGCGGGTGAACCGGGTCGTTCACCTAGGTAATATTGGTACCGTTACGATCGGTGCGTTCCGAGGATCCCGAAAATGTAATTTTTGATTTTTTGTTATTTTTTAAAATTTTTGGATTTTCTATAAATATCTCTCATTTTTTCTCTCTCTGCCCACCCTTCTCTTTCTTCTTCTTCTTCCTCCCACCGTAAGCACCCCCCTCTTCCTCTCTCTCCCATTTCGACGCGGCGGGCCTCTCTCCCGTTGTAGACAGCGGCGAGGCGACGGCGCGGCGACGTGGGCGGTAGTGAGGCGAGCTCGTGAGCGTGCGGTGTCCGTGGGAAGCGTGAAGGAGCGGGGTTTCTAAAAGTGTTCTTCATGATTTGTGGATGATCCGGTGCGCCTCGAGGCGAGATCGAGATAGGGTGACGTTCCCTAGCCTCTTGCGTTCCTTTCCCATGATTTGTAGGCCGAGGGGAGGCCGCGAGACGGGGTTTCATGTCGGGTTTGGATTTTCCATGATTTGGGGAGAGTTCGCCCGATCTATAGATTTGATCCATGATTCGGCGTTTTGATGGCCTAGAATCATGCTAGGGGTCCCCTGGGACCTTCCCCTTTGATTTCCACCTCTCCTATGGAGGCATGGGGGCGTGGTTGATGATTTTGGGCGTTTCACGCCGTTTCACCCTCGGACCGGTGTGACGGTCCTTCCAGTGAGCGTCACACTGTGTGATGCCCCAGGATGGGTGCGTCACAGTCCTATTGTTAGCCAATTGGGGGTCTATGGGCTGTGACGGTCCCACGATAGACTACCATGGCACTGTGACGCGCCTAGGTTGGATCGTCAGGGACGATCTGACCGTTGGCTTTCGACTGTTGGTTTTTGACCGTTGGGGGTCAAGGCTTGTGACGCATCATGCCTGGTGCGTCACAGCCTTGTAACGCCCTGTGTGGATGCGTCAGAGTGTACGCGTTCCCACCCTGTAGTGCACCAGAGTTGGTCTATTACAGTCTGTGACGCACCGAGCGGCACACGTCACAGTTTGTTCCTTCGTGCCTTGTGACGCCCCAGGCTGGGTGCGTCAGGGCCTGTGACGCACCAGGGCAGGCGCGTCACAGTTGTTTTTGCATTGAGGTTCTGACGCCCCTGTGTTGGGCCGTCAGATGGCTGTGACGGTCCAGCCTTAGACCATCAGAGCCTGTGGCGCGTCTAGAGTAGACCGCCATGCTCAGGGCTGCACCGGGGGGTTCACAATCCTGTTTCTTTTCCGACCGTGGTCGCCCTGCGACGATGCTGGTACGTGGGATGGTCCCCGTACGTCGTCGGATGTGGACGTGGTTTTCTGTTCACTTGAGAGTCTACTCCTTCAGTGACTCTCCACTAGTCGTAGCCTGCCTACACGTAAGTGGACCCACCAGGGAGTGGTGGAGAGGCTACCCTGAGGACAGTTTTTAGACTGGTTTCCGTTGGGCCCCTCGTCGGTAGCCAGAGTCCGTCTCCAGGGGAAAACCAGTTAGAGGCCAGACCTAGGACACATGGTCTGTGTGTGCACACGTGGTTGAGGGTAGTGGACCCACGCCGACGGGCGTGACCCCAGCTAGTCACTTGTTTGTGGTTACTTGTTCGGTGTCCGTGCCTCTGGTAGGCGCTACCACGCTAGACAGTTCACCTGGGGTTGGTGTAAGACGTCAGGGGACGCTACCGACTGTGCTCTAGTGGGAGGTACTCCTATCAAGTAGGGAGTGATAGACTGTCAGTCAGTCTCTGTGACTTTGACCTTCGGTTTTTGGTCGTGGTGACCGTTGAGTTCCGGTTGTTTCCCCGTGGCACGTGTGTCAGTTTTCATGCCGGGAGACCGGTGTTTTCTAGATGGCAGGGCTTCCCTTTCCGAGGTACTCGCTTACTGCTAGCGTAGCGGTTTCTCCATTTGTGAGGTAGGGTTCGAGTGATCCTTACTGAGTCTTGTTCCGAGACTCATTCCCTACGTGTTTTCACCGTGTTTCAGGTGAGGCGTGGCTTTAGGGGAGCACGTCTGAGGCTCAGCGTAGTTTGGGTGCCTAGCGTTAGTGCTAGAGGTCAGAGCCGGGGTATGTCCCGTGTAGCTGTACTTTTCTTTCTTGTCTCTGTACTAGTTATAGACTAATGTTGTTATTTTATTGTTATCTTGTGGACCATGTATCATGTAAAACGTTAATTTATTTTCTGTTTAATTATATAACTGTTTAATTTCTACAATTATTTGCGATACTTGTGTAGTCTCCACACCATCCTTTTAACCCTTCCGAGTCTTTGGACTCGTGGGTGGCGGTGCGAGTCTTGGGTTATCGGGCCTTCCTGGTAATCAGATTCTCGGGTCGTTACAGCCTGCCTGCACGTGAGTGGACCCACCAGGGAGTGGTGGAGAGGCTATCCTGAGGATGGTTTTTAGACTGGTTTCCGTCGGGTCCCTCGTCGGTAGCCAGAGTCTGGCTCTAGGGGAAAAAGCAGTTTGAGGCCAGACCTAGGACGCATGGTCTATGTGTGCACTCGTGGTTAGGGGCAGTGGACACACGCTGACGAGCGTGACCCCAGCTAGTCACTTGCTTTGTGGTTACTTGTACTGTGTCCGTGCCTCTGGTAGGCTGTACCACGTCTGGCAGTTCACCTGCGGTGTGGTGTAAGTCGTCAGGGACGCAACCGACTGTGCTTCTTGTGGGAGGTACTCCTGTCGAGTCGGGAGTGACAGACTATCAGTCTTGTAACTTCGACCTTCGGGTTTTTGTCGTGTTGGCCGTGGTGTTCCGGTCGTTTCACCGTGGCACGTGTGTCAATTTTCGTGCTGTGAGACCGGTGCTTTGTAGATGACAGGGCTTCCCTTTCCGAGGTACTCGCTTGCTACTGGCGTAGCGGTTTCTCTGTTTGCGAGGTAGAGTTCGAGTGATCCCTACTAAATCTTGTTCCGAGACTTATTCCCTACGGGCCCATTTGATAACCGAATAAGCCTCGGTTGGGGTTGCGCATTCCCCGGTGGGCTTCCGGTTTTACCGGTAACAACCGAAGACAGCTTTGATAAAAACTGGGATTTAACCTCGGTTAATGAAAGAATAGGTGAAAAAGCAGGGTTTACGGGAGTTACGCATTCGACCCGAGGGTCGAATACGATGTTCGCCCAGTGCATGCGGACAAGATATTCTATCCCTACCTTGATTGTAATCAAATGGGCCCTACGTGTTTTCGCCGGGTTTCAGCGACAAGATATTCTATCCCTACCTTGATTGTTAATCAAATGGGCCCTACGTGTTTTCACCGTGTTTCAGGCGAGGTGCGGCTTCAGGGGAGCGCGTCTGAGGCTCAGCGTGGTTCTGGTGCCCAGCGTTAGTGCCAAAGGTCTGAGCCGGGGTATGTCCCGTGTAACTATACTTTTCTTTCTTGTCTCTGTTCTAGTTGTTGACTGCTTTTGTTATTTTATTGTTATCTTGTGGACCATGTATCATGTAAAATGTTAATTTATTTTCTGCTTAATTATATAACTATTTAATTTTTATAATTATTTGTGATACTTGTGTAGTCTCCACACCATCCTTCTAACCCTTCTGAGTCTTCGGACTCGTGGGTGGCGGTATGAGTCTCGGATTCTTGGGTCGTTACACACGCCCCCATACCTCAATGGGAGAGGGGGAAAACAAGGGGGAAGCTCCCTCGGGACCCCTAGCATGCTTCTAATCCATCAAAATGTCGAATCACGGCTTAAAAACGTAGATCGGGCAAACTCTCCCCAAATCATGATTTTACCCTCCCGGCATGGAAACGACCCCTCTCGACCTCACATCAGGCTAGAAATCATGGGAATGGAATGCGGAGAGCTAGGCAACATCACCCTACCTCGATCTCACCTCGAGGCGCGCCGGATCGTCCACAAACCGCGAAGAACACTGCGAAAACCCTTGCCCCTTCACGATTCCCCACAAACTTTACGCCGCCACGATCGCCTAGCCGTCGCCCACGTCGTCACACCATTGCCCCGCGCTGTCTGCAGCGGGAGGGGACGCCACCGCGGTTGTCGTCGGTAGAAGAGAGAGGGAGGGAGCGCTCACGGTGGGGAGGAAGAAGGAAAGAGGAAGAAGAAGAAGAAAGAAGAAGGGGGGAAAAAGAAAAAGAAATGGGTATTTATAGAAATTCCAAAAATTCCAAAAAATACCAAAAAATTAAAAATTACACATCCGCGATCCTCGGAACGCACCGATCGCAACGGTACCACTCTAGCCCAGGTGAATGACCTGGTTCACCCACTACGGGGTTCGTAGGTAAAAGCTAGAAACACGATCGAGAATCGAAAAAACGCGCGGAAAAGTCGCGGACACACTCCAGGCCTCCGGAATAACTCCGATCGCGCCGATCCAAACACAAAAGATGTCCAAAATGAAATTTTAGACACAACAGAGCCGGACACTCCGAGAAAGCAGATCTGGGACCCAAAAAGAAGGATCTGAAGGGTCCGGGATATTACACGTGTCAACCGCTGGGTTATAACCGGGTTGACCAGAAACCATAATGACCCTCGATATAACACAAAACACTACTCGGTACAACGGCACTCTCAGACACCCTATAACACAGTCATAGCCCTCATAGGATGTCCAAGACATCCACGGAACAGTGGGCTAACCAAGGGGTCAAAGCCACATCAACTGGAAACCAAACCAACACAAAACAACACTCTGGACAGGTGGCGGTCTAACCCTGGCTGCTAGACCAACCTGACGGTCATCCAAAGGGCCGCTACCTTCAAGAAAAACCCTAGATACAAAGATCCACAAATGCAGGAGTCTGGAGGTCTGCCTGAGGCCGCTACGCCACCAGACGGTCTCCTCAGGGCCGCAAGCTGAACCCTAGCGGTCACCACATGGCCGCTACGCCTAGTCAAACTCCAAAATAGTTAAACCGACTCAACCGGTCAAAACCACCTAACGGTCTACTTAGGACCGTTTCACAAAGCCTAGCGGTCACCCCAAGGCCACTAAGGACACCCATGCGATCGGAGCTAGACCGCTAGGCCGAACCGACTTAAAACCTCGAACCAACATAAAACGATAGGTGGCGGTCATAGATAGGCCGCAACACCTTAGAGGTGATCAGTCACATGGCCGTTACCCAATGAACCGACTTAGCCAACACAACGTAAAGAGTAGCGGTCCCCTTGGGCCGTTGTTGACACCTAAAATATACGAGAAGAAGCCAAAAGCAAACTCAGGGCTCTGAAGACCAATCAAGGGTGCGGCACCTGTACCATCCCCAGAGGTTCTGAGAATCATAATAGACGAGGTTCGCTACCCCAAAACACTCTATCCGGTTGAAGCCGCCTCTGGCTAGGCCGCTGCCCAACATGACTATCATTCAAATAGTCAGGCTGATAAAACTATGACAAATTCCAGGCAATCATCTGCCTACTGAAGAGAAGCCTCAGATAATTCTGATTCTCATGAAAAGGGGTTCACACTGCCTCACATATGGGCGTGAACGTAAGGTGTTAAACAAGCCTCAAGAAGAATATACCAAGAAGCCACCAGAGCAATGAAAAGAAGTCCATTAGATGAGCCTCCTCCGGCGCCGAGTTCTGAACAAATGGGCCAAGCCCAATACGAAGCCAGGTGCGTCGAGATGATGCATGCTGAGGCGTGCCGGGGAGTTCACGTCGAGAATAGAAGGCCATCCTTCTATAAAGGCTGCTGCCTTCGGACAAAAAAGAGAGACGAACAGAGGAATATAAGATAGAAGAGAAGAAGAGGTAATAGAGGGAATAAAGAGCAGTAGCCACTGAAAGAAAGGGGAGCTCGAGAGTCCTCTACAGAAGCTGAAGAGAGGAAAGAGTTGCAGAGATTTAGGGGGAGAATCAAGGTGGGATCGGTTTCAAGATGCCCTGAGGGGCTACAGTCTCCCCTTCCCCATGTCTTTTATTTGAATGTGCCTTTTCTTCTTTTGGGTCTGCTTTCGAGCATCTTTGCCCCAGTAGCATCGAATTCTAATGTAACCTTGCTATCAAGGATTAGTATGCATACGATTTTCCTTAGTTGTATTTTCTTCTGAGCTAGATGCGTGTATGTTGTTTGGATGAAATGGTTAATAAAAAGAGGGTTGAAGTTAGCCCCTTTCGTTTGCTTTTCTTTCTCTGCATCCGAGGTTCAATATATGCCATGGCTACTGCAAACTAGGCGTGTTTTACAGTTTGGTCTTCTAAATCTGTTGAAGGCTTTTCCCACTGTATTTCCTTTCAACCTCGTACCCACATCGAGAGCCTGAGACAGTCTATCTCGTGGCTTCTCGTCTGTGAAATGAAGAGGGATAAACCCAAACTAGAACCATGAGTTTCCGTATGCGACTCTGCTCCCAGCGAGACCCTAGAGGGAAGGCCATCTCCTCCCTGGATCACCCTCTCTATAATCATCTGAACTGGTCACCGAATTGTTGAACAAACCCCCCTTCAAAACTCCCAAAGCCCTTTGAAGCCTTTACCTCAAAAATCACTTCAAAACTTTGCTAAAACCCTCATTTCATAAACCCTCCCAACCTCCTGGCGTGAACCTCCTCTCGGCGCGAGTCTTGCGCCGAGGGCTACCCACGCCGGGTGGACTTCTTCTGTCGCGCCGAGGCGCGTTTGCCTTCATCGCGCCGAGATCCCACACCTCTTGTGCCGAAGCCTGCCACGCCGTTAGGTTCGTGCCGACACCCTTACCACTTCTGAGCTGTACCAACCGTGGTCATGGTACCATGTCCTTCTAAAGAGAAATGTTATCCTTCCCTCGACCCTCATGGGAGCCATATCAAAGGGGTCAATCCCCCCCCACATTCTGTCAACCCATCAAGTCACGGAGTTCTGCCACTGTATGTTCTCCATTGACTATACATGGGGATTTTAATCTCACAATACCTGGATAATGTCGATAAGATTGGGATCCTTTTGGATCTAGGGCTACGCCCGCTTCTCTTTTGGCTTCTGCTCTGACATTTCGTGGGTGGATGACCTATATTCCCCTTTTGGCACAATCCAAAATAAGGGGAGATGCTATCAAAATTCGTCCGCGAGCTTTACTTTGTCGTGTAGTGTGACGCTTTCACTGAAATTATGAATCTAACCCCAGTTGTGTGACAGAGATATGAGCTACACCATCTCGTGATCCTCTGCTCACTGCCTTCAGAGGGGAATTTAACCATCATAGTCACATGGTCTCCCTAGACTTTCTATGGATGAGCCTACCCTCACTCTTTATCAAGCTCAAATGCCACCATGAATAAGCTCATGAAACCTCCATTGAATTCAAAGAGCCCCTTTGAATCCGTAAAGCCCTCACAATACTTGAAAACTCAAAGGATGCATTGTTATCGGCGCCATATGCCCTCCCAGCGCAGCCTCCTGTCGGCGCCAATTTCACGGCGGGTGACGGGCGCACCGAGTGGTCAGCCACGCCGGCGTGCCGAAACCCCACCACACCGGTTTGCCTTCGTGCTGAAACCCCAGCCGCGCCGATTCATCTTCGTGTCAAAACCCTAGCCGCGCCGGTTCACTTTAATATCAACCCTCACTCAAATATCTAACCCCCCAGTAGCTTCATCGAACCCAAAGCCAGTCTAGACTTAGTACCCTAACCTCCATGGACCATCATACCACATCGTGAGGGTTTCATGGTTCTTCATCCATGTCCGACGGAGCTAGAATGACGGGGTCCTACCCCCACATCATATGCCATTTGACCCCCAGATTGTCTTCTAACCCTATCGACCCTTGGAGTTCTGCCACTGTATGTCCTCCGATGGCTTCTAAAGGGAATATCAACAAACACCATGGCAATGGACACTGTCCCATCACACTCAGATCCTTTTTGGATCCAGGGCCACGCCCGCCACTCTTTTGACCTCCATCCCGGCATTCCATGGGTGGATGGCCTATATTCCCCTTTTGGCATGGTCCAAAATAAGGGGATATGCTGCCGATTTGTGCCATAACACTGTTATCACGTTCCGCGTCGCATGATTTTCTATGCATGTTTTGCATCCCGTTAGCGGAGTTAGCGTCTCAGTCTTATCTTGTTTTGCCCTCGAGGCACCCTTTCTTGGCAATTAATCAGGGGTAGTCCTCTTTCTTAGAGGACGTAATTAACCCCATGACCTTTATGGCATGGTGGACTCCGGGTCTTGACACGAACATCACAATCGACTGACCGAGTCAGATCAAGCGCAGAATAAATTGTCACGCCAGTGACTGGCATACCTAATAAACCAACCAATAAAGAATAAACCTCATCCCCACAAGTCTGGCACGCCCGGTGGGACTGGAGTCTCCCTTCATCTCTTTGCCAAGAGAGGATGCCTCCGGGGGCTTCCCCCAAGAATACTGACTGTTCCTCCATTTGTCTCATATGAATGATGATGTCATTTGGACTTACTGGTCTTGACTTCGGCCCCGCAATCGTCGCCGGGCATGCTGAACACGGGTACCTGGCGGTACCCATGGCTTTCGGCTACTTCCCTCGGGCTGTAGGCTTCCCCAACTTCTTGGGGTTGGCCTTTGTCGACATGCTAAAGACGGAGTCTGCAAAGCCCGTCGAAGAGAAGGTTGCTGAGAAGGTCGAGGCCCCAGAGGCTCGACACTGTGCTGGCTCGCCTGCGAGCCCGATACAAGTCGCCAGCTGCATGATGCATCACATTGCTCAATGGGCCCGCCCTGTTCCTGCCAGGAGTTTCGGGAAGCAACGACATCGAAACCCCCGAAAGAAGACTGATGCTGTTGTAACCGGACGTCTCTCCGTGTCTGGCAAGTCCCTGCTGGTTGGTGGCCTCCGTGTATTTTTGGATGGGCGTAAGGCCCGAGTAAGCCCGGACTGGGTGATCCCTGCAGTACTGGTCCACAACTCCTATCAGGCTCTTACTGGAAGAAGAGCTGAGGAAGAAGAAACCGGCCGCTATGGCCAGAGAAGGTTGACTCCCAAGCCAAGAAAGTTCAAACAGGTTTGGGTCCCCAAAAGGGTCCAGCCTGTCCATCAAGTTGCTCCAGTGCAGTACCACTCCAGGTTCACCAGAACAGAGGAGAACAAGAAGAGGGGCCCTGCCCCGAAGAAGGAAGAGTTGGTCATGGAGCCCCCATGCCGTGAAAGCTTTAGGGCCTGCGCCTGACAAGCCAACATCCCCGTTGCGGGAATAAGATTCCAGCAGACTGTCGAGAGAGCCCGGGTTGCTTACGTCCCTCCAATGGGAGGTCGACAACTATCCCCAACCCTGCATCCGGACCGAGGGCAAGAAGAAATGACCAATATGGTCAGGAGCTTTTTTAAGGGATTAGGCAACCCCTCCTTGGGCCAACAACGGCTGTTACAAGCAGCCATGGCTGAAGAAGGTCACTGCTCATCAATGGCAGTGGAAGGGGAAGAGGACAGAAGAATGACGTCATCGGTTGATGACAATGGGTACGAAGACGGCTTTGATATTCAAGACGGTGAAGCTAATCCCCACCAAAGGGAAAGGAGAAGAGTCTATGTGTTTGAAAGGCTCACCTTTCCCGAAAATGTCAAAAGGAGGGTTTGCAGACAGAGACGAAGGATGCAAATTTTCACATGTAACATGGCCGGGATATACGACCATTATGGAAAATTGCCCGAGGAGCCCCGTGAGTTGGCCCAACTGGCCAGAAGACCGGGGCCGAGCACTCGAAGGGTGGAAGCCGCAAAAGAGAAGTTGGCGGAAACGAGAGGGGAGCAAGCCCTGGCCCACCTCCAACAGCATGACAAAGCCGTTATTCTCACCGCAAATGTGGTGACGACAGGCGAAGATGAAGATGTCTTGCTTGATATCCTACCTGAGGGTGCATCTGGCGAGACAATGGAGACTATCCCCAACACAGCAGCTATGGATCCGGCCGTACTGATGATACTCCAAAGTTACCGCCAAGAGATAGAACAGCTGAAGAAGCAGTTGATGGAGAAGATGGATCAGTCTTCGGCATCCAAGCAGCCTGATATTCTGGCCCGGTCATCAAGGGGAGCCGTCAACCAAAATGACTTCCCACCACTCTATACCCCACCTAAGCAAGCGGAGCCAAGCTTGGCGACAACTCAACAGCACCCATCATAGCCACTGATGCCGCCAGTACTACCACAGGTGCACCAGACGCCTCCGCTGCTGCGTCCTCCTCCGCAGGCGACCACCCTGGTCACCCCCTACTTGCAGCCAGCACACTTCTACCCAGAACCGGTTGACCCGACCGTCATGAGCAAGATGATGGTGGAAAGGATGATCGAGCTGAAGCTCGCTGAAAGGGCCGAAGGTGACTATGTCGCATTCGATGCATACAGGGTTCCATACCCGCCGCATCATGCTGCCAAGCGGCTCCCTCCCGGGATTAGCAAGTCGCCAAAATTCGACAAGTTCAACGGGAAGGGATCCCTAAAGGAACATGTCGCCTACTATATGACTGTCATGGGTGACCTGACCACCGACGAGTCATATTTACTGAAGTTTTTTGAGTCCTCACTGACATGGCTCGCATTTGAATGGTACTCTAGCCTCCCGGCTGGGTCGATCAGCGACTGGTCGAACATGCAGAGGAAGTTAAGAGAAAGATTCCAAGTCACAGAGAGGGAGATCACAGTGGCTGAACTTTACTCAACAAAACAGAGGGCAGATAAGACAGCCCTCGACTACATCAAGAGGTGGAGGAACCTCGGAATGAGATGCAAGTGGCCCCCACATCAGGAGGACGCTGTACAGATCTGCAAGTAGAACCTCAGGAGAGAGGTCCTGGAAAAAATGATCGGTATGAAAATCCGGTCGTTCGACCGTTTGAATAATATTGTTGCTGAGGTAGAAGCCTTCCTGGCAAAACTTGCCCCTACACCAAATATTCCCACTGCACAAAAGGGCAAGGCGGCAGAGCGGCGCCAGACACCGAAAGAAGCAAACGCCCTTGATATCAAGACATTTGAACAACAAAAAGATAAAGGCAAGAATACAGCTGCTTCTCAGCCTGCTAAGATCGGAGATGGCAAAGAAGGCCCGTCACTCCGAGATAAAATGAAGAAGGCCTACTCTTTCCCTAGAGAGAAGACCAAGATCTTGTTCGTTTGGGTTACTCAGTATGACAAGGTCACCCTGCCTGAACCAAGGAAGCCGGAGGACCTGAAGAGAAGAGACAGTCCAAGATTTTTCCTTTACCACCAGATGCTGGGGCATCCGATTGAGGACTA
This sequence comes from Amorphophallus konjac, assembly GCA_022559845.1. Taxonomy (NCBI): domain Eukaryota; kingdom Viridiplantae; phylum Streptophyta; class Magnoliopsida; order Alismatales; family Araceae; genus Amorphophallus; species Amorphophallus konjac. Next base: position 166,074,967 of record CM040129.1, on the reverse strand, counting down.
TTATGTCTTCAAGGATATCATCGAAGGCATGGTGAGAAAGGATGAAATAGAATTGGGGGAGTACAAGGTCGACCCTCCGCAACCACATGAAGCTCCCGTAAGAAGAGCTGCCGTCAACATGGTCTCTTTGTATCAAGCCTTGCCCGAAGAGATCGCGGAAGCCACTACCCAGCGCACATATGAAGCCTGCTTTCTGGCCCCAATAAAAGAACAAGAGGGATGGCAGCAAGTCCATGCAAGAACCAATAAGAAGGGCATGCCTCGCCCAACAGTGGGGGCACATATTCGTGGCATCACACCACGGCCCCCTTCGCCAGTGGCAACACATGTGTGGACCAATCCACTAGCAGTCATCAGGATACCTACCCGCAATCGGAGGAGGCAGACTCCGTTGCTGATAGTCAAGGATATCAGTCCAGAAGCCCGGCGGCTACATGACTACATAAATGGGCTCGATGAGTATGTACAGCCCGAGCTAGAACCTCTACTGGTATGGGATCATGTCCCGTGGCAGGAGCTGGAACAGCTTTCACTAAAGCAGGAAGATAAAGCTGACAAATCATCAGAAAAGGACGGCAGCCTGTTCTGGGGGCAAGCTCCAGTCAAAGAAAAGAAAAGGAAACAAGGAAATAAGAAAAGGACCGGCAAGGCTACAAAGGGTGTAATCCTTTCTTGTAATACCCTCTCTGCTCTGTTCAATTTACCCGGTGAGGAGGATGAAGAGGAGATATGCTTCACGCCCGCCACCAAGGAAGGTCAGGCCGAAGCAGTCACTGCTGCACATGCAACCCGATCAGGGCGAAGGTGGGGGCATCAGCCGCCCGCCAACCACAACATTATCTTCAGGGGGAACAACACTACAAGATACCCCCTCCGGAGGTCAGGGGAGTCCAAATCCCTCCTCCGTCAGGCTTATACAACCAAAGTGGGGGCAACTCTCCCGCTCCTTCCTTCTTAGAATTTGTGAAGATGTCAAAGGGGAAGCATCCATGCAGGGATGCTGAACCAGCAACCGGGGGTAGTCACCCGCAACTCCAACAATCTCCTGAATCGCCAGAGGACGCAGAAGCTCACCCAGTAGCAGTAGTGAGACACAGCCAGGAGACGACCCCAAGCAGAAGGGTGCAGCCTCCGAGTCTAATGAAGCAGGCCCATCAGGGGCCGCAGTCCAAGACTCTTCCAAACCCAGGTGGGCAGAAGAAATGAAGCTGTCCAATGTTTGAGTAGGAAGTCGGGTTGTCAAATTATTGAAAAAGCTCTCGGTAAGATTCACTATCTGGGAAATCCTCTCTCTGAGTGAAGAGACCCGACATGCAATCATTACTGCTCTTTAAACACCTGCCCAATATGAAGCCTGCCTAGCTGAAGCACTGCTGGAGGCCAACATGACCTTCACCCAGGAGGGCATGTTTCTCCCCACCACCAGTCACAACAGACCTCTGTATATGAGGGGGAATCTAAATGGCCGGGAGCTGAACAGAATCCTGGTGGATCCCGGGGCGGCTGTCAACATCCTGCCCTACAAGATATATGAGAGGCATTACTTCAACGTGCACCTCCAAAAAGTTGGAGATATGCGTATTGCCGGCTTCAATCAGAAGTGCGAAGTATCGCTAGGAGTAGCAGAGTTCACACTCACTCTAGCGGATTTTGTCATGAAGGTGCAGTTTCATGTCATCGATTCTCGCACCTCCTACAAGGCGCTGCTTGGCCGCCCTTGGCTACACGAGAATATGGTGGTACCTTCCACACTTCACCAGTGCATCAAATATAACCTGGAGGGGAGGGAGGAAAGAGTATTTGCTGATCTTCACCTATTCGAGGTGTTCGAATGCCACTTGGCAGATGCTCCTCTATATGTAGAACAGTCGCAGAAGGCCCCTGAAGCCAAGACCTCTTCTAGCACAATAAAAAGCACCTCCAAAGCCGGATGGTTCCCTCCACCGTCGCATGAATATGTTAATCCTAAGACGGTCTCACACATCACTATCATCGGGGACGTGGGCCGGGTAGCACCTCCCGCCATCTACCCCGAAGCTAATGAAGTCAGGGTCGACCAGCAGCATGACCACATCGGGATCCCGGGGGGCCTTACCAAGCCAATTCTCGGTCTCGATAATGCCACTGTTGAGCCTTTCAAAGATTGGGAGGTTACGCAGATAGATGGGCCTAGCAGCCTGTTCTACACAGCTGAGGAGCACCCTACACAGGAGGAGACCGATTGTCATCTCCCTGAAGATATAGAAGACCCGTCAGTGCCCATACAGGGGTTGACATTTATAATGAGTCGAATGGCCAAGATGTTCCAGAAGCAGCACATCCTCTCTGGCCAGCCTCGTAAGAAGAAAGAAACATTCCAGAAGCTGTGGTATCCCCCGAGCCTGGATAGGGAAATGAGATGTGTCTCTCAGCACCTAGGGTTGGGCTTTACCCTCGATGAATATTATTATAGCGGACGCTATGAAGTGGATACCATTTCCGCTTTCAACCCAACCGAGGATAACCCATTGGGGGCAACTTTTGATGAACACCCAGCAGAAGCTGAATATACTGAGCTAGCTCAACCAAGAAGTCTGGAATCAGAGGCCATGCTCCCCTGCCGATGTTGGGAACGAGTCTATCCTGAAGAAGCAGCTCTTCAAGCCAAATTCGACACAGCTAGCAGTAGTGAATCTGAAGATGTTGAAGAAACAGAGCCGCCTCCCTCGAGTGGCCCTCCTCTGTTCATGATGTCGGCACTTCTTGAACCAGTCGGGGAAGTTTCCCCCGATCCTGATCAAGAGATAGAGGTTGCTAGGAAAGAAATAGCTACCTCCACTGAAGATATGGTGATCCAGGGGGATGAGACCTGCTCACCCTGCACCATGGAGCTACAGTGCTACTCTGACCTAATGATAAACAACCACTAGTCCCTAGCGATTGCTACCCCCTCAGCAAGGGATAAGGCAGTTAACTAACCCCTCAGGACCGCTATTGAAATGGACTTGTTGACAGATCAGTGCATACAACCACTACCAGCCGAGCAGGAGATTCCTGATAAAGCTCATATAAGGCAAGATGAAGAGGTCGAGGTCCTTAACCTCGAAGATGATATACCAAACTTTGTCGACCTTCAGCCTGCACCCCCTGAGATAGAACACAGAGGTCAAGCAACAGTCGATGAACTAATAGAAGTCAACTTAGAAGACGAGGATGACCCCAGGCCAACCTTCCTCAGTGCCCAACTGTCTGCTGAAGAACAGAAGTTGTACATCCAGCTGCTACAGGAATATCGGGATTGCTTTGCCTGGACCTACAAGGAGATGCCAGGACTAGGCCCCTCAGTCTCACAGCATGAGCTAACCATAAACCCTGAAGCCGAGCCGGTGAAGCAGCCGCCACGGCACACGAGGCCAGAGCTCATTACTCAAATATGCAAAGAAGTCGACAAGCTCATTGATGTGGGTTTCGTCGAGGAAAATCAGTATACCACGTGGCTAGCTAACATTGTGCCCGTAAAGAAGAAGAACGGACAGATCCGGATATGTGTTGACTTCCGGGATCTGAATAAAGCTTGCCCCAAAGATGACTTCCCGGTGCCGATAACGGAGGTCATGATAGATGCAATAACCGGTCATGAGGCCCTATCATTCATGGATGGGTCATCCGATTACAACCAGATATGGATTGCGGAGCATGACTGGATCCACACTGCCTTCCGAACCCCCAAGGGCATTTATCATTACAAGAGAATGCCGTTCGGATTAAAGAATGATGGCGTAACTTATCAGCGGGCAATGACCAGAATATTCGATGAGCTGCTCTACCACAAGGTCGAGTGCTACATAGATGACCTGGTAGTCAAGACCAGAAAGAAAGATGACCATCTGCAAGACCTTCGAGTTATTTTCCAGAGGCTGAGGCAGTATGAATTAAAGATGAACCCTATGAAGTGTGCGTTCGGAGTATCGAGCGAAAAGTTCTTGGGTTTCATTGTAAGGTATCGGGGAATTGAAATAGACCCCATAAAGATCAAGGCGATTCGGGAGTTACCCTCTCCAAGGAACCTCTCTGAGCTGAGATCCCTTCAAGGCTGCCTTGCATACATCCGGCAGTTTATATCCAACTTGTTGGGGCGATGTCACCCCTTTCATAAGCTAATGATGAAGGATGTTCCCTTCTATTGGGACAAAGAATGCCAGACAGCCTTTGACAAGCTGAAGGATTACCTAAAGACTCCTCCAGTGCTGGGTGCACCGGTTAAAGGACGGCCTCTAATTTTCTACATAGCAGCCACATGCAACTCCCTAGGGGCAATGCTAGCCCAGAATAATGTAGAAGGGAAAGAAAAAGCCCTCTATTACCTCAGTTGAAGAATGGTCAGAACTGGGGAAAGGTACACCAACATCGAGAAGATCTGCCTGGCACTGGTCTTCACGGTCAAGAAGCTCCGACACTATATGTTGTCGCATGAAGTTAAGCTGATTTCCAAAGAAGATCCGCTTAAATACATCATGTCCCAACCATCCCTCAAAGGCCGCCTGGGCAAATGGGCGGTGATTCTTATGGAGTATGATATCTCCTATGTACCGCAAAGGGCCGTCAAGGGCCAAGCTATCGCAGACTTCTTTGCTGAGCATCCAGTACCTGAAGACTGTCCCCTGGAACCAGAACTTCCTGAAGATGAAACTTTAGAGGTCAGCCATGTGCAGCCCTCTCTATGGCAGCTGTATTTTGACGGCGCCTCCAGAATTGACACCTTAGCAACGGGACCAGCCAGGGTCCGGGCAGGGGCAGGCATAGTCCTGAAGTCTCCAGAAGGAGAAGTCATACATACATCATGTTCAATAAACAGGCCTTGCACAAACAATGAAGTAGAATATGAAGCCCTCATAATCGGGCTACAGATTGCTCTGTCCATGGGGATTCAAATGCTAGAAGCATTCGGGAACTCCATGCTGGTCATAAAATAGTTGGAAGGGGAGTTCGATGTGCGGAAGCAAGAACTCATCCCTTACTACCATCTGGCCATGCGCCTAATGACAAGATTCTATTTCATTAGCATCAAACACGTCAACCGAAGACAAAATGCTCAGGCTGACGCCCTCGTAAAGCTGGCAAGTTCTTTGGCAGTCCCACCTGATAAAGCCTGAATATAACAGTGGTCAACCAGTGACAGGTCCCCAGTATGACTGAAGCGCTAGCCGAGGAACAAGCAAATGAGGCAGCGACTGTTGAAGCAATCCAGCAGCCCGATTGACGGGAGCACCTCTTGCATTGGTTTCAACACCAGCAACTCCCGAAAGGGAAAGTGATGGGGACATCGAGGCAAGACCATCCGCATTTTATTTGCATTTATGTCCTTTCATATTTGTATGTATACCATGTGTTATATGGGTACACAATTGTAAGTCTTAGTGGGATTCAAATGCTAGAAGCATACCATTAGTCGGTATATCAAATGGTGTTGTCCGAACGTTAGGCTACGCCTATCGGGAAGGCCGCACACGTGCGCGAGTGATCTTCGGATCGGTTATCTCCGCCACGTACCGAGTCTTAGTTTAAGTCTAGTGTCCTTAGTGTGCATTAGTTAGTGCATTCCAATTTTGCATTACTTAGGGTCGTGTCTAGTGTTTTGGTCCGAGTGTCGGCATGGCCATCCACTAGCTTCCCCGTGTCCCATGGATTACCGAACACCCGGATCTTATCCATGGTGGCGATACTATCTCAAATGGAAGGACCACCTGAATCACCCCACTAGGCCCGGAACCTGGGACTTCTACGGGTCTGATGACCCAGGTGACTACCTAGAGTGGGAAGCCATTATGGATGACTACTTCGATGTGTATAATATGTACGGGCCCATGCAAGTCGATGTTGCCAAAAGGTGACTTTTTGGTGAAGTCGCCGAAACATGGAGGGACATCAAATATTGGAGGGAGGATAGGAATCTAAGGCCCATCGAGTCATGGTGGGAAATGAAGAGAGCGCTTAGGAGGGCCTACTTTCCCTGCCCACCTTCCTCCAACCACGGAGGTCATACCACTAGCCAACCCCACCAACGCACCCATAATCAATTGGGCCACACATGTCCCGTCACCTCCACCCATGCCCTCCAAAGCAACCCTATCCAAGTGGTCCACCCAGTCACCTCCAATCAACTGTCCCTTGGCACCTCCATCCACTCTCATCCAAGCACCTCCAATTAAGTGGAAGCCCCGCTCCTAGTCGGGCCTAGGCCCATACCCGAGCCGAGAGCCGAGGAGCCAGTCCACCCCAAGGTCCCTACTCCAACCCGCTCCTTTGAGGAATTCGAGAAAATGATTTCGGCTTTGTTGGAAAGGATAAGAGCTTCTTCACCTTTGGGAGCTCCAATGCCACCACCCTCTACGTTCGAACGTGATTCAGAACCATCTCATTTGGAGCCACCAAGGCCCGAGCCACCCGTATTTCTAACGGATACACTATACATTGCCGAGCCGCTTTTTAGTTAGCTCAAGGATGGCTTGGTCCCACCTCCCTTTCCATCCATGGACCCCATCCTCCCTTTAGTGCCGGTCAACTCCTTCCATACCACATTTCGATCTAGTCACCATGTTGACATATTGGACGATCTTGTCATGGGATTAGATTCACAATGGAAGTTGACGCATCTTTTGGCGCGAGGCTTTGACCAACCCGCTAGTCTTAGCTTCACCTATCCGGCCTTCGGGTCCATTACCTCCGAGTGCACCGTGGGTTGTGTCACCACGGAGGTTCTTCTACTTCTCCCGCTACCGGACGAGCCCGAATTCATACCCTTTTTTCCGAGGGAGGAATCATACTTCTTGCCTACGATCCCCGTCCCACCCGTCACAATTCAAGAAGGTGACTATCCACACCTTCAAAACTTCTACACATGGGACCGTGACTTGTGGGAACCCACCACAAGGGGTCATACCTTCTTTGATCCCTTTGACCAACTCCCTAGTGGATCCTTAGACCCTCCATATATACTTCACTTCTTAGAGGGAGTCCACTATCACACTCCTACCCCACGGGCCGGGTCATCTACGCCCACCAAGCCCGTACACCTACAAGATACACCATCATCTAGGGGAAATGCTCTTGGTCCTCCCATATCCACATCCCATATGCATGCATGGCCCACCTTAGGAGGTCTAGGATTTCTGCATGATGTCAACCACCGGTTACGTCAGATGCATGCATGACATACGTTCGGGTGTCCTGGTCCGCCGTCATCCATGTACGGGTCGGACTAACAGTAGGTTTGTCTCGAGTCATGCATGAGTCAGTATTGTCTCTTCTTTGTGTGGTTTGTTTGCATGGTTTGTGTGTCGTTTGTTTGTCTGCATGTGTCTTGTGCAAGCTCGTCGATGTCAGTCCCTTATGAGTGTGAAGCGAGTCGACTCACTCGATGAGAATGGGATCGGTTCTATATCTACACCCGGATCTAGTCACCTACAGGGACTCAGTGGTGATTCCTAGTGAGTCTTCGAGCCGCCACCTCCCCTTTTGAGAGTGCCCCATTCGGAGTGTCCACCTCTAGCCCATAGCAGCTTGTGCATATCGAGTATATATGGAATGAGCAGGTGACGGTCACTTGGAGTGGAGCATACCCGCGTTACTTGGCAGGGTGACGGATCCGCCGGAGTACTCGAGCATCCATACCCCTACTCGACGGAGTCCAATTCCTCCCACCCGGGGAGAATTGATGGGGACATCGAGGCAAGACCGTCCGCATTTTGTTTGCATTTATGTCCTTTCATATTTGTATGTATACCCTTGTGTTATATGGGTACGCAATTGTAAGTCTTAGTGGGTTTATATGTAAAATTCCAGTAGGCCCAAGCAAGGGGGGCCCTCACCCCTTTCCCATTGGTCCACCTAGACCATGTGAGGCTGGTCAACCATCCTAGGTGGCCATCTAGAAGATTGGAATGCCAATTGACCACATGGGAGACAAGTGGTTCAATTTGTCCAAGGTAGGACACCTAATTTTTCAACTCCATTCATCTAGTCAATAGGCCGCCCCCTTCTTGTTATTTAATTTTATTTTTTTGTGTGTTGTTCACACTTCATCCCAGCCCTCCATTCCCCATCCCTAGATCCAAGGGTCTACATTTGATTAGATGTGAATCATATAAAAGGTTGTATTTTCATTTGGAAATTAATGAAAAGTTAGAAAATTATGTTGAAGCTTGGAGAATATTACGCCCCCCTCCTCTCTCCTCTGGTGTTCATCTCCTCCAACCCCCAATTCTAGAGTGGTTCTATCTTCAATCCCCTCCCCTCTATCTCCGTTGATCATCGGTGCCGCCGCCGCCGCCGTTCGTGCCGCCTTTGAGCCGCCGCGGAGCCATCTTCAAGGTTCTAACCTACTGGACAGAGGTGTCTTCCACGAATTCATTCTCTCAACCACATGAAGTTCTCAAGCTGAAATTTTGAGGGTGTGTTCTTACCTGGAATCCCCACCTCCACCTAAATTTTCACGTCTAAATTCCTTCATTGAGTAATTTTCCATTTTCATTCATCTTTCACTCCAAGATCTATCTTGTCTCTGTCTACAGTGACATCAGCTCTGAGTTTCCCATCTCCGACCACCTTTTTGATTTTTTCAAACCCTCCCAATTTTACTGGGAGTTGTGTCCATCAACCCCTCACTCCATGAAGTTTCTTAATTTTTCATCAGCCTTCTATCCATTTTTCAAAAATCGTGTTCTTCTTCAGCTATAGTACTGCTAGCCAATTTCCAGATCCGACCACCTTCCAGTACCAACATCATAACAAATCACAGCCTCCACCAAACCTTTCATAAAAAATAGTCCCAATTTCCTCTCTTGATTTCATACAACTTTGCTGAAGAACACAACTTCAGATTCGGACGTTCACATATCGGTCAAAGGCAACTCTCAGGAAAGTTCCCTGCTAGTCTGAGAGTTCAGATACTATACAATAGCAGCCTTCAAAATTCGCTCATCAGAAATATAGATCTGATGAATTTTTTTGAAAGCCACTAGGTTGAATTACTTCGAAGCAGCTTTCCAACGGCGCTGGTTTCGTCGCATTCTGACGTCGGGGCTGGTCGCAGCGAGTAATCTCGTCGGGTCGCTCGCTGAAAACCAGAACCTACAGATCCGCGGCCGGTTATTCCGACCGGTGCCGATCGGAGCCGCCCGGCCTCCGGCCGGTGAACCAGCGTGCCTCCACTCCAGGGAGCACCCTTCCAGGCATCCCCCACTACAGCGGTGCCACCGGGTCCCATACGGCCCCTCCGGACAGCACATGGGCCCCATAGTCATAAGTTTGGGTGCTGTCGAAGAGACGCGAGAAGCCGCCCGTCAACCCGAATTCGGTCCTCCCGGGCCCATTTGTGTAGCTCTTTACCTCTCTGCGTGGAGTGGGCAGTGATTCATTGCTGTAACAATTGTGTAATATTATTCCGGGAGAACGAGTTTCGGCCGGATCCGTCTTCCCCACGCCGAGAGCGTGGAGGTATCATATTCGCTCTTACACTCGGCATTTCGCTTATTTCCTTATATGCTTTATATGTCGCTGCTAGAGAACATGTGTAGGGATATCTAGCTCGCTATATATGTTTATTACCGCTGCTATGAGAGAGTGCGTGACCGTCCCGTGACCCGATCCGGGCACAAAAGAGAGCCGATCACCCTAGCTCATTGCTGATTTCTCAAACGCGCACGTCCGACTCTTCCCTCGCTAAGGGACAATCGCGAGCTTGTCGTGTCCGTGGTCTCATCCCGCATCAATTTGGTATCAGAGCATGGTTGAGTCTAGGGTGTCAAAAAAAAAGAGTGTCATTTAAGTCTAAGTGTCTAAGTCGGTCTTAGGAGTTGCATTTGCATACCATTAGTCGGTATATCAAATGGTGTTGTCCGAACGTTAGGCTACGCCTATAGGGAAGGCCGCACACGCACGCGAGTGATCTTCGGATCGGTTATCTCCGCCACGTACCGAGTCTTAGTTTAAGTCTAGTGTCCTTAGTGTGCATTAGTTAGTGCATTCCAACTTTGCATTACTTAGGGTCGTGTCTAGTGTTTTGGTCCGAGTGTCGGCATGGCCATCCACTAGCTTCCCCGGGTCCCATGGATTACCGAACACCCGGATCTTATCCATGGTGGCGATACTATCTCAAATGGAAGGACCACCCGAATCACCCCACTAGGCCCGGAACCTGGGACTTCTATGGGTCCGATGACCCAGGTGACTACCTAGAGTGGGAAGCCATTATGGACGACTACTTCGAGGTGTACAATATGTACGGGCCCATGCAAGTCGATGTTGCCAAAAGGTGACTTTTTGGTGAAGTCGCCGAAACATGGAGGGACATCAAATATTAGAGGGAGGATAGGAATCTAAGGCCCTCGAGTCATGGTGGGAAATGAAGAGAGCGCTTAGGAGGGCCTACTTTCCCCGCCCACCTTCCTCCAACCACGGAGGTCATACCACTAGCCAACCCCACCAACGCACCCACAATCAAGTGGGCCACACATGTCCCGTCACCTCCACCCATGCCCTCCAAAGCAACCCTATCCAAGTGGTCCACCCAGTCGCCTCCAATCAACTGTCCCTTGGCACCTCCATCCACTCTCATCCAAGCACCTCCAATCAAGTGGAAGCCCCGCTCCTAGTCGGGCCTAGGCCCATACCCGAGCCGAGAGCCGAGGAGCCAGTCCACCCCAAGGTCCCTACTCAAACCCGCTCCTTTGAGGAATTCGAGAAAATGATTTCGGATTTGTTGGAAAGGATAAGAGCTTCTTCACCCTCGGGAGCTCCAATGCCACCACCCTCTACGTCCGAACGTGATTAGGAACCATCTCATTTGGAGCCACCAAGGCCCGAGCCACCCGTAATTCTAACGGGTACACTATACATCGCCGAGCCGCTTTTTAGTTAGCTCAAGGATGGCTTGGTCCCACCTCCCTTTCCATCCATGGACCCCATCCTCCCTTTAGTGCCGGTCAACTCCTTCCATACAACATTTCGATCTAGTCACCATGTTGACACATTGGACGATCTTGTCATGGGATTAGATTCACAATGGAAGTTGACGCATCTTTTGGCGCGAGGCTTTGACCAACCCGCTAGTCTTAGCTTCACCCATCCGGCCTTCGGGTCCATTACCTCCGAGTGCACCATGGGTTGTGTCACCACGGAGGTTCTTCTTCTTCTCCCGCTACCGGACGAGCCCGAATTCATACCCTTTTTTCCGAGGGAGGAATCATACTTCTTGCCTACGATCCTCGTCCCACCCGTCACAATTCAAGAAGGTGACTATCCACACCTTCAAAACTTCTACACATGGGACCGTGACTTGTGAGAACCCACCACAAGGGGTCATACCTTCTTTGATCTTTTTGACCAACTCCCTAGTGGATCCTTAGACCCTCCATATATACTTCACTTCTTAGAGGGAGTCCACTATCACACTCCTACCCCACGGGCCGGGTCATCTACGCCCACCAAGCCCGTACACCTACAAGATACACCATCATCTAGGGGAAATGCTCTTGGTCCTCCCATATCAACATCCCATATGCATGCATGGCCCACCTTAGGAGGTCTAGGATTTCTGCATGATGTCAACCACCGGTTACGTCAGATGCATGCATGGCATACGTTCGGGCGTCCTGGTCCGCCGTCATCCATGCACGGCTCGGACTAACAGTAGGTTTGTCTCGAGTCATGCATGAGTCAGTATTGTCTCTTCTTTGTGTGGTTTGTTTGCATGGTTTGTGTGTCGTTTATTTGTCTGCATGTGTCTTGTGCAAGCTCGTCGATGTCAGTCCCTTATGAGTGTGAAGCGAGTCGACTCACTCGATGAGAATGTGATGGGTTCTATATCTACACCCGGATCTAGTCACCTACAGGGACTCAGCGGTGATTCCTAGTGAGTCTTCGAGCCGCCACCTCCCCCTTTTGAGAGTGCCCCATTCGTAGTGTCCACCTCTAGCCCATAGCAGCTTGTGCATATCGAGTATATATGGAATGAGCATGTGACGGTCACTTGGAGTGGAGCATACCCGCGTTACTTGGCAGGGTGACGGATCTGCCGGAGTACTCAAGCATCCATACCCCTACTCGACGGAGTCGAGTTCCTCTCACCCGAGGAGAATTGATGGAAACATCGAGGCAAGACCGTCCGCATTTTTTTTACAATTATGTCTTTTCATATTTGTATGTATACGCTTGTGTTATATGGGTACGCAATTGTAAGTCTTAGTGGGTTTATATGTAAAATTACAGTAGGCCCAAGTAAGGGGGGCCCTCACCCCTTTCCCATTGGTCCACCTAGACCATGTGGGACTGGTCAACCATCCTAGGTGGCCATCTAGAAGGTTGGAATGCCAATTGACCACATGGGAGACAAGTGGTTCAATTTGTCCAAGGTAGGCCACCTAATTTTTCAACCCCATTCATCTAGTCAATAGGCCGCCCCCTTCTTGTTATTTAATTTTATTTTTTTGTGTGTTGTTCACACTTCATCCCAGCCCTCCATTCCCCATCCCTAGATCTAAGGGTCTACATTTGATTAGATGTGAATCAAATAAAAGGTTGTATTTTCATTTGGAAATTAATGAAAAGTTAGAAAATTGTGTTGAAGCTTGGAGCATATTACGCCCCCCTCCTCTCTCCTCTGGTGTTCATCTCCTCCAACCCCCAATTATAGAGTGGTTCTATCTTCAATCCCCTCCCCTCTATCTCCGGTGATCATCGGTGCCGCCGCCGCCGCCGTTCGTGCCGCCTTCGAGCCGCCGTGGAGCCATCTTCAAGGTTCTATCCTACTGGAGAGAGGTGTCTTCCACGAATTTCTGCTCTCCACCACGTGAATATCTCAAGCTGAAATTTTGAGGGTGTGTTCTTACCTTAAATCCCCACCTCCACCTAAATCTTCACATCCAAATTCCTTAATTTAGTAATTTTCCATTTTCGTTCATCTTTCACTCCCAAATCTGTCTTATCTCTGTCTACAGTGACAGCAGCTCTGAGTTTCCCATCTCCGACCACCATTTGTATTTTTCCAAACCCTCCCAATTTTACTGGGCATTCTGTCCATCAACCCCTCACTCCATGAATTTTCTTAATTTTTGATCATTCTTCTATCCATTTTTCAAAAATCTTGTTCTTATTCCTCTACAGTACTGCCAGCCAATTTCCAGATCCGACCACCTTCCAGTACAAAACTCATAACAAATAACAGCCTCTACCAAACCTTTCATAAAAAATAGTCCCGATTTCCTCTCTTGATTTTCTACAACTTTACTGAAGAACACAACTTCATATTCGAACGTTCACATATCAGTCAAAGGTAACTCTCAGGAAAGTTTCCTGCTAGTCTGAGAGTTCATATACTATACAACAGCAGCCTTCAAAATTCGCTCATCAGAAATATAGATCTGATGAATTTTTTCTTAAAGCCACTAGGTTGAATTAATTCGAAGCAGCTTTCCAATTGCGCTAGTTTCGTCGCATTCCGATGTCGGGGCTGGTTGCAGTGAGCAATCTTGTCGGGTCGCGTGCTGAAAATCAGAACCGGCAGATCCGCGGCCGGTTATTCCGACCGGTGCCGATCGGAGCCGCACGGCCTCCGGCCGGCAAACCAGCGCGCCTCCACTCCAGGGAGCCCCCTTCTAGGCAACACCCACTATAGCGGTGCCACCGGGTCCCACACGGCCCCTTCAGACAGCACGTGGGCCCCATAGTCACAAGTTCGGGTGCTGCCGAAGAGAGGCATGAAGCCGCCCGTCAACCCGAATTCGGTCCTCCCGGGCCCATTTGTGTAGCCCTTTACCTCTCTGCGTGGAGTGGGCAGTGATTCATTGCTGTAACAATTATGTAATATTGTTCCGGGAGAACGAGTTTCGGCCGGGTCCGTCTTCCCCACGCCGAGAGCGTGGAGGTTTCGTATTCGCTCTTACACTCGACATTTCGCTTATTTCCTTATATGCTTTATATGGCGCTGCTAGAGAGCATGTGTAGGGATATCTAGCTCGCTATATATGTTTATTACCGCTACTGCGAGAGAGTGCGTGACCGTCCCGTGACCCGATCCGGGCATAAAAGAGAGCCGATCACCCTAGCTCATTGCCGATTTCTCAACCGCGCACGTCCGACGCTTCCCTCGCTAAGGGACAATCGCGAGCTTGTCGTGTCCGTGGTCTCGTCCCGCATCAATTTGGTATCAGAGCATGGTTGAGTCTAGGGTGTCAAAAAAAAAGAGTGTCATTTAAGTTTAAGTGTCTAAGTCGGTCTTAGGAGTTGCATTTGCATACCATTAGTCGGTATATCAAATGGTGTTGTCCGAACGTTAGGCTACGCCTATCGGGAAGGCCGCACACTTGCGCGAGTGATCTTTGGATCGGTTATCTCCGTCACATACCGAGTCTTAGTTTAAGTCTAGTGTCCTTAGTGTGCATTAGTTAGTGCATTCCAACTTTACATTACTTAGGGTCGTGTCTAGTGTTTTGGTCCGAGTGTCGGCATGGCCATCCACTAGCTTCCCCGTGTCCCATGGATTACCGAACACCCGGATCTTATCCATGGTGGCGATACTATCTCAAATGGAAGGACCACCCGAATCACCCCACTAGGCTCGGAACCTGGGACTTCTACGGGTCCGATGACCCAGGTGACTACCTAGAGTGGGAAGCCATTATGGACGACTACTTCGAGGTGTACAATATGTACGGGCCCATGCAAGTCGATGTTGCCAAAAGGTGACTTTTTGGTGAAGTCGCCGAAACATGGAGGGACATCAAATATTGGAGGGAGGATAGGAATCTAAGGCCCATCGAGTCATGGTGGGAAATGAAGAGAGCGCTTAGGAGGGCCTACTTTCCCCGCCCACCTTCCTCCAACCACGGAGGTCATACCACTAGCCAACCCCACCAACGTACCCACAATCAAGTGGGCAACACATGTCCCGTCACCTCCACCCATGCCCTCCAAAGCAACCCTATCCAAGTGGTCCACCCAGTCGCCTCCAATCAATTGTCCCTTGGCACCTCCATCCACTCTCATCCAAGCACCTCCAATCAAGTGGAAGCCCCGCTCCTAGTCGGGCCTAGGCCCATACCCGAGCCGAGAGCCGAGGAGCCAGTCCACCCCAAGGTCCCTACTCCAACCTGCTTGATGCGGGACGGGACCACGGACACGACAAGCTCGTGACTGCCCCTTAACGAGGGAAGCGTCGGACGTGCACGGTTGAGAAACCGGCAAGAGCTAGGGTGGTCGATTTGCACTCTCGTGCCCGGATCGGGTCACGGGGATGGTCTCGCTCTCTCTCGCAGCAGCGGTGAATGATAATATAGCGAGCTAACGGACCTAAAGCATGCTCTCTAGCAGTGGCATAAACAAGTATATATGAAAATAAACAAATGCCGAGTGTAGGGAGCGAGAACGATACCTCCACGCGCTCGGCGTGGGGAAGACGGGCCCGGCCGAACTCGTGCTCTCGGGACAATTAATACATGAATATTACAGCAATAGAAATATGCCCACTCCACGCAGGGAGGTAAAGGGCGACACAACGTGCCCGGGAGGACCGAATACGGGTTGACGGGCGGCTTCTTGCGTTGATTCGGCAACACCCGAACACGTGACGGTGGGGTCCACGTGCTGTCCGGAGGGGCCGTGTGGGACCCGGTGGCACCTCTGTAGTGGTGGATGCCCGGAGGGTCGCTCCTTGGGATGGCGGCACGCTGGTTCGCCGGCCGGAGGCCCAGCGGCTCCGTTCGGCACCGGTCGGTACCCGATCGGAAATCTGCCGGTTCTATATTTCGGCGCGCGCTCCGGCGAGAATGGGCGCTGCGATCAGCCGCGATGTTGGATCGACACGAGACTGGCGCCGATGGAAAGCTAGCTTGAAGCTCTTCAACCTAGGCCCAAAGATCTGGCCTAGATCTGCTCGGATCTTGACTTATGGAGTTTTCAATCTCCTGTTGTACAGTAATCGAAGACTCAGACCTGCAGAGAACTTGACTATGGATTGCCTTTTACTGCGAGGTAGACGTCCGAATCTGGGGTTGTGTTCTTTATAGAAGTTGTTGGAAATGGAGTTGGGAAGACAGAAAAAGTGGTTTGGACACGTTTGGATGTGTCTATGATTTTCAGTGATTTGTTTACTGGACAAAGGTCGGATCTGGGATCTGACTGAAAGTACTGTAGCTCCGGTAGAACATGAATTATTAAAAATAGGTAGAAGGATGATAAAAATTTAATAAAACTTGTGGTGGTAGGGGACGATGGACAGAACACCCAGTTAAATTGGGAGGTATAACATAAATCAAAAGGGTGGTCGAAGGTGGAGAACTCAGGGCTACTGTCACTGTAGATAGTGACAGAACAGATCTGAGATAGAGAGTTGAACGAAATGGTAAAGATATGAAGCGGTGACTTTTGAACCTGGATTTTTTTGTGGAGAAGGGGCTATAAGATAGGAACCAACCCACAAAATCTTAAATCGATCTGAACTCGTGGCTGGCTTCAGGAATTCACGAACTACACCTCTATCCAGCAGGACAGAAAACCGAAGATGATCCCGTGGCGGCTCGAAGGTGGCACGAACGGCTGCGGCGGCGGCACAGACGATCACCAGAGGTTGAGAGGAGGGGATTGAAGATAGAACCACTCTAGAATTTGGGGTTGGAGAAGGAAGAACACCAGGGGAGAGAGGGAGAGAGGGCACACCCTTCTTGCTTCAAGCAATGTTCACAAAATTTCTTCATTAATCTCTAATGACACTATACATAGGCTTATATAGAAAATAGCAAGGGGTGGGGGGGATGATAATTTCGTGGGAAATATGTCATTTTCATCCCCCATGTGGTCAAAACTCAAAATAAATAAATTACATATGGATGGGGCACTCCTTTGACTAGGTAGGTAAGGTAGGTGGCCTACCTTTGAAATTTTAACCCCTTTGTCTCCCATGTGGTCAATTAGCATTCAAACCTTCTAGATGGCCACCTAGGATGGTTGACCTACCCCACATGGATGAGGTGGACCAATGGGGAAGGGGAGGGGGCCCCCTAACTGGACCTACTACACATTTGTATAAAAACCCACACAATCCTAGGGAATGACACATAGGCTTGCAAAGCCTTACAATTGTACATATACTTTCCCAAGGATATAAAAGTAAATAAAAGGACTCAAATGTAAAAATAAAAGTTAATGCTCGGCGTCGATTCCCATCACTGCTCCTTTGAGAAATTTGATAAAATGATTTCGGATTTGTTGGAAAGGATAAGAGCTTCTTCACCCTCGGGAGCTCCAATGCCACCACCCTCTACGTCTGAACGTGATTTGGAACCATCTCATTTGGAGCCACCAAGGCCCGAGCCACCCATATTTCTAACAGGTACACTATACATCGCCGAGCCGCTTTTTAGTTAGCTCAAGGATGGCTTGGTCCAACCTCCCTTTCCATCCATGGACCCCATCCTCCCATTAGTGCCGGTCAACTCCTTCCATACCACATTTCGATCTAGTCACCATGTTGACACATTGGACGATCTTGTCATGGGATTAGATTCACAATGGAAGTTGACGCATCTTTTGGCGCGAGGCTTTGACCAACCCGCTAGTCTTAGCTTCACCCATCCGGCCTTCGGGTCCATTACCTCCGAGTGCACCGTGGGTGATGTCACCATGGAGGTTCTTCTATTTCTCCCGCTACCGGACGAGCCTGAATTCATACCCTTTTATCCGAGAGAGGAATCATACTTCTTGCCTACGATCCCCGTCCCACCCGTCACAATTCAAGAAGGTGACTATCCACACCTTCAAAACTTCTACACGTGGGACCGTGACTTGTGGGAACCCACCACAAGGGGTCATACCTTCTTTGATCCCTTTGACCAACTCCCTAGTGGATCCTTAGACCCTCCATATATACTTCACTTCTTAGAGGGAGTCCACTATCACACTCCTACCCCACGGGCCGGGTCATCTACGCCCACCAAGCCCGTACACCTACAAGATACACCATCATCTAGGGGAAATGCTCTTGGTCCTCCCATATCCACATCCCATATGCATGCATGGCCCACCTCAGGAGGTCTAGGATTTCCGCCTGATGTCAACCACCGGTTACGTCTGATGCATGCATGGCATACGTTCGGGTGTCCTGGTCCACAGTCATCCATGTACGGGTCAGACTAACAGTAGATTTGTGTCGAGTCATGCATGAGTCAGTATTATCTCTTCTTTATGTGGTTTGTTTGCATGGTTTGTGTGTCGTTTGTTTGTCTGCATGTGTCTTGTGCAAGCTCGTCGATGTCAGTCCCTTATGAGTGTGAAGCGAGTCGACTCACTCGATGAGTATGGGATCGGTTCTATATCTACACTCGGATCTAGTCACCTACAGGGACTCAGCGGTGATTCCTAGTTAGTCTTCGAGCCGCCACCTCTCCTTTTGAGAGTGCCCCATTCGGAGTGTCCACCTCTAGCCCATAGCAGCTTGTGCATATCGAGTATATATGGAATGAGCAGGTGACGGTCACTTGGAGTGGAGCATACTCGCGTTACTTGGCAGGGTGACAGATCCGCCGGAGTACTCGAGCAACCATACCCCTACTCGATGGGGTCGAGTTTCTCCCACCCAGGGAGAATTGATGGGGACATCGAGGCAAGACCGTCCGCATTTTATTTGCATTTATGTCCTTTCATATTTGTATGTATACCCTTGTGTTATATGAGTACGCAATTGTAAGTCTTAGTGAGTTTATATGTAAAATTCCAGTAGGCCCAAGCAAGGGGGGCCCTCACCCCTTTCCCATTGGTCCACCTAGACCATGTGGGGCTGGTCAACCATCCTAGGTGGCCATCTAGAAGGTTGGAATGTCAATTGACCACATGGGAGACAAGTGGTTCAATTTGTCCAAGGTAGGCCACCTAATTTTTCAACCCCATTCATCTAGTCAATAGGCCGCCCCCTTCTTGTTATTTAATTTTATTTTTTTGTGTGTTGTTCACACTTCATCCCAGCCCTCCATTCCCCATCCCTAGATCCAAGGGTCTACATTTGATTAGATGTGAAACATATAAAAGGTTGTATTTTCATTTGGAAATTAATGAAAAGTTATAAAATTGTGTTGAAGCTTGGAGCATATTGCGCCCCCATCCTCTCTCCTCTAGTGTTCATCTCCTCCAACCCCCAATTCTAGAGTGGTTCTATCTTCAATACCCTCCCCTCTATCTCCGGTGATCATCGGTGCCGCCGCCGCCGCCGTTCGTGCCGCCTTCGAGCCGCCGCGGAGCCATCTTCAAGGTTCTATTCCACTGGACAGAGGTGTCTTCCACTAATTCATGCTCTCCACCACGTTAAGTTCTCAGGATAAAATTTTGAGGGTGTGTTCTTACCTTGAATCCCCACCTCCACCTAAATTTTCACGTCCAAATTCCTTCATTTAGTAATTTTCCATTTTTGTTCATCTTTCACTCCCAGATTTGTCTTGTCTCTGTCTATAGTGACAGCAGCTCTGAGTTTCCCATCTCCGACCAACTCTTTGATTTTTCCAACCCCTCCCAATTTTATTAGGAGTTCTGTCTATCAACCCCTCACTCCATGAAATTTCTTAATTTTTGATCAGCCTACTATCCATTTTTCAAAAATCGTGTTCTTCTTCAGCTACAGTACTGCCAGCTAATTTACAGATCCGACCACCTTCCAATGCAAAAATCATAACAAATAACCGCCTCCACCAAACCTTTCATTAAAAATAGTCCCGATTTCCTCTCTTGATTTCCTACAACGTTGCTGAAGAACACAACTTCAGATTCGGACGTTCACATATCGGTCAAAGGTAACTCTCCGAAAAGTTCCCTGCTAGTCTGAGAGTTCAGATACTGTACAACAGCCGCCTTCAAAATTCGCTCATCAGAAATATAGATCTGATGAATTTTTCTGAAAGTCACTAGGTTGAATTACTTCGAAGCAGCTTTCCAACGGCGCCAGTTTTGTCGCATTCCGACGTCGGGGCTGGTCACAGCGAGCAATCTCGTCGGGTCGCGCGCAGAAAACCAGAACCGGCAGATCCGCGGCCGGTTATTCCGACCGGTGCCGATCGGAGCCGCCCGACCTCCGGCCGGTGAACCAGCGCGGCTCCACTCCAGGGAGCGCCCTTCCAGGCATCCGCCACTACAGCGGTGCCACCGGGTCTTAAACGTCCCCTCCGGACAGCACGTGGGCCCCACAGTCACAAGTTCGGGTGCTGCCGAAGAGACATTAGAAGTCGCCCGTCAACCCGAATTCGGTCCTCCCGGGCCCATTTGTGTAGCCCTTTACCTCTCTGCGTGGAGTGGGCAGTGATTCATTGCTGTAACAATTGTGTAATATAATTCCGAGAGAACGAGTTTCGGCCGGGTCCGTCTTCCCCACGCCGAGAGCGTGGAGGTATCGTATTCGCTCTTACACTCAGCATTTTGCTTATTTCCTTATATGCTTTATATGCCGCTGCTAGAGAGCATGTGTAGGGATATCTAGCTCGCTATATATGTTTATTACCGCTGCTGCGAGAGAGTGCGTGACCGTCTTGTGACCCGATCCGGGCACAAAAGAGAGCCGATCACCCTAGCTCATTGCCGGTTTCTCAACCGCGCACGTCCGACGCTTCCCTCGCTAAGGGACAATCGTGAGCTTGTCATGTCCGTGGTCTCGTCCCACATCAATTTGGTATCAGAGCATGGTTAAGTCTAGGGCGTCAAAAAAAAAGAGTGTCATTTAAGTCTAAGTGTCTAAGTCGGTCTTAGGAGTTGCATTTGCATACCATTAGTCGGTATATCAAATGGTGTTGTCCGAACGTTAGGCTACGCCTATCGAGAAGGCCGCACACTTGCGCGAGTGATCTTCGGATTGGTTATCTCCGCCACGTACCGAGTCTTAGTTTAAGTCTAGTGTCCTTAGTGTGCATTAGTTAGTGCATTCCAACTTTGCATTACTTAGGGTCGTGTCTAGTGTTTTGGTCCGAGTGTCGGCATAGCCATCCACTAGCTTCCCCGTGTCCCATGGATTACCAAACACCCGGATCTTATCCATGGTGGCGATACTATCTCAAATGGAAGGACCACCCGAATCACCCCACTAGGCCCGGAACCCGGGACTTCTACGGGTCCGATGACCCAGGTGACTACCTAGAGTGGGAAGCCATTATGGACGACTACTTCGAGGTGTACAATATGTACGAGCCCATGCAAGTCGATGTTGTCAAAAGGTGACTTTTTGGTGAAGCCGCCGAAACATGGAGGGACATCAAATATTGGAGGGAGGATAGGAATCTAAGGCCCATCGAGTCATGGTGGGAAATGAAGAGAGCGCTTAGGAGGGCATACTTTCCCCGCCCACCTTCCTCCAACCACGGAGGTCATACCACTAGCCAACCCCACCAACGCACCCACAATCAAGTGGGCCACACATGTCCCGTCACCTCCACCCATGCCCTCCAAAGCAACCCTATCCAAGTGGTCCACCCAGTCGCCTCCAATCAACTGTCCCTTGGCACCTCCATCCACTCTCATCCAAGCACCTCCAATCCAGTGGAAGCCCCGCTCCTAGTCGGGCCTAGGCCCATACCCGAGCCGAGAGCCGAGGAGCCAGTCCACCCCAAGGTCCCTACTCCAACCCGCTCCTTTGAGGAATTCGAGAAAATGATTTTGGATTTGTTGGAAAGGATAAGAGCTTCTTCACCCTCGGGAGCTCCAATGCCACCACCCTCTACGTCCGAACGTGATTCGGAACCATCTCATTTGGAGCCACCAAGGTCCGAGCCACCCGTATTTCTAACGGGTACACTATACATCGCCGAGCCGCTTTTTAGTTAGCTCAAGGATGACTTGGTCCCACCTCCCTTTCCATCCATGGACCCCATCCTCCCTTTAGTGCCGGTCAACTCCTTCCATACCACATTTCGATCTAGTCATCATGTTGACACATTGGACGATCTTGTCATGGGATTAGATTCACAATGGAAGTTGACGCATCTTTTGGCGCGAGGCTTTGACCAACCCGCTAGTCTTAGCTTCACCCATCCGACCTTTGGGTCCATTACCTCCGAGTGCACCGTGGGTTATGTCACCATGGAGGTTCTTCTACTTCTCCCGCTACCGGACGAGCCTGAATTCATACCCTTTTGTTCGAGGGAGGAATCATACTTCTTGCCTACGATCCCCGTCCCACCCGTCACAATTCAATAAGGTGACTATCCACACCTTCAAAACTTCTACACGTGGGACCGTGACTTGTGGGAACCCACCACAAGGGGTCATACCTTCTTTGATCCCTTTGACCAACTCCCTAGTGGATCCTTAGACCCTCCATATATACTTCACTTCTTAGAGGGAGTCCACTATCACACTCCTACCCCACGGGCCGGGTCATCTAGCCCACCAAGCCCGTACACCTACAAGATACACCATCATCTAGGGGAAATGCTCTTGGTCCTCCCATATCAACATCCCATATGCATGCATGGCCCACCTTAGGAGGTCTAGGATTTCCGCATTATGTCAACCACCGGTTACGTCAGATGCATGCATGGCATACATTTGGGTGTCTTGGTCCGTCGTCATCCATGTACGTGTCGGACTAACAGTAGGTTTGTCTCGAGTCATGCATGAGTCAATATTGTCTCTTCTTTGTGTGGTTTGTTTGAATGGTTTGTGTGTCGTTTGTTTGTCTGCATGTGTCTTGTGCAGGCTCGTCGATGTCAGTCCCTTATGAGTGTGAAGCGAGTCGACTCACTCGATGAGTATGGGATCGGTTATATATCTACACCCGGATCTAGTCACCTACAGGGACTCAGCGGTGATTCCTAGTGAGTCTTCGAGCCGCCACCTCTCCTTTTGAGAGTGCCCCATTCGGAGTGTCCACCTCTAGCCCATAGCAGCTTGTGCATATCGAGTATATATGAAATGAGCAGGTGACGGTCATTTGGAGTGGAGCATACCCGCGTTACTTGGCAGGGTGACGGATCCGCCGGAGTACTCGAGCATCCATACCCCTACTCGACGGGGTCGAGTTCCTCCCACCCGGGGAGAATTGATGGGGACATCGAGGTAAGACCGTCCGTATTTTGTTTGCATTTATGTCCTTTCATATTTGTATGTGTACCCTTGTGTTATATGGGTACGCAATTGTAAATCTTAGTGGGTTTATATGTAAAATTCTAGTAGGCCCAAGCAAGGGGGCCCCTCACCCCTTTCCCATTGGTCCACCTAGACCATGTGGGGCTGGTCAACCATCCTAGGTGGCCATCTAGAAGGTTGGAATGCCAATTGACCACATGGGAGACAAGTGGTTCAATTTGTCCAAGGTAGGCCACCTAATTTTTCAACCCCATTCATCTAGTCAATAGGCCGCCCCCTTCTTGTTATTTAATTTTATTTTTTTGTGTGTTGTTCACACTTCATCCCAGCCCTCCATTCCCCATCCCTAGATCCAAGGGTCTACATTTGATTAGATGTGAATCATATAAAAGGTTGTATTTTCATTTGGAAATTAATGAAAAGTTAGAAAATTGTGTTGAAGCTTGGAGCATATTGCGCCCCCCTCCTCTCTCCTCTGGTGTTCATCTCCTCTAACCCCCAATTCTAGAGTGGTTCTATCTTCAATACCCTCCCCTCTATCTCCGGTGATCATCGGTGCCGCCGCCGCCGCCGTTCGTGCCGCCTTCGAGCCGCCGCGGAGCCATCTTCAAGGTTCTGTCCTACTGGACAGAGGTGTCTTCCACGAATTCCTGCTCTCCACCACGTGAAGATCTCAAGCTAAAATTTTGAGGGTGTGTTCTTACCTTTACTCCCCACCTCCACCTAAATTTCACGTCCAAATTCCTTCATTTAGTAATTTTCCATTTTCGTTCATCTTTCACTCCCAGATCTGTCTTGTCTCTGTCTACAGTGACAGCAGCTCTGAGTTTCCCATCTCCGATCACCTTTTTGATTTTTCCAAACCTCCAAATTTTACTGGGAGTTCTATCCATCAACCCCTCACTCCATGAATTTTCTTAATTTTTGATCAGCCTTCTAACCATTTTTCAAAAATCGTGTTCTTCTTCAGCTACAGTACTGCCAGCCAATTTCCAGATCCGACCACCTTCTAGTACAAAAATCATAACAAATCACCGCCTCCACCAAACCTTCATAAAAAATAGTCCCGGTTTCCTCTCTTTATTTTTTACAATTTTGCTGAAGAACACAACTTCAGATTCAGACGTTCACATATCGATCAAAGGCAACTCTCAGGAAAGTTCCCTGCTAGTCTGAGAGTTCAGATACTGTACAACAGCAGCCTTCAAAATTCGCTCATCAGAAATACAGTTCTGATGAATTTTTTTTGAAAGCCACTAGGTTGAAGTACTTCGAAGAAGCTTTCCAACGGCGCCATTTTCGTCGCATTCCGAAGTCGGGGCTGGTCGCAGCGAGCAATCTCGTCGGGTCGCGCGCTGAAAACCAGAACCGGCAGATTCGCGGCTGGTTATTCCGACCGGTGCCGATCGGAGCCGCCCGACCTCCGACCGGCGAACCAGCGCACCTTCACTCCAGGGAGCGCCCTTCCAGGCATCCCCCACTACAGCGGTGCCACCGGGTCCCACACGGCCCCTCCGGACAGCACGTGGGCCCCACAGTCACAAGTTCGGGTGCTACTGAAGAGACGCGAGAAGCCGCCCGTCAACCCAAATTCGATCCTCCCGGGCCCATTTGTGTAGCCCTTTACCTCCCTGCGTGGAGTGGGCAGTGATTCATTGCTGTAACAATTGTGTAATATTGTTCTGGGTGAACGAGTTTCGACCGGGTCCGTCTTCCCCACGCCGAGAGCGTGGAGGTATCATATTCGCTCTTACACTCGGCATTTCGCTTATTTCCTTATATGCTTTATATGCCGCTGCTAGAGAACATGTGTAGGGATATCTAGCTCGCTATATATGTTTATTACCGCTGCTGCGAGAGAGTGCGTGACCGTCCCGTGACCCGATCCGGGCACAAAAGAGAGCCGATCACCCTACCTCATTGCCGATTTCTCAACCGCGCACGTCTGACGCTTCCCTCGCTAAGGGACAATTGCGAGCTTGTCGTGTCCGTGGTCTCGTCCCGCATCAGAAAGAATAGAGAATGAAACTCCTAGGAGTCAAAGACTCTTATGAGATGAGGAATGGAACGTTGTTCCGGATAATGGCAGATGCCCAAAAGAAGATTTTACTTCGCTGCTTATCTCCATGGGAAGCCTGGCAGGTAATGCAAGAGGTCCATGCCGGGTCAGCAGGGGCGCACCAGGCCGGTCTGAAAATGAAAATCAAAATAAAGAAATTGGGCTACTATTGGCCTTCTATGTTTGACGATTGCTGTAAGTTCACCAAAGCCTGCCAGAGGTGTCTAGAACATGCCACTGTGTCAAGAAGGCCGCCTGTGCCACTGCATCCTATCATCCCAAGTTGGCCGTTCGCTCAATGGGGCACGGACGTGGTCGGGCCACAACCAGCATCTTCATCTGGATGCAAATATATCTTAGCAGCTATCGACTACTTCTCCAGGTGGGCAGAGGCAGTAGCATTGAGAGAAGTGACGGGAGAGCTGGTCGCCAGATTCTTTCGACAAAATACAATATTCCGATTTGGAGTACCCAGCCGAATCATCTCTTACAACGGTAGTCACTTCAAGAATCAGAAGGTCTACCGACTAGCCGATAAGTACAAGATTGATTGGAGGATATCGTCTCCCTACTACCCTCAAGCCAATGGACTTGCAGAAGCCTTCAACAAGATGCTATGCACTTTGCTAGCAAAGACTGTCAAGACTAACAAAAGAGATTGGGAGGAAAGAATGTACGAGACGCTCTGGGTTGACCGTACAGTCTACAAAACCCCAACTGGCTGTTCACCCTACTCCCTCGTGTACGGATCGAAGGCTGTGGTGCCAATTGAACTAGAGGTCCCCTCGTTGCAAATCGCCATCCAGCATGGATTAGTAAGCAGCGAGTAGACCAACATAGAAAGAAGACTGGAGGAGCTCGCCGAGCTCGAAGGGAAGCGTTGATAACGCGAAAGTTCATCGTTTAAAATATGCGTATCAATCTTAAAATTTTCAACTCGCACTAGATGAAAGTAAGACGTAATAAGGTGGCAAGAAGGGTCGAATCCCCAGGAAAGAAGAGATTTTTAGAGTTAAAAATATTGGAGTCCTTTAGAAAACACTTGTGATTTTGTTTTGCTTAAAGAAAATTGTGAAGTGATGAACAAACCAAACACTTAATTAAAAACACTTATGACTACGTGCCTATGCTATAGAAAATAATTGCATGAAGTGAAAAGAAGAGATAGAAGAAGGATGTAGAGAGGGAAGAAGATCAAGAACTAGATCAAAGGAATAACTTCTTTTATTAACTTAAAAGAAAGAGTACATGAAGTGCAAGATAAGCTTACAACAAGGATGTGACGAGATTACAATGAAGTAAAATGAAACTAAAATAATAAAAATAAAAGGAGCCTGAGATATGAAGATGGTAGCAGCAATGGTGATGACAGCACCATCCTCTCTTGGCCTTGGATCACGAACCACTTTGCGGAAGATGTCGTCTACGCCGGGAGGAAGTCACCTTCGTCGTTAAAGCTGCCTTTAGAGGGTGAATAACTTTGAAACCAAGATGAATTAGGGGATTCTCAAGAAGAAGAAGTTGAAGAGGAAGGAGAGAGGAAGAACGTTGATGAAGAACTCAGATAGAAAAGAAGAGTAGAAGGGCTTCAAAATAGAGAAATAACAAAAGCTAGCAACTCGGATGAACAGTGCAATCACAGGATAGCAAGTTAACAAATGAGAAATAACTTTTAAACCAGAAAGAATTAGAAGATAATGTAGAAGAAGAAGTTATAGAACACTTAAAAATAAAGAACTTTCATGAAGATAGTAAGAGAAGAAAATGACTATAAGGGGGAAAAAAAGGGGAAGAATAGAGAGAAATACTGATTCGTAGATGAACATGATAATACAGTGAAAAATATGAAATACCTTGAAAACTAAGAGGAATTAGAAGATGATGCAGAAGAAGAAGTTGTAGAGGACTTAGAAACAAAGAAATTTTGTGAAGACAATAAGAGGAGAAGAGGGACGGAAGAGGGCGAACTCGGCGTCCTAAGAAGATGTGAGAGGGAGAGGGAGAGAAAAATTGCTAAAAGAAGAACTCCCTTTCTCCTCCTTGTCATGGGCTATTTATAGGGAAAGTTGAGTAGATGGAGGGTGGAGATTGTATCAAAAGGATATGGATGGCTGAGATTCATGTGGAATATGATGCATGGGGAAGAGAAAAAGTAGGTGGGCACCCCCTTTCTTGGACTTTGGGCACCCCTTTTTAAAGGCTCATCATGTCTCTCCTTTATTTCAAACTTTGAATTCAATTTTCCCTCCAACCAAAATATGTGTTTCTTTTCCTCAATTTCAAACTTTTGAAATTTCTTTTCCCTCCAACCAAAATATGTGCTTTTGACTTGGTCAAAGTGGTGGTGACAGTTTTGCCCCCGGCTTCTTTTACAATTACCTTCGGTGTCCTGCACACACATAATTATAATTTAGTCCATAAAAATTATCATAATGTGCATATAAATCTCAAATGCTCATGGTTATGTAATGGAGAATTAATGCTCACGGCCCTCAACTTTAATTTATTAAATAAAATCACCAAATTAATCAATTTACGTGAAAGCTCCAATTTAAATGCGGAGTTGAGGTTAACTATGAAATATGCATAATTACCTAATTATATGCACATAAAATGGTGTTCATGCGATGAATTATCATAAGAAATGGACACTTATCAAGCATCTCCGGGGGCAACAAAATATCCAACTCTATCAAGCCCGCATGGCCCGTGCTTTTGATAAGCTGGTCAAAGGATGGGAATTCAAGAAGGGAGACCTGGTAATGGTTATGAGAAGAGAAGTGATGGCCTCCAACACCAAGGGGAAGTTGGTTGAAAACTAGGTCAGACCGTGTGTCATCTACCAAGTATATGAAGGGGGCGCGTATGTCCTTGCGGATCACAAAGGAGTCATTCAGTTCTCTCCCCTTAATGGGAAACACTTGAAGCTGTATCACACAGTTCAACCGGCATTTCCAGAATAACCCATACCCACCCTTGGTCTCGCGGCATTCCGCCCTGACCGAGCTCTACACCCACTTCGGCCTAGTGGCACTCCGCCTTGGCCAAGCTACCCATATCTTGGGCTAGTGGCACTCCGCCCTGACCAAGCTCTACCCACCATAGTCTAGGGGTTAGCTCCACCCTAACTAAAGTCCCACCTGCCTTAATTTAGTGGCACTCCGCCCTAGCTAAGTTTCACTTACCTTAGTCTAGTGGCACTCTGCCTTGATCGAGCTACCTTCACCTTGGCCTAGTGGCACTCTGCCCTGATCGAGCTATCTTCACCTTGGTCTAGTGGCACTCCACCCTGATCGAGCTACCCTTACCTTGGTCTAGTGGCACTCCGCCCTGATCGAGCTACCCATATCTTGGTCTAGTGGCACCCCGCCCAGATCAAACTACCTTCTTCTTGGTCTAGTGGCATCTCGCTCCAACCGATCTCTATCTGCCTTAGTTTAGTGGCACTATGCCCTAGCTAAGTTTCATCTGCCTTAGTCTAGTGGCGCCCCGCCCTTGCTAAGTTTCATCTGCCTTAGTTTAGTAGCACTCTGCCCTGGCTAATTTTCACTTACCTTGGTCTAGTGGCACTCCGCCCTGGCCAAGCTACCAATATCATGGTCTAGTGGCACTCCACTCTGGCCGAGCTACCCTTATCTTGGTCTAGTGGCACTCTGCCCTTACCGAACTAACATAAAATCAACATCCTTGCCATTACGGGCCTTACGTCCGAATCGGCTCCAATCTATCCTTTGAGCGAGCATTACCTTCTTGCTGACGAACAAACCCCTTTTCTGGCGCAAGACTGCGTGTCCTAGCCAACCTTTATACATCCTTGCCATTACGGGCCTCACGTCTGAATCGGCACAAATCTATCCTTTGTGCCAGCATTACCTTCTTGCTGACGAATAAACCCTTTTCTGGCGCAAGACTTCGTGTCCTAGCCAACCTTTATACATCCTTGCCATTACGGGCCTTACGCCCGAATCGGCACAAATCTATCCTTTGCGCCAGCATTACCTTCTTGCTGACGAATAAACCCTTTTCCTCGGCACAAGACTCTGTTTCCTAGCCAACCTTTATACATCCTTGCCATCATGGGCCTTACGTCCGAATCAGGCTCAAATCTATCCTTTGCGCCAGCATTACCTTCTTGCTGACGAATAAACCCCTTTTCTGGCACAAGACTTCGTGTCCTAGCCAACCTTTATACATCCTTGTCATTACGGGCCTTATGTCCGAATCAGCTCAAATCTATCCTTTGCGTTAGCATTGCCTCCATGCTGACAAATAAACCCTCTTTCTTGGCGCAAGACTTCGCGTCCTAGCCGACTCTCTCGACATCCCTTTGTCATATATATATAAAAAAAGAAGAATGGGGTTAAAAATAGAGATATCTCGCCGGCCTTGTTCCTAAATCAGGGCAAGGTCAAAAATGGCTATCACCCGGCTATGGCGAAAATCCAAAAGGGCGCTGCGGGCAAAATCGGGTATCCCGCCACGTGAAAACCCGAAAGGGCGCATGGGCAAAAGTAAGAGGGGGCTGGCTTCGGTGAAAACCCGAAAGGGCGCTTAAGTCAGTATAGTGCTAACCTAAAAAGTTCCTTGTTGTTCTCCTCCTAATGAAGCTCCCAAAGAACAACCATCAAAAGTCCCGCCGGAGATCCTCTACCAAATCTGTGTTCGACCCTCGTCATCATCGACGAGACCAGTCAACCTCTATCCCTTAACTCGGACCTTTCGTCATTGTTAACGAACATACCTTCGCTTTGACATGTAACCCATGCCGATGACCAAACCCATGTTCGACCCTCGCCATCATCGGCGAGACCGATCGACCTATATCCTTTAACTGGGACCTTTCGTCCCTGTTAATAATCATACCTTTGCATCGACATGTAACCCCTACCGATGAACAAACCCATGATTCAACCCTCGTCATCATCGGCGAGATAGGTCGACCTCTACCCTTAACTTGGACCTTTCGTCCCTGTGAATGAATATACCCTTTGCTTCAATGTGTAACCCCTGCCGATGAACAAACCCATGTTCGACCCTCGTCATCATCGGCGAGATCGGTCGATCTCTACCCTTAACCTGGACTTTTCGTCCCAGTTTAGAACCATATAGCCTATGCTTCGGCATTTAACCAATGTTGACGAACCAAATCAGGATCCGACCCTTGTCATCATCGACAAGGTCGGTCGGCGTTCTAGCAAACAAGCTCTCCTGTGTTTCGGATTCTCCGCAAAGTACCAAAGAAAAAAAATAGAGAAAGAAAAAATGGGGTTAAAAATAGAGATACCCCGCCGGTCTTGTTCCTAAATTGGGATAAGGGCAAAAATGGCTATCACCCGGCTGTAGCGAAAACCCGAAAGGACGTCGCAGGCAAAATCGGTTACCCCGCTGCGTGAAAACCCGAGAGGGAACATAGGCAAAAGCAAGAGGGGGCTGACTTCGGCGAAAACCCGAAAGGGCGCTTGAGTCAGTAATGTGCTAAAAAATGATGATAAAAAAATGAAATGAAATGACGATGTAGTAGCGAGGTTACCCTCGCTCGCCATTCCACCTTCTACCTTTTCGACCCTTGTCACCATCGGCGAGATCGGTCGCTACCCTTTTCGGTCCTTGTCACCATCGACAAGACCGTCTACCTTTTCGACCCTTGTCACCATCGGCGAGATCGGTCGCTACCCTTTTTGGTCCTTATCACCATCGAAAAAATCGTCGACCTTTTCGACCCTTGTCACCATCGGCAAGATCGGTCGCTACCCTTTTCGGTCCTTGTAACCATCGGCAAGACCGTCTACCTTTCGACCCTTGTCACCATCGGCAAGATCGGTCGCTACTCTTTTCGGTCCTTGTCACCATCGGCAAGACCGTCTACCCTTTTCGACCCTTGTCACCATCGGTAAGATCGGTCGCTACCCTTTTCGGTCCTTGTCACCATCGGTAAGACCGTCTACCTTTTCGACCCTTGTCACTATAGGCAAGATCGGTCGCTACCCTTTTCGGTCCTTGTCACCATCGGCAAGACCGTCTACCCTTTTTGACCCTTGTCACCATCGGCAAGATCGATCGCTACCCTTTTCAGTCCTTGTCATCATCGGCAAGACCAACTACCTCCTTCTGACCCTTGTCACCATCGGCAAGATCAGTCAACCTCCTCTGACCCTTATCACCATCGGCAAGGTCGGCCAGCATTTCCCCAAAATTGGCCCCGGCAAAACTTGAAAGGGCGCTTGGGTCAGTAATGTGATTACTATAAAGTATATGCAATGCCTCTAAGTGGCACTCCCATCAGTTGTCCCACCGGTGATAAAGCCTGTCCCGGATGGACCTCTCATCAGCCAGTAGTCGTATTTTCGACATTTATTGTCGGCAAGACTTACATCTGCACCAATCTGGCAACCTCTGGAACCCCGTCACGCGGTGGAGCGAGGCCCCCATCCTTTCCTTGAAAGGGTGGACGCTCCATCGGTATACTTCCAAGCAGGTCGCCAAAGTTTCCACACGATATGATGGAATACAAGTGCAAAGATGGACACCTAAAATAGTAAAGAAAACTTGTATTTCATTGCAAAAAGGAGGGGAATGAATACAAAAGAGGCACTTCGGAGGGGACGAATTACAAAGGCAGATCGACTAAGACCGCCTGAAGATATCTGCAAAGTCAACGAGCCCAACATATGGAGCCGCTCCCAATTCATGGAGTTGCATCTCTTCCTCCTGAACGTGAGTCACCTCAATATCTAGGGATGCAACTCAGCCCTCTAGCAAGGCGGTCTCCTCAATGCCCTGAACTTCTGCAGCCTCCAGCAGTGGTATCTCAGCTTCAACAGCAGCCAATTCAGCCCGGAGTTCTTCCCGTCGGCTACGTAAAATATGTGCCCGAGCAGCTGAAGTGTCAACATGGGCCCTGTTCCTATGAAGATCGGAGGTCAGGGACGCCAGCTCCGTCTGACAACCAGCTTTCTGCAATTTGAGGGCCGCTAGCTGTCATTCATCACCCTCCTGAGAAAGTCTCGGCGGTTTACAAATTTTAGCAGGAACAACACTCGCTGGGTCCAGGTATCCAAAGGACAGCCTAATGCCTGCAGCCCAATCGTCAGTCGTTCAGCCACTTCCTATAGCTGGAGGTAAGATAATGTTGGCTGAGATTCTACGACTTGACGCAATATCTCTAAGTGCTGCCAGACAAAGTCCTCCGATGAAGTAAAGCCCAGGGAGGCTGCCGGAGGCACCTCAAAGGTCACCTCCCTATCTATGGAAGCCCATAAGCCAATGTCTGGCTCAGAAGAAGAAGATGGAATGGCCACCAGAGTCGAAGTAACAGGTACCACGGCAGCATGCTCTTGCTCCGTCGGGCCCCTTGAAGAACTCTCTTCTACAGGTGCTGGAAGAGGCGGAGGTTCCAACTCTATTTCTGGCACGGATGGAGCTGCAGGGTCAGGCGCAATAGTCATTATGGCCGCCGGGACAAAGGTAGAACCCCTTGATGGGTCAACTTCAGCTCTCAATTCTGTTGTCGGTAGCTGTAACGACCCGAGAATCCGATTACCGGGAAGGCCCGATAACCCGAGACTCGCACCGCCGCCCACGAGCCGGGAGGGCTCGGAAGGGCTAAAAAGGAGTGTGGAGGCACAAAGAAATAGGAAATAAAGCAGGACAATTCAACAATTAATAGAAATAAATAAACAACTACGACAGAGTCCAGTCCAATAGAAAGTACAGTCTAAAGAAGTAAAACGTACCACATGCCAAGTGAACACTCGGCCCGGTAAGCTGGCAACTGAGAACCTCCGCTCCGTGCTCTCGAACCACGAGGAAGAACCGCCGCACCTGAAACGCAGGGAATGAGTCTCCAAAACAGAGACTCAGCAGGGATCCCGCGGTACCCCAACCGGAAACAACGGCGGTAGCGAAAAGGAGAGCTACAACTACAGCAGGAACATCAAACTGGTGGCCGGTCAAAAACTCGGCACTACAGCTACTCCGACTGTACCAGAAAACACCACCTAGTCTCCCGTCGGGGGACAACCAAGCCACGCGCCCGACCACCCGATTCCATGATCGGGGACCACCAAACACGAGCCGCCCTAGCCACGCTACTAGGAAAACGTCACGATACCTCCAAAGCGGAGGCCTGCCCTCACGAAAAGGGCCCAAGCCAAAACCACACGGTCAAGGAACACGGTCACGACCTCACCGTCGTAAACACAACGCTGCCTGGGGAAAGGCCCTCGGTGAAGCTCACCGAAAACCCCAAATCTCAACTCCGGGAACACTCCCGAAACCACTCACGAAGTCCCGTCCCGCGGACGGACACAGAACCCGGTACACAACAACTCACGTCACGTGACAGGAGCACCACCCACTAGAAGAACGACCGGATGCGTCCCCTGACGTCTTACACCGCGTCACAAGTGTGTAGCTATGACG
Organism: Amorphophallus konjac; assembly: GCA_022559845.1. Lineage (NCBI taxonomy): Eukaryota > Viridiplantae > Streptophyta > Magnoliopsida > Alismatales > Araceae > Amorphophallus > Amorphophallus konjac. The sequence continues at coordinate 166,041,402 of CM040129.1, read as the reverse complement.
CCCCGGGTGTGAGACTCAGACACGCAACAAGTACCACAACAAGGACTGGCTGGGGTCACACTCGTCAGCGCGTGTCCTAAGCCCCCAACTACGTGTGCACACACAGACCATCTGCTCTAGGTCGGGTCCTCTAGTTGGTTTTCCCCCCCACCGGACTCCGGTGGCAAAAGGCAAGGGGCCGACGAAAACCAGCCTAAAAACCGCGTCTCACCGGGTCGCGCTCTCCACCACTCCCAGGTGGGTCCGCACACGCGTGCGTAGGAAGCTACGACTAGTGGACGTGTCACAGAACGTGGACACAGAAAATCACGCACGCACCCATTGCGAGTAACATAGAGTAACAGGTGGCATGACGCCACCAGACTACAGATGGTCCACTAGACCTACGAAACCCAACGGTCTTTGAGTCACAAGACTCGGGGTCAAGACCGTTGCACACGACAGCACTGAGCCGTCAATCTGGCCTAATCCCTAGGTCCAAAACCACAATGCGATGACTCACGAGGCGAATCGCAATCGCCGAGACCATTCCCCCACCTGGGAACTCAGGAGACCTCCAGTCCCAAGTTAGGACATGGACTCGCGGTTCACAGGCCATAGGCACGGCCTACGCGGAAACCACAGAAGCACGATTCCCAAGGCAGCACACAAGCCACCACGACGATTTCCCAACTTGTAGCAAGCGGGAAACCACCAGCCCCAGGCCGGATAACTGGACTCGCAGTCCAAGGCCAAACACGTGGCCCACAGGGGAATCGCCGACCAAAGAAACCCACGATATGCGGGGGAGGCCCCACCGTACACACACCAATACACGGTGACTCGATCGAGCGTAACACGAAAGCCTGGAACATGTGAGGTCACCCGAACCCACCACACCCACGGGCACGCTAATCGAGGTAACACTGTCCCTCTCGACACCCCAAAAACACAGACACAGAACCCATGGGGTGTCCGGGATACTCACAAGGCCGGAGGTAGACCACTGGGTCACAACCGGGTCGACCGGAGACCAAAACAACACAATCGGAGTGCTAAAAGGTCACCTGGACCCTTAAGCTCACGGCACGCAAAACGAGGTATGTGGGACAACCTCTAGACACCCAAAGACACGGTCACGGAACTCCACGGGGTGTCCGAGACACTCATGAGACCTAAAGTCAACCACTGGGTCACAACCGGGTTGACCGGAGGTCAAAACAGCGCAAACAGGAACCAGAACGTGGTAGTGGTCACCTGGTGACCGCGACCAGATAGTGGTCGACCGGGGACCGTGACCAGATGGTAGCGGTCGACAGGAGACTGCGACCATGCTGTCACGGTCACCTCACGACTGCAACAAGCCACACGCAACCCCGCTGATAGCGGTCGCCCGAGCACCGCGACCAGATAGTAGCGGTCATCCCATGACCGCGACTAGACCAAAGCGGTCTATCACACGACCGCGACGCTCGAAGGCCTCCTCGACCAAAACACAAAGGATGAACGCGGTTCTCCCAAGACCGCGACCAATGAACGCGGTTTCTGGTGGACCGCGACCATTTCGGAAAACCGAGAACGGCGGGAAAAACCCCAAAAATCCACGCCACGCCCCCAAACATCCACGGATGAGGGGGAAAACATAGGGGAAGCCCCTAAATAACCCCTAGCATGCATCTACGGCCTCGGATCGTCCAGAAACGCAATGAATCGCTAGATCGGGCGATCACTCCCCGAAACATGATTTTTCCCCAAAACGCCCCAAACGACCCGCTCGGCTCACCACGGCCTACGAAACTCGCGGGAAAGGAAGTGCACGAGCTGGGGGTCCATCACCCTACCTCCACCGAAGATTTCGCGCACCGTGGATGCCGATCCACGAAGAAAACGCCGTTGAAGCCTCGCCGCTCCACGAACGCACGGCCGAGCTTCACCGCACCTTCGAGCCTCGATCCTCGACCCATCCTCGCCGTCCTCCTCGCCCGCATCGCCCCGCCTCGCCCCCGCCTCGGTCCGTCGGCCGCCGGAGAGGAGAGAGTGAGAGGAGAGAGTGAGAGGAGAAAGTGGGAGAAGAGAGAGAGGGTGAGAGTGAGAAATGAGAGGAAGAGAGAGGGTGGGTCAATATATAAGAAAATCCAAAAATTCAGAAAAATCCCGAAAAATAGAAAATCACACCCTCGCGATCCTCGGAACGCACCGATCGCAACGGTACCACACTCGCCTAGGTGAACGGTCCGGTTCACCCGCAACGAGGTTCCGAAGGGAAAGCCGAAATCCACGTCGGGAATCAGAAAACACACGCAGAAAAAGCCGCGGAACGCCTCCGGGCCTCCGAAACGACTCCGGATCGCGCCGATCCGAACACGAAAGATGTCCGAAACGAAATTTCGGACACAACGGAGTTGGACACTTTGAGAAACCAGATCCGAGACCCGAGAAGAAGGATCCAAAAAATCCGGGGCATTACAGCCGTCCCCCCCTTTAAGAAATTTCATCCTCGAATTTCAGGACAAGCACAGGAATGGGGGAAGAACGCCGTAACCCACTGACAACGCCGTCAGAACCCCAGCATAGAAAAACCTCGATTCTCGCAAAAGCGCCAATCATGAGGGATACGGCCAGACCATAATCACGAACAATGCCACGCTCCGCACACCGCGCACACACCGGCCACCAGAGCAGGCATAACACAAGGGCACCAGTCTGGTATCACCTCAGACACAATGGAAACCACTCACGGTAACGCTGCCACCCTCTCGCTCACCGAGGGAACGCAATCCTCTCCCCAAGAACCAAACCACCGGTCAACGCCCATGCTCGGCGGACCAACCACCCGCCAGCTTCACAACCCGCTGATCGATCTCACACCCTGCACCAGGGGTGACCAATCACTGAGCTTCCACCAGCTCACACCTCAAAAACGGCCACCAACGGCCTCATATGCACACGGCTCTCGCCGTTCTCGATGCACAACCACCAGCATCTTCTGTCTGTGAAAGACCATCCACTGGTCACCAGACATTCGCCAACGGGAAACCGCCACCGGCCCAGCAGGCACAATCCAACACACGACAGGCCTTCCGCTGACACTCGCACAGACCACCACCACCTCCAATCTCGAACCTCACGCCAACCCTACCCTCTCAGGGGAGCACGGCGAAACCATATGACTCCATTTTCACACGGTCCTCACGTCACTCGATTCAGACTTACGGGGAATCCTCCCTTGCTGGCCACAGACTGAGGATCAATATCCCACGCCAACGTCTCATCAGAGACCTCCACACACAGGCATCAACCACCGTCCTGTCTCATCGAATCCTATCTCATCAAAACCTCCATCGCAAGAATAGGGTACTCATGCGGCAACCTCGCCAGCACATTTCCCCAACTCTCCACCTGCCTGTGCCATGAACGACAAGATCTCAAGCAACGGCACGGCAACAACACATCTCACACAACTAGAGACAGAGCACATCGATGAACCAATCCTCCGCTGCTCTGTACTTCCTCAGAAATCCACCCGCAACAACCAACGCTACGATCCGCGCACTCTGATCCAAACGCACAGTCACCACAACGCCAACTCGGGATCCACCAACTCGACAACCATCTTCAACCCCGCAGACTCCGATCCTCCGCACATCAGAAACCACAACACCAACCGCAATTCTCGCGAACACCGCCCAGCCGACACCCGTCCTTCCGGAATAGCGCCAACACCCTTACACATCAGGGAACGGGCAACACCTCTCACAGGCAACCACCTTGCCAAAACACGGAATACGTCTCGCACAGATTTCACGGCGCACAAAGGCCAACCAATCCGGACGCACAGTGCAAGACGACGAACCTTAGCCAAACACGATTCTCTCCAACCAAAGGAGAACCCAATCACACCTCCGACCAACGGAAGGAAAACTCCGCACTCGACCTGACCCCGAACCTCATGCACGCTGGAAACAGCACCATCCAGCACCAAGAAAACCATCACTTCCATCAGGTCAGCGCCTCCGACACACTCGGCGAGTGTCACGTCGGACCATGATCACAGCACCTCTCGATGCACCACCGCTACAATCCCCCGAACTGCAACACGCCCGCCGGCAACCTCTGCCCAACGCAACACAACCAGGGCCACCAACCACGGGAGAAAGCTCTTGACCTCGATCCGCAGACCCCACGCCGGCACTCCAATGAGAACAGCAACCACCCTCACCGCACCACACAACGCACTCAAGCTCTCGAGCGAGGAACAAAGCAAAAAATATGCACGAAACCCTATGCCAACTGCCGACTGTACTGGACCTTACGGACTCTGATCACTGCAATATTTTGAATTCCCATGTACGTCCACAACCACGCTCTGATACCAGCTGTAACGACCCGCGAATCCGATTACCGGGAAGGCCCGATAACCCGAGACTCGCACCGCCGCACACGAGCCGGGAGGGCTCGGAAGGGCTAAAAAGGAGTGTGGAGGCACAAAGAAATAGGAAATAAAGCAGGACAATTCAACAATTAACAGAAATAAATAAACAACTACGACAGAGTCCAGTCCAACAGAAAGTACAGTCTAAAGCAGTAAAACGTACCACATGCCAAGTGGACACTCGGCCCGGCAAGTTGGCAACTGAGAACCTCCGCTCCGCGCTCTCGAACCACGAGGAAGAACCGCCGCACCTGAAACGCAGGGAATGAGTCTCCAAAACAGAGACTCAGCAGGGATCCCGCGGTACCCCAACCGGAAACAACGGCGGTAGCGGAAAGGAGAGCTACAACTACAACAGGAACAGCAAACCGGTGGCCGGTCAAAAACTCGGCACTACAGCTACTCCTACTGTACCAGAAAACACCACCTAGTCTCCCGTCGGGGGACAACCAAGCCACACGCCCGACCACCCGATTCCACGATCGGGGACCACCAAACATGAGCCGCCCTACCCACGCTACTAGGAAAACGTCACGATACCTCCAAAGCGGAGGCCTGCCCTCACGAAAAGGGCCCAAGCCAAAACCACACGGTCAAGGAACACGGTCACGACCTCACCGTCGTAAACACAACGCTGCCTGGGGAAAGGCCCTCGGTGAAGCTCACCGGAAACCCCAAATCTCGACTCCGGGAACACTCCCGAAACCACTCACGAAGTCCCGTCCCGCGGACGGACACAGAACCCGGTACACAACAACTCACGTCACGTGACAGGAGCACCACCCACTAGAAGAACGACCGGATGCGTCCCCTGACGTCTTACACCGCGTCACAAGTGTCTAGCTACGACGCCCCGGGCGTGAGACTCAGACACGCAACAAGTACCACAACAAGGACTGGCTGGGGTCACGCTCATCAGCGTGTGTCCTAAGCCCCCAACTACGTGTGCACACACAGACCATCTGCTCTAGGTCGGGTCCTCTAGCTGGTTTTCCCCCCCACCGGACTCTGGTGGCAAAGGCAAGGGGCCGACGGAAACCAGCCTAAAAACCGCGTCTCACCGGGTCGCGCTCTCCACCACTCCCAGGTGGGTCCGCACACGCGTGCGCAGAAAGCTACGACAAGTGGACGTGTCACAGAACGTGGACACAGAAAATCACGCACGCACCCATTGCGAGTAACATGGAGTAACAGGTGGCACGACGCCACCAGACTACAGATGGTCCACTAGACCTACGAAACCCAACGGTCTATGAGTCACAAGACTCGGGGTCAAGACCGTTGCACATGACAACACTGAGCCGTCAATCTGGCCTAATCCCTAGGTCCAAAACCACAATGCGATGACTCACGAGGCGAATCGCAATCACCGAGACCATTCCCCCACCTGGGAACTCAGGAGACCTCCAGTCCCAAGTTAGGACATGGACTCGCGGTTCACAGGCCATAGGCACGGCCTACGCGGAAACCACAGAAGCACGATTCCCAAGGCAGCACACAAGCCACCACGACGATCTCCCAACTTGTAGCAAGCGGGAAACCTCCAGCCCCAGGCCGGATAACTGGACTCGTAATCCAAGGCCAAACACGTGGCCCACATGGGAATCACCGACCAAAGAAACCCACGATATGCGGGGGAGGCCCCACCGTACACACACCAATACACGGTTACTCGATCGAGCGTAACACGAAAGCCCAAAACACGTGAGGTCACCTGAACCCACCACACCCATGGGCATGCTAATCGAGGCAACACGGTCCCTCCCGACACCCCAAAAACATAGACACAGAACCCATGGGGTGTCCGGAATACTCACAAGGCCGGAGGTCGACCACTGGGTCACAACCGGGTCGACCGGAGACCAAAACAACACAATCAGAGCGCTAAAAGGTCACCTGGACCCTTAAGCTCACGGCACGCAAAACGAGGTATGTGGGACAGCCTCTAGACACCCAAAGACACGGTCACGAAACTCCACGGGGTGTCTGAGACACTCACGAGACCTAAAGTCAACCACTGGGTCACAACCGGGTTGACCGGAGGTCAAAACAGCGCAAACAGGAACCAGAACGTGGTAGTGGTCACCTGGTGACCGCGACCAGATAGTGGTCGACCGGGGACCGCGACCAGATGGTAGCGATCGACCGGAGACCGCGACCATGCTGTCACGGTCACCTCACGACCGCAACAAGCCACGCGCAACCCCGCTGATTGCGGTCAGCTGAGGACCGCGACCAGATAGTAGCGGTCATCCCATGACCACGACTAGACCAAAGCGGTCTATTGCACGACCGCGACGCTCGAAGGCCTCCTCGACCAAAACACAAAGGATGAACGCGGTTCTCCCAAGACCGTGACCAATGAACGCGGTTTCTGGTGGACCGCGACCATTTCGGAAAATCGAGAACGGCGGGAAAAACCCCAAAAATCCACGTCACGCCCCCAAACATCCACGGATGAGGGGGAAAACATAGGGGAAGCCCCTAAATAACCCCTAGCATGCGTCTACGGCCTCGGATCGTCCAGAAACTCAATGAATCGCTAGATTGGGCGATCACTCCCCGAAACATGATTTTCCCCCAAAACGCCCCAAACGACCCGCTCAGCTCACCATGGCCTATGAAACTTGCGGGAAAGGAAGTGCACGAGCTGGGAGTCCATCACCCTACCTCCACCGAAGATTTTGCGCACCGTGGATGCCGATCCACGAAGAAAACGCCGTTGAAGCCTCGCCGCTCCACGAACTCACGGCCGAGCTTCACCGCGCCCTCGAGCCTCGATCCTCGACCCATCCTCGCCGTCCTCCTCGCCCGCATCGCCCCGCCTCGCCCCCGCCTCGGTCCGTCGGCTGCCGGAGAGGAGAGAGTGAGAGGAGAGAGTGGGAGAAGAGAGAGAGGGTGAGAGTGAGAAATGAGAGGAAGAGAGAGGGTGGGCCAATATATAGGAAAATCTGGAAATTCGGAAAAATCCAAAAAATAGAAAATCACACCCTCGCGATCCTCGGAACGCACCGATCGCAACGATACCACACTCGCCTAGGTGAACGGTCCGGTTCACCCGTAACGAGGTTCCGAAGGGAAAGTCGAAACCCCCACCGGGAATCGAAAAACACACGCGGAAAAAGCCGCGGAACACCTCCGGGCCTCCAAAACGACTCCGGATCGCGCCGATCCGAACATGAAAGATGTCCGAAATGAAATTTCAGACACAACGGAGTTGGACACTTCGAGAAACCAGATCCGAGACCCGAGAAGAAGGATCCGAGAAATCCGGGGCATTACAGCACCAGGGCGAGACTCTCTCCCAGCGGGCTCGGCTCCATTGATGACACTTCGGCAGCTGCGTGTATTCTTACTGGCACAGGGCGAAGTATTGTAACTGCCTCTGAAGAAGACACGGTGGCTAGTGGTAGCATATCCAAAGCCTCTGACGAAACCACGATAGCATCAGAAGGTGATACCAGAGGGTGATTGGCTACGTCAGGCTCCTGGAACAAGATTCCAGTAAGCACCAAGATGGCAGAAAAGAATGAAAAGATATGCGGCTCTGCAGAAGGGCGGTCAGAACTTACTATGGCCACAACATCCATCTCTTCAAGTGCCTGTATGGAAGATTCTAACTCTGCAGATGAAGCAACAAAAGGAGGGGTTATCTCCACCTCCATGTCTAGCCCAGCGAATTCCTCCGGCAACATTCCCTCAGATGATGTCACCGGCAACCTCGGAGGACTAAAGATCAAAGGATCGCTCAACGGTATGAAGGGTGCCACTGCCCCTTTGTTGGCTGCAGCATGTGCTCGTTCGTCACCTTCTGAAGAATAATAGTCAATTTCTTTGTCAGAAGGGGTGGTAGAGCTGCTGGAGGAAATATCTATGCTGATCTCGGGTTGGCCTGCCTCCTCTGTGTTGATTTGTTTGCTTCCTTCTTTTTTGTGGTTGTGATGTGATGATAAAGATGATAAGTAAAAATCAATGATCTCAATCAACCTATGAACATGTGAACTATGAACCTAGGCAATCAGAATAAGCTCTAGCATGGTCAATGCTATCTCAATCAAACTAAACTAAGGAAGGCAAAGAAAAACACACGCCGGAGCGTGGAGCAAGGAGCAAATAAAAACACACCGCGTGGGTGGAACAAGCAAAGGAAATAAGAGATATGAGAGAGAAATCAATGCCCAATACTAAGGAAAGAACGTGATCGCCACTAAGGTAATAAAACAAGCCAAAGACCTGGTCAATACCTTAGAAATAGGAGGATGATACACCCGCCCATGGGAGATAGAAAACCAGTGAAATCTGTAGATCAGCTGAATGTAACGGTCTATAACCTGTGCGTCACAGGAGTGTGACGGTCGCCCGATGAACCGTTAGAGAAGCCTAACGCGTCTGAACAAGACCGTCAGAGAACCTGCAGAAATAGCTTGTGAATTCTTTGAACTCCAAACCTTCCAACCGGCCAGAAAGCTTGGGCCTCGTCTAATAATCCCTGTAAATCTGCCAAAGAGCGTAAAACACAAGAAAATAACCCCAAATTAGCCCTTTAAACAAGCATAGTATCAATAATCAAATAAACTCAAGAGCATGCAAAAGGAAAGGGAAATACCGGGTAAGTTTTGGTTTTTTAACCCCTCTGGGTGTTTTAAAACATGGGAAGGGTGTTTAGATGATGAAAAAAGATGAAGAACGTGGGAGAAAGAAGTGGGACAATGCTATGATGAGAGGAACAAGGGAAGAACTGAAGCATGCAAATTATGAACTTTGAAACCCAAAACCAAAGTACTCCCTTGACTGCTGCAATGCAGATGGACGTGGAAGTAGACTCTTCTTGGATAAAGATGGCTCCTGAATGCGGCAGCACTTCGACGCAAGCTCCAGATTTCTCCTCCTTTGGCCATGAAGTCAAGGGTGCTATTTATAAGTCCTCAAAATCTCTGGTAGAGCAGAGGATAATCTAGCTAAAAAGTAGGATGATTCTTAGCAAACTCTTGAAGATAATACTCCCAAGAGTCCATAGAAACAAACAGAAGGTTTTGAGGATCAGATTTGGAAGAGAAATCATGAGATCAAACCTTTATCTCGACCACGGAGTAGCAGAGAAAAGGCCAGAACTGCCAGGACTCTCTGTTGGATGTAACGGCTGCACGACAAACCGCCACATGAACGTAACGCGCCTGGGAGAGACCGTCACACTCAACCTTATCTCAAAAAGAAGATAAGATCAACAGAGGAAGACTCAAACAATAGGATTCTGAAAGAAACTGTAATGGTCAAGATATGACACGTTAGGTGAAGGTAACGGCCGCACGATAGACCGTTAGAGTCAATGGATAAGACAAAAGATAAGCTTTGGAACAAAGGTCTTAAGCTGAAGGACTCTCTAGAATGTAACGGTCATGGGCTGATGCGTCAGAAGGATGTAACGCCCCTGGTATGGACCGTTAGAGACAATCAAGATCAAAATATGATTATAAGCTTGCTAATCTTCATCCAATGAAAAGCCACAAGGAACCAAATCCATCCAAGAGAATAAAACCCAAGAAATAGACCTCCAAGTGATCAAGAAAGACTCAATGAAGAGCGAACAACTTGGAGCATCATATAGAATGAACAAGGAGATAACCCGACTTTTTGGTCATAAAACGGGTGTCAAAAGATGCCCCTCCTTAACGTCCTCTTTGCAGGGGAGCGAGCGGAGGTAAAGCGAAAGCGAAAATGGAACATAGAGGTGAAGCGGAAATGAAGCGGAGCGGAGTGAAAAGCGGGCGTTAAGGCAAACGACACCCGTTCTCAACCAACAAGTGACAACAATTTTCTGGAAAACCTCGAACTAATCCCAAGGAGATAGCCAACCAAAGGATGCGAGCCTGGAGGAACTACCAACTAAGGAAAGGAAAACACGGCTAGCCGCCGGAGGCAACTGAAAGGAAAGAGAACAGACTAAACTCCAGACAAGAATCTTCAGCCAACCAGATCAAGTGACAGATCAAAGGAAACCTTCTAATTCAGAGTGGAATGATTCTCCTTATTCAAGATCAAAGAACACAGCTGTTCACCAGCATTGAGACACCTTGAACATATGATGGATCATGAATGCTCAAAGAATGCGTATGATGCATGTTAGGATTAAAAAAAAGAAACTATTAAAACGAATGCAAAGAAAGATAAAATAACAAATAATCGAGAATAATATTGCTAGACCGGAGAAATCAGGGTCAAGACACCATCTGCAACCACGGCGTGCAAGATAGAACCACCATCCCCAAATTTTTCAACCTAACGGCCTATCCAACGATTAAACATGTGCACTTAGATCATCATCATTTTTGTTTAAGGGGAACATCAGACCCCAAAACACATGAATGACCAGCCGGTTCTCGAGATAATATATCCTAGATAACATATCGTAATGCATTAAAGGGATAAGGGAACGGGATACAATACCTGACTTACCTTCCTGGCGAACGGCAAATGTGATGTGAAAAACTTCATTCAAGAACAAAGGTTAGCCAACAATGAGTATGAGCATAAAATAAGGCATAACCATTTATACGCATTAAAAGCATTGATAATAAACATCATGGAAGAAAATGCCACCATTCAAGCATCAAATAGACCATTTTATTCATCAAGAAACTTGCAAGCTATAACGGCCTACTGAGAGTGCGTCACACAAACGGTCTAGACCTGGGCCGTTAGAGACTAGGCGGTTCACATTCTTCAATGAAACAGGACCAACTGACCTGACGGTCTTATGAAGACGCGTCAGAGAATGTAACGGTCTGGCGATAGACCGTCACATTTCCTGAGCGTTCAAAAAAAACAAACCCAAACGGTCACGACCCTCATTCAAGCACTCAACACTCAAACGCTCAAAAACCCCAACCGAGAAGACCACCGGCGACTACCACCAAGGATGGCTGGCGACGAGGGCTCACAGCCACCGAAGAGGAGGGAGAAAGGCATGAAGAGGAAGGCGATTCGCCACCTTCACCGCCGGATAGAGCGAGAAATCATCCCGCTGCCCGTGGAGGAAGAAACGGTGAGGAGAGAGCCAAGGGTGGAGGCAGAGGCCTCCATGGCTGAAGAGGACCAAGGGGATGCTCCCCTAGACGAAGGAGAACCCAAGGAGCAAGAGAAGAAGAGGAAAAGGGGCCAAGACCGAGAGGTAGGTCACTCGCCCTAGTTTTTCAATTTTCAATTTTTATGGTTTTTTTTGTATATGCATGTGTGGATGGGGGGTAGAAAATGGGTCTACGAACCCATTTGGATCATATGTAGGCCTTTTGGCCAATTTGGGAGACCAACGGGATTAAAATGGAAAATTCCCCTTTGCAGGGAATGTGACGGTCCTTCCAGGGACCGTCACAAGCCTAACGCATCACCCTTGGTGCGTTAGAGCCATGTAACGCCCCTCCCCAGGGCCGTTACAACCACCAGAGACCCAAAGCTTATTTTTAGGTTTTCAATTTTCAATTTTTGTTTTGCTTTTCATTTTATAAATGTGATGCAATGATTCTATAATGCGATTGACTAACTTATGACCAAAATGAGTGCAGGGAAAGAGACGGACGAGGATCTCGTGACTTCAGATCTGGGCGGTGTACCAAGCACTGACTGACTACCAGAGAGAGAGATTGGCAGTGATGGGATTCGTCGAGGTGCTGAGCATTGAGGTGATCCGGATGGATACGCCATTGCTGTACGCTCTACACGGGCGATGGAATCCAGTCAGCAGGGCGTTCATCCTCCCGTGGGGTCACATGATCCCCACGCTAGAAGACATAGCGAGGATTACCGGATTGAGAGTGCACGGAGCCGCAGTGACGGGGTGGACTTACAGGGACTACCGAGAGATGGCCCAGGAGCTACTAGGGCTAGATTTGATCAGGCCGGGACAGACATCATCTCAGCTTTCGAGATCACGACTGCAGGAGAGCTTAGGACTGAGAGGAGCAGCCATAGCCATGGGTGAGCTACCAGAGGAGCATATAGGCAGAGTGATTGAGCAGGTGCGCCCATGAGTGGTGGCAGAGGCGGGACCGGAAGGAGATCGCGTCCTGAGACGGTTCCTGATGCTTTTATTCGGGAAGCTCCTATTCGCGACTCGAGCGGATGTCATCAGCTGCAGGCTATTGTCGTTGATCCAAGATTTGGGCAGAGTGGGAAAGTACGCATGGGGAGCGACAGTGCTAGCCTTCCTGTTCGAGTCCCTCAGCACTACGGACCGGCAGACCATGCTGGGCGGCTTCTCACCTTTCCTATAGGTAAATACAATTTAAATGATTTCTATCATGCTTATGTTTATGCTTATGCAATGCAATGCCATGGACTAATATTGACTTCTAAATGCAGATCTGGAGTTACATGTACCTCCCCGGCATAGGGCGGGGCACGCTACTCCATCCCGGGCGGATCCCGATCGCGAGGCGATGGGTGGTCACCAGGGACACAGGGTCGATCACCAAATTGACCCGGGCGATCAAGGATGACTTGGATTCATTCCCGCACACGGCGGTAAGCCCGAAACTCAAAATGCTTTCTAAATGCTTTCAATGCTTCTATATGCTTATGAGTATTTCTAAATGCTTCTAAATGCTGATAAATGAACTAATATGCTGATGAATGGATTAACATGCTTATGAATGGACTAACATGCTTTCAAGTGAGATGGACCCCGTACAGAGGTGAGAGCTACGAGGGACAGCCATGGGTGGAGGCAACCCTCTCGTACCGGGGACGAGACATATGGCTTCATTGCATCCATATCATCGAGCCACTCCACTATCGACTGATCCTGCGGACTCGAGGACTACACTAGCCCGAGGTGACCTTTCCATGCCGCAGTGACGGGCACCCGGGAAAATCATCAAAGGGCATCAGCGGCGATGTGGATTGGTGCACCCGATGATGCGGGAGCCGTATGTGAGCGACGTCACGCGGTTCGGGGAGCGGAGAGGACGCGGAGCGCGCGGACTCCTCTTTTATTTTGCTGCAACACAGAAATAAGAGAAAAGAGAAGGGGCCACCACGGGAGATTTCTGCGGCGGGACGAGCGGGACAAATGTGATATAGCAAGATATGGGGGTTAAACGGCCATAGCGGGAAGTGACTCGCCGCGGCCTCGGGGGGACGGGAATGGTGCATAAATTAAATAGCAAGAATTGAAACGGCCATTGGGGAAGTGACTCGCCGCGGCCTCGAGAATATGAGCAGATAAAAATATAACAGAATATAAGAAGAATATAAAGAGCGGGAATTTAAACGGCCATTGGGGAAGTGACTCGCCGCGGCCTCGAGAACATGAATATATAAGAATATAACATATAAGAACGGGAATTTAAACGGCCATTGGGGAAGTGACTCGCCGCGGCCTCGAGAACACGAATAGATAAGAATATAACATATAAGAACGAGAATTTAAACGGCCATTGGGGAAGTGACTCGCCGCGGCCTCGAGAATATGAGCAGAATATAACAGAATATAAAGAGAATATAAGAATGGGAAATTTAAACGGCCATTGGGGAAGTGACTCGCCGCGGCCTTGAGAACAATATGTGATCGCCAGGGGCCAAAAGACCCCAAAATAAAGAAGGTGATCGCGCCTACCTCAAGAGCGGGAGATGGCGGGTTGCTTCTTCCTCCCCCTTCGGTCGGCCGACGGAGAGGGCTTTCCTTGGGTACCCTTGCAAAACAACGACAAACAAGTAACAAGTGGATTAGAAAGATGAAGGTGTAGTATTCAAATCCTTGCGATAAAAATAACGAAATGATGGCAAGACACACACCTGGTTGGTGTTATCTTTTAAACCCCTCTCGAACTTGAGTAGGAGGAAAATGAGATGATGGATGCAAGAAGTATGCAAGAGACGGTGCCCTTATATAGGGAGATAGAGGATGCAATACGATGAATGTAAAGAACTATGGAGAAAAAGGGGGAGAAAGGGCTTATTGGATGAGCCGAGGGTGAAATCCGGCGGAGCTCCGGTAGCGTAGGGACGACGTGGAAGCGCGGTGGATGAAGACGACCTTCCTCTCGCGAGCGTGGGCACCCGAGAAGCCGGCAGAACCTCCACCTACAAAAGACCCCACAGGTTAGAAATGACTCCGGTAGCCTCTGGGCTCCGGCAGCCTATCGGATCTCTTCGAAGCTCCTCCAGAACTGAGGGGGTGGGCCTCTATTTATAGGGCTCCGGAGGGTGGAGGCATCCAGGACCCTGGACACCTCCATCAGAGCCGAACTAATATTTTATTCTATTTTTATTCATTTTTTCCGAATACTTTTGTGGAGGCGTCCAGGGCCCCGGACGCCTCTAACAGGTCTACCGAACACCGCCGACGGCCGCACGCGGTTTGGCACAACACGTCATTTTGTGAGCGGAGCCTCGTGATTCAGAAATGGGCGCGTCCAGCTGTCTGGACGTCTCCATAATTTGGATTTTTTCACACACGACAAACCGTCGTTCGGTGGCCGGCGCCCGTGAGGGAGTTGATGCAGGCGTCCAGGGGCCTGGACGCCTCCATAAATATATTATTTTATTTTTTTTGTTTTGTCTTTTATGCCAACTGGCATATATATTTTTTATAATTATTTTTATGGAGGCATCCAGAGGCCTGGACGCCTCCATTAATTTATTATTTATTATTTGATTTTGTCTTTTATGAAAACTGGCATTTTATATTTTATATATTTATTTTTATGGAGGCGTCCAGGGGCCTGGACGCCTCCATTAATATATTATTTTTTATTTGTTTTTGGGCCTTGAAAAATGAATTAAAAGAATGGGGGCGTCCAGGGGCCTGGACGCCCCCATTAAGGCCCACCCGGGTCCTCGGTTTAGGCGTTGGCGGCCGCCCGGCAGACAGCCTTCCTGATTCCGGAACCTCCTGGTGTTGATGCCGTCCGAATGCCGTGACGAGACGATTCCGGATGCCGAAAATGGCGGAAGAAGACTCAAGAAAAGGAAGCACTCAAGTGATTCAAAACGTGTAAGCCGTCGCGGGGCGTTGTATAGTGATATGAGACTTTCTCAGGAGACGTCAGGAATAGCGTGTCTACAGCTGCCCCGCCTTGGCGTCTGCTTTGCAAGGGAGCGACACGTAGTGGAATGGTATCGAAGTGGAGTGAAATGAAGTGGGAGCGGACTGATAAGTTGATGCCAAGGTGTGATGAGACACGCTTTTGACGTTACTGTTTGGAATCTTTCCTGAAGTTTCAATGAGGCGACCTTGAAGGAGGTCTTTCAAATTTTGACGATTGCTTGGACGGAGATCAAATAAGGGAGGGTGAGATGTGCGCTCAGGCACGAAAAAGAGACCAACTTCTCGGTGTGAAAGTACCTGGGTCATAAACCGGAGGTTTCACCTTTGGGGAGCGGTTACCAGCCAATGTGGAAATGCTGCGGCCAAGGTGGGTCAAGCAAGGTAAAAAGTAAAGGAATATCTGAGGGTCTGTCCAAACAAGGGTCTCCTTTGGAAGAGCAGCGTAAGGCCGTTTCAAGGAAATTCAGTATTTCATTCGAAGTGGAATATCTCATATTTGTAAGAGTTGGAGCACAACGGCTTTCGCAATCGAATCACTTGAATGATCTTCCGCAATAAATCAAAGTCCTATATGAATGCATGCTGGGTTAAAATAAAAATTTAAAACAAACTAAAATAGAAAATAGCCAAGGATAATATTGTCAACTTGTTAAGAACGGGTCAGGAGACCGATCCGGTGAGCTGATACTGGGCTGGGGCCCGTTTATCCGCGCACCAACTCACTGAATGGAACCGTCGTCCCCATGCTACCACAAGTTAACGGCCTATTCGTACAACCCAAATTCTTCCGGGATCATCACCGTTTTTGTTGAAGGGGAACTCAAATCCTAGATTTGTTCGGGCCGCAAGGTCCTTGACATGTTCTAGTAGCGTAGGTATCATATACTACGATGCACGACAAGGTGGGACCAACCATTGAAAGGTGGGACAGGAGACAGGACAAAGACATCCGTTGGTAAAACCTGCACAGACTAGCAAAGGTTAGCAACATCAGAAAGTAGCAGAATCATAGCAGAATCGCACCACAGTACAAAGGAGATCCAGACAAAATCTTGACAATGACCACTGATGTGACATGTTTTGTCTTGTAGCGCCCTACCCTTCCTATAAGAACTCCCCTTAGGTTAGTTCATTCAAATGCACCAAGGTGGGTTTTGGAAGCTCAGGAGAGGAAAGAGAGGAGAATCTAGAGATTTCAGGATGGAAGGAGAGTCTTCCCGCGTTATGAAGAGGAGCAGGCCTAGCAGCGAGATCAGGCGACTCTCAGACCTTGAGGGTCATCTGAGTGGGACGATCATGTCGCATATGATAGGCTGATTCATTTCAAATTTCTCCACGTGAACCTTCTTCTTACTCCCTACCTTTCTTCTTCTTTCTTTTCTCTTCCAGCCATATCCACTCTTCCCAGGTCCGAGGAAGTTTTCCAAACTGCCATGGCTTTCAAAGCTAACTTCCAACATCTCCATCGGCATGAGGGCCATACTCTCAAAGTGGCATCTGCAGGGGCTCCTTATTCACGCCAAACACTATGAGAAGATTCGTATGGACTGGACGGCTATGGGTGCACTAGTGGAGATCTGGCATCCCCAGACCCACACTTTTATCTTCCCGACCTTTGAGGTGACCATCCTCCTCGAGGAGGTGGAACTTCTGCTCGGATTGAAGAAATTCAAGAGTGACGAGAAGGTGAAGGCTATGCGGATGCTGACACGGGGGACTTCTGAAAGCGTCCTTGGAAGCTTCATGCCGCCTGACGCGGCTAGGAAGGTGCGTAATCAAAAGGGGATTGATTTGCAAAAGCTCGCGGAGTGGGTCATGGACGCCCTGAGAGGGTCACCAGACGATGACTATTTAGAGGGAATCATGAAGGGGTTCACCATTTGTCTGGCGGGTGCTCTCTTGTTTCCTTATACCGACAACATTGTCGAGGAAGATCAACTAAGTGCCATCTGCGGGATCTGGCCTGGAAAGAGGGTGGGACCCGCTGTCCTTGCCTACCTATATAGTGGCCTTATTGCCTCGAGCATGGGTAAGCCTCCTTTTGGTTGCGCACTTGTCCTGAGTTGCTGGCTGGATTTGCATTTCAAGTTTGATCACCGTGAGGGAATGCCAACCACTTCGAAGCTTTTCCAACAAAGCCCGCTTCACCACATAGCCGACGTGTTAGGGTTCGGTGGTACTGTAGTGAACCGTGTTCCGTGGCTGAAGAAACGTGAAGACTGGCGGTCTCACTTACGCACCGTGACACAAGGCTTCTTTACTTGCGCACCGACATGTTTGCTTTCGCATGATCTCCTCATGAGGCCTTCTCCCGAAGTTGATCTTCAACTGATCGGCGCGACCGAGTTCGTCCTGTATAATGCGCATCGGTGCTGCCTCCAGATTGGCATCCCACGCCATTCGTTCCCGCTACCGACCGGCATTGTTCCTTTGTAGAAGAGGGAGTTGGGCACTGAAGCGGATGTGAAGGAAGCGAAGGCCATTAAAGTTCCCTGGAAGATAAGTGTTGCGGGAAAGGCCTCAGCGTACGTGGGGGAAGAATGTGAGCTGTGGAGAGCTTATGTAACCGAACTGAGGAAGTTAAGGCCTAAGGCGCCTAAACCCCTAATGTAGCTCATTCTGCTTTCTGATGGAATAAAATCTGGCATGGATGTTTTGGGACCCCCGTCCCCTTAATTATTATTATTTTTTTTGTGGTTTTTCTTTTTCTTTGTGTTTTTTCTTTTGTTTGGATTATATACATAATCTTTTTCTTTTATTTTTTTTTGAAATTGTTATTATGGGGGCGTCCAGGGGCCTGGACGCCCCAAATTTTTTATCTTTGTTTTGAAATTTTTAATAATTTTTTTGGGGGCGTCCTGGGCGCTGGACGCCCCTAAGTTTTTATTTTTTTAATTTTTTTTAGTTTTTGTTTTGGGGGTGTCCAGGCGCCTGGACGCCCCAAATTTTTTGAATTTTGAAAAAAAAAATAAAAAAAATGGGGGCGTCCAGGCGCCTGGACGCCCCAAAGAGGGTGGATTCTATATATATGGGGGGGCCTCCCCCCCTTTGCTCAATTACTGTTCATTCAAACCACCCAGTCAATCCAGACGACCCATTCTTCGTCCCAATGGAGCAAGGTGGGCCGAGCCAGGGTGGAGAGAAGCGGAAACGACGGGCTCGTCGACCGAGGAGGCTGAGGGACGATGCCGAGGAGGCTGCTGCGGCGGAGGAGATTGCCGCGGGGGAGGAGGCTCTTCCTTTGGCCTTGGAGGCTGCAGTGGATGCCGGCGACGCGGGAGAGGACGAGCACGATCCGGTAAGCCCCTTAGACTTCCATTCTATTGGTTCACTGGGCTAAAAGGGCGGACGAGAGGCTGTGTGGAGAACGCCGGCTGTGAGGGAAGGAGGCGTCCAGGGGCCTAGACGCCTCCATATTTTCTTTTTTGTTTCTTTTTTAATTTATTTATTTACGTAAATAATAAAAAAGAATTAAAAATAAGGAGGCGTCCAGGGCATGGGACGCCTGCATAATAATATATATATTATTAATATATTTTTTTGTTTTGGGTTTTCTATAAAGAAAATAAGGAAAATAGAGAGGAGGCGTCCAATGTACTGGACGCCTCCATAAAAATCCTAAATTTTTTTTTAAAGCTAACATAAAATAAATAAGTAGAATATATAGTGTTATTGCTTAATATTATTCATGATGCTGATGTATTTTTTATTGGTTTTGTGGTGTGCAGGGCGTGATGAAAGGACGGATCAGCTGGTCCCTAGTGGTGGCAGCATACCGTGGGCTGCCGGACTTCCAGAGGGCGCGTGTGGACGCCATGGGCTTTGGAGCTTTCCTTAGGATCGAGCCCTTCCGGCTCGACCTTCCTCTTATCCAGGCATTGAGGGAGCGGTGGCACGCACCGAGCCGGGCGTTTTTGATACCCTGGGGGCACATGGTGCCGTCACTGGAGGATGTGGCTCGGATCACGGGGCTACGGGTGGACGGAGAGGCGGTGAGCGGGGTCACCTACCCCGACTACCGAAAGAGTGCCCTGGACCTGCTGTGGTTAGAGACGAGCGTGACTGACAGGGACAACAGGGTAGTTGGCCGAGTGGAGATCATGGAGGCGCTCGGATTCGTTGACCCGCGCCAGCGGGTTAGCGAGACTGGAGCGGAGTTTCTGGCACGACTGGAGGGAGATGCCCGTGCAGCTTTCACCCAGGACCCGAGCGAGAGGGAGCTAGTGGATCTAGACCTCCGGAGGTTTCTTTTCTTCTTCTTGGGCCGCCTTCTGCTGGGGACGAAGGGGGATGGCATCCACTGCCGTTTCCTCGGGATCTTGGCAGATCTGGACAGAGTGGGACACTACGCGTGGGGAGCGGCTCTGCTTGCCCATTTGATTACCGATCTCTCCCAGACTTCGGAGAAGGAGACGACAGTCAGTGGCTTCGCACCTTTTCTCCAGGTAAACAATTTATTTATGCATTTTCACAGTTAAATATGCAATTATCATACTAATGATGTATGATGGATGCAGGTGTGGAGCTATTACTATTTCCCGATGGGGAGGGCTAGGCATGGGAATAGGAGGGCCGTGCCTCTGGCGCGGCGGTGGAGGCCGGTCGTGGTTGCAGCACCCCACGGCTACCAGCTGGCGTCACTTCGTCGGGAGCTGAGCGAGTATCCCGAGGCCATGGTATGATGCGTATGATTTTTTTTGTGTTTATGCATGTGACTGAATGGTAACTAACATGATGTATGTATGGTGATGCAGGTGGTGTGGAGACCCTACCTGGGCATGGGCGACGCTGGCCAGCCTTGGGTTGTAGCGGATCTTCCTCGTTTCAGGTGGGACGTGTGGGTCCATTGCTTGAACGAGATCGAGCCGCTTCGGCTGAGGCTGGTTATGAGGACGTTGGGGCTAGCCCAGGAGTGGGTTGATGTAGATGAGCCGGGCCGCATCGAGCGGAAGACCAAGGGGAAGGCGAAGGTTGTGGACTGGCGTACGCGCTTCCCAGCACAGTACCAGGACTGGCAGTAGGGCGGGGTCCCAGTGGTGTCCCATGTACAGGACAGTACTGATTACCTGAGACGGTACCGGGCTACGTATGGGGACCGCCTCTTCCTTGGTGGTATGGCAGGGGTAAGTGAAATGAGAATGCTTCACTCTTATATATGTATATACATGTAGCACTAACTTATGTACAATGCAGGATGCTCGTGACAACATGATCGCTGACCTGCGGGCCCAGTTGGCGGACGCCAGGCGGCAGTTGGTGGCCATCCGACTGGAGTTGGAGATCCTGGTGAGTTTATGCGATGCATTTTTTTGTGACATGGATTTTTGATACTTGGCCTCTAACTGTCGTTCGCTCTGTGTTTCAGCGGGCCCACCAGACAGCGGCAGCCGGGATGGCTGGTGGAGCGGGTTCCAGTTCGCGGGGCCCTCCTCCGGAGGTTTCTGCCCTCCAGGAGCAGCTGGCGTATGCGGTGGCTCGGGCTGAGGAGGCCGAGCGTGACCGCTAGGCTCGAGTGAGCGTTTTCCTGACCTCGACTCTCCTTCTGGCTGCCCTCCTTCTATCACTGTCCTCTTATGGTGCATGCGTGTTTTGACAGGTGGCCGAGATCTGAGAGGCCCTGGCGCGTGCTGTTCGTGCCGAGCAGGAGCGCGACACTTGGGTTGCGGAGCGTGACGCCCGGATTGTGGAGCTGGAGGAGGAGCGTCGACGGGAGGCTGAGGAGCTCCCTCGTGACGTGCTGGATCTGCGGATCGCCCTCGAGCTGTCGAGGAGGGAGGCGATGAGGGAGAGAGAGGAGAGAGAGAGGGATAGGGAGAGCGTGGAGAGAGAGAGGGAGAGGATAGGGAGGAGCGACAGCGGGATCAGACCGAGAGGAGGGCTCTGGAGGCCCAGCTGTTGGAGCTCTGATTGAGTCTTGGCACGGCGGAGGGGAGGCTTCGGGAGAGCGAGGAGCGGTACCAGAGGGCGAAGGAACGCGGGGCGCGACTTCGTCAGTCTGGTTCTTTTTCCATGGACAGCTATCTGGTTTCTTCGGCCGAGGAGCGTCGTCGCGCCTTCGAGGCTGGAGTGCCACCGCAGGGCGAGGCGAGCACGGCTTCTCAGGGTTCACAGAGGCCCCCTAGGGATCCCCGGCAGAGGAGGGAGGAGAGAGATGACCAGGAGGGTGATGGTGAGAGTTAGAGAGTTGCTTGTACACTCCACCCTCCTTACTGCATGATGTACTTTCAGCTATTATATGAAATGAAAATGACTTTCTTGTGTTGTGTGTACTTTTCTCTCTCCCACACTTTCTTCTTTGCACTGAGTTGTCCTTCGAGGCACGCTCCACGAGACCTTACCCTGAACAGCGGGGAACTACGCTTTGCACGGGGGGATTCTGTTTCCTTTCTCCCCCTTTTGGGCGCATCCAGGCGCGAGGACGCGTCTTAATCCTTGAATTCAAATTTAAAGCGTCGGGTGGCCTTTCTTCTCCCGTGCCTTACCCGCAAACGAGCCCGCCTTCCGCCGAAACTCGCTTGCCCCCTTTCTCGTCTTCCTCCTCTTTTGATCGATGGAGTTCGGTGGGCCCGACCATGGTGAAGGTGGAGAGGGACGAGGAACTCCTCGCCCGAGGAGGGACACGCAAGAACATGGAACGACGTCCATGGAGGAGGAAGGGCCGCTTCGGGCCCCCGAGGGACCCGAGGGGCCCGATGTCGCGGAGGGAGGTGAACACGGTCTGGTAGGTCCTCCGATCTCTTCCTCTTTTGATCCATTTTGAGTTTTGAAGCGAGCCGCGCGAGGGGGGAAAGGGTTCGGCGAGTGTTGCACTCAAATGATGGACGCGTCCTAGACAGGGGACGCGTTCTTTGTTATGATGCGAGGCCCTTCTTTCTTGGTGCAGGACATGGCGAGGACCCTGGGCCTGGCCGATGAGTGGGCGAGTGCGGACGAGCCGAGCCGCGTCAGGAGGGAGAGTCGCGGCAAGGCGAGGCTCGAGGACTGGCACGTACGTCTCCCTGGACAGCAAGGGAGTGTATTGGTGCAGGACAGCGCCGACTTCCTGCGGCGGCAGAGAGAGAGTTATGCGGGGCTTCCCCAAGCTGGGGACACGCGTGGCATCGGCGGCTCGCGCGCCCAACTGTCAGAGGCTAGGCGGCAGCTGGCCGTCGCTCAGCATGAGCTGTCGCTCCTGGTAAGTTACGTGCCGCACTTTTATCTTCAGATTTTGGAGTTTCACTGACGGCCGTTGTTTATTTTGTTCTAGCGTGCCCAGCAGACAGCGACGGCGGGGATGATTGGTGGCGCATCTTCTAGTTCCTCGGCCCCTTTTCTCGAGATTGCCTCCCTCCGGGAACAACTTGCCGGTGCGGTGGCCCGCGCGACCCGGGCGGAGGAGGAGCGTGATGCCTGGGTGGCGACTGTAGTGGAGCTGCGGCATCGTGGTGAGGAGAGACCTTCTCCAGACATCATGGAGTTAAGGGTTCTTCTGCAGATGATGAGGAGAGAGGCAGAGAGAGAGAAAGCCGAGAGAAGGTCCGAGCGACAGCGGGATCAGACCAAGAGGAGGGCCTTGGAGGCCCAAGTGAGGGAGCTCCAGCTGGGCCTTCAGGCCGTCGTGCAGAGACTAGGAGGGATGGAGACGCGCTACGAGAGAGCGCGAGAGTTCGGGGAGCGACTGCGCCAGTCTGGTCGTTTTGCCGCTAGTGGCTTCTTTGCCACGCCAGGGGAGGAGCAGCGAGTCACTGCTGCGGAGCAGGCGCCAAGAGGCGAGGCAGGTGCTACTGTACGGGGATCCTGGAGGCTTCTGAGGGACCCTCACCTCGGGGGAGAGGAGAGGGACGCCTAGAGGGATGAGCATGAAAATAATGGCAAGAGCTGGCGAGCTAGTGGACCCGCCACCTCTCTATGATTGTAGTGTTTATGACAGCTTATGTAGAATTATGAATGGAATGATTTAATTTTCTGCTGCTTGTTTGTTCTCTTGTGCGTTCCTTCCTCCCTACACTTCCTCTCCTTTGCACTGTTCCCATGTGATGGGTCTGTCGAGACTCCACCCCGAGCGGAGAATCGCGTCTTGTTGTGACCATTTCCACAGGAATCTGCCGTCGAAGTCAATAATGACGGCCCTAGTCCCTTTTCCCGGATGTTGTGTCAAATTTTGCGGACGTCCTCCAAAATATGATAGGGTATCCCTAGACAACATAGGGTGCTAGTCGTCATATTCTTCGTCCAATCAATCACCCTGTGCGAGCGGTGAAGTGACACACGGGACCGCATGGTAGGTGCCTCATCGCGAGGGCTACCATTAACAGGTGATGGAGGCAATCTTGGCCCGCACTCCTTCCATTTCTATAAATTCTTGTCCCTTTTATCCTCCCAGGTATATCGAGAGCTAACTCGAGGAGCACAAGTTCTCACGGGAGAGGAGGAGTTCAAAATTCGAGAGTTGGATGGAGGGCGAATCTTCCCACTCCTCGAAGAGAAGCAGATCCAGTGGTAGTAGTTCCAGGAGGCTTTCGGACCTCGAAGGGCACTTCAGCGAAAGGGCCCAATCACAACTCGTAAGCCAAGTTTTCCTGCCCCCCTTTTTTTCATTCTTCTTTTTCCTTCCTTTCTTCTGACCAAACCTCCTTTCCATTCCCTGCATGCATAGAGTGTGATGAAATCACAGATCTCATGGGAGTTGGTAGTGGCAGCATACCGAGGTCTCCCAGATTTTCAGAAGGCCAGGCTAGACGTGATGGGTTTTGGCACCTTTCTTCGGATCGAGCCGATCCAGCTCGACCTGGTCTGATCCAAGCCTTGTGTGAGAGATGGGACCCAGTGAGTCGGGCATTCCTGATGCCCTGGGGGCACATGGTGCCCAGCTTGGAGGATGTGGTCCGGATCACAAGCCTGAAGGTGGAGGGCGAGGCAGTGACTGGGGTCACTTATGCGGATTACCGAGAAGGTGCTCGGAAGCTACTGGGTTTGGACCTAGATGGTCGGAAAAATAGGTCGGTAGCTAGGGCGTCCCTCATGGATGCATTAGGGCTCACCGACACTCGTCGGCGGGACGATGAATCTCAGAAGAGTTCATGGAAAGGATGGAAATAGGATGCCGTGCCGTGTACTGCACAGATTTCGGCAACTGGGAAAGATGCAACATAGATTTGAGGAGATTTCTCCTCTTCCTTTTGGGGAGATTGGTACTGAGCTCGAAAGGGGACGGTATCCAATGTCGCTTCCTGGAGCTGCTATCAGACCTTGAAAGAGTAGGGTACTATGCCTGGGGAGCCGCCATGCTGGCACACTTGTTTGCAGGTCTGTTCCAAGAAGCGGATCGTGAGATGACTGTGAGTGGTTTCACACCATTCATCCAGGTATTTTTGGTTTTGCTTGTTTTGTATTTTTTTTGTGTTTTTTTGCAAGGTACTGATGACCTGCGCCGAGCAGCTGTGGAGCTATTATTACCTCCCCATGGGGAGAGCTCGGCATTGGCGACCCGCGATGGTGCCGCTAGCCAGGCGGTGGGAACCCATCATGAGTGCGGCACCCCTAACCTACCAACTGATGGTGCTAAGGCGGGAGCTACAGGAGTTCCCTGCAGCAATGGTAAACTGGAGACCCTACTCAGACATGGTCGATGCCGACCAGCCGTGGGTTCTAGCAAGTCGTGCCCGGTTCAGACGGGAACTATGGATGCACTGCCTGAATGAAATCGAGCCGCTTCGGCTACGATTGGTTATGAGGTCCTTGGGACTGGCTCAAGAATGGGTGGATTCAGCTGCGCCACCTCGCGTTGGGAGAGAGACGCGAGGACCGGCGACCTGCATTGACTGGCGCGTGCAATTCCCCGAACAGTACGAAGACTGGCAACGGGATGGCATGATTGTAGAATCGCAGGTGCGGGATAGCGAGGACTACTTGCGTCTATATAGGATAAAGTACGCAGAGCGGTTCTAACCCCGGGGACTTGTGGAGGTAGGTTTCCCCTTTTTCTCTTATATTCTTTCTCCTTTTTGGTTTTCTGGTGGAAATGCTGACTCGTATGGCTGCAGGATATCCGTGATACCATGATAGCGAATTTACGAACTCGCTTGGCAGAGATGGAGCAACGGTTGGGCGATGCCCGCAGAGCTACGAGTGCCTTGGTAGGTGTACAATCGTTCCTAATTAGAACCGCAGATTCCAGATGTTGGCTGCTAATTCACACGCTCGTAGCATGCCCAGATTGGCGCGGCTTCCCCAGCGATGGGAGTAGGTGGTGCCTCTGCCAGCTTGTGGATTCCCACCTCAGAACTTGACTTGCTTCATGAACAACTTGCTCATGCCACGCAGCGTGCTGCGGAGGCAGAAGGGATGCTCTGTATACAGGTAAAAAGTTTCAGTGTTGAGTTCTCTTTGTTTACGCCTTATCGCGTATCTGAGATGGTACCCTTGGCAGGAAAAGGAGACGGAAGAAGCGCTTGCCAAGGCTGCGCAGAAGGAGGCTAGGATAGCAGAACTGGAGAGGGAACTGCGGCGTCATCCTGATGACGACTCCTCTAGGGATGCCGTAGAACTGAGGATCACTCTCCAGTTGGAGAGGGAAGACCGCGAGAGAGAACGTGCAGAGAGAGAAAGAGACGCAGAGAGAGAAAGAGCCAACAGATTGACTGAAAGGGAGGAACGAAGGGCCATGGAAGTCCAGCTATTCGAACTCCGAATCAGCCTTGGCCTTGCTGAACAGTGGCTGAGAGATGGTGAGGAGCGTTACTGAAGAGCACGAGAGCGCCGCTTTCGTGTTGGTAGCTTCTCTGCTGTTTCCGTGGATCAAAGCCGGGGTGTGGGAATAGGAAGGGGAGTACAGAGCGGTAGGAGTACCACTTTTCTTAGTTGGGTAGCACCTTTGAGAGCGTTTTACCCGGAGAGTAGTGGGACGAGTAATGTGGAGAGAGAGGGCGGAACTTGATGTAATTTTTTTTAGTTTTTGGAATAAAATACAAGGTTCGGTTTGTTTGTTTTTCACCTTTGCTTCTGTTGCCTGAATCCCTGCACATATCACTGAAACAAACAAATCAGAATTTCTGTTCTGACTTGGCCCCTTGCTCAATAAGCAAATGGTCACTGTGACTGTCCTTGATAACTGGTCAAGGGGCCAAGCCTTTATTTAACGAAGGCAAGGGAATGAAGTGGTGATGATAAATGCGACAGGCAAGCACACGAATGCATGCGGTATTAAAGTGAGATGCTGCACGCAAATGCAATCATGCAAAATTAATTTGTTTCTTTTTTATATTTGGCACTTTTTTTATTTTATCATAAAAAAGATTTTTTGTTTGAAAATACGTACATTTTCTCTTTTTCCCTTTTTGTTAGTTTATCATTTCAATTTTTTTGT